>CM053594.1:298174451-298202554 GCA_028646575.1 Pseudocheirus occidentalis | reverse complement strand
AGTTGTAACAATTATCCCTTGCCTCTTCTATATGGGATGATTAATCCCATTTTGTCTTTCCCTGTCTCCTCTCATTCTAGTCCTCACCGACCTCAGAATTTCACCTTTTAAAGTATCATCCCTTCATATTCAATTGATCTTATACCCTCTATATACACACATGCTCAGATATGTATTCATATGCATATATAGCTTCCTATATAGACATATGTGTAAGCAAACATATGCATAACATTTGTATCCTTCCTCTATCACCATACTAAGAAAAGTTTCATAAGTTACTATTACCGTTTTTCCACATTGGCATGTAAATAATTCAAATTTGATAAGTTCCTTATTTCTTTCCCATGTTTACCTTCTCATGCTTCTTGTGTTTGATTGTCAAATTTTCTGGTTTTTTCAGCAAGAATGCTTGAAAGTCCTCTACTTCATTGAATGACCATATTTTCCCCTGGAATAATATGCTCAATTTTGCTGGATAGTTGATTCTTGGTTTTAATCTCAGCTCCCTTAATCTTCGAAATATCATATTCTAGGCCCTTTGATCCCTCAGTGTAGAAGCTGCCAGATCCTGGGTTATCCTGATAGTGCTTCTGCTGGGGATATTTTTGAAGAGATGATTGGTGAATTCTTTCAAGTTCTGTTTTGCCCTCTGATTCTAAACCATCATGGCAATTTTCTTTTAGGATTTCTTGAAGGATACTTTCCAAGTTGTTTTTTTGATCATGGCTTTCAGGTAGACCAATAATTTTCAAATTGTTTCTCCTGGATCTATTTTCCAGGTCAGTGGTTTTTTCAAGGAGATATTTCACATTGCTTTCTATTTTTTCATTTGTTTGTAACTATTTAATACTATCTTGGTTTCTCATAAAGTCATTAGCTTCTACTTGCTCCACTCTTAATTCTGAAGGCATTATTCTCTTCAGAATGCTTTTCAGATTCTTGTTCCATCTGAAAAATTTGACTTTTTAAGGCATTCTTCTCCTCATTGGCTTTCTGGGCCTCTTTTGCCATTTGAGTTAATCTATTCTTTAGAGTGTTGTTTTCTTCAGTCAGGTTGTTGACTCTCTTTTATGGTTTTCTCGCATCATTCTCATTTCTCTTCCCAATTTTTCCTCCACTTCTCTTATTTGTTTTTCAAAGTCCTTTTTCAGATTATCTATAGCTTGTAGGTAATCTTCAAGTGTCTTGGAAGCATTTGGTGTGGGAGTTCTGACTGTGTTGTCTTCCTCCCTTTCCATGCCTTGATCCTTTTTGTCCACAAAAAAGGATTCTAGAGTTTTATTGCTGTTCTTATTTTGCTTCCTTTTCCTCATGTTGGCCAGTCAATTAATTGGTTGGGTTTTTTTTAGCTTTGTGGAAATCTGCTTCCGGGGGGAAAGCTCTGTTCCAAATCACTGGGGTTTTCCCAGCTGCTGGAGCTATTGGGGGGTGTTGCAGCCCCCCCCCAGCTTTGGCTAGCTGAAAGTGCACCCCAGGACCACCACCCAAGACCACAATACCGATCTAGGCTGCTCAACACAAGAGCACTTGGTCCTGATCAGTCGACTCAGCCTCGCTGGGTCTGTAGGCCAGGGGCTCTGAAGCAGCCCTGTGGGGGCAGCCTCCAGTTACAGCAGTTCCTGCCCTTCCCCTACTGCTTCCTTGCCCTGGGGGTAGATTGGCCAAACTGCTTTTCCTCTCCCAAAATGAGTTTGAAAGCTTCACTTTCACTGACCTTTATTTAATCCTTGTTTTTCCACACCTTGATAGCTGTGAAGGCTCGGCTCCTCCCGATTGATCACCCTGGTGCCTGACCATGGTTTCGGTTTCGGGCTGGGCTTGGCTTAGTTCCTGGCCTGCCGCGATGAGTCCCTCCTGCCTAGCTGCCTTCAGCGAGAGATGTGTTTTCTGTATTTCTGTGAGTTTGAGAGCCCTAGAATTTGTTTAGGGTCACATTTTATGGGCTTTTAGGGTGGCTGTGTGGGAGCTGCAGAACCTTGCTGCTTCTACGCTGCCATCTTGGCTCCACCCCCGATAAAATCTAGCCCAAGGATTCTTAACATTTTTTGTATGATGGACCCATTTAGCAATCTGGTGAATCCTATGGGCCCCTTTTCAGAATGTTTTTAAATATATGAATTAAAATAGGAGTACAAAATAAACCAATTACACTGAAATAAAGATGAGTCCTCTCTCCCTTCCCACCCAGTGAGGCAGCTAGTGTGGCATAAAAGAGAAAGCACTGGGCCTGAAGCCAGTGACTTCAAACCCAGCCTCAGACATTTACTAGCTGCGTGACCCTGGTAAAATTATAACCTCTGCCTCAGTTTCCTCAACTGCAAAATAGTGATGATAGTAGCACCTACTTCACAGAGTTGTGAGATCAAATGAGATATTGTAAAATGCCTGGCACGTGGTAGGTGATTAATAAATGCTTGTGGCTTGCCTGCCTTCTAGGCTCGAGGAAGCTTGTTAAAGGGCTTTCCCCCCTAGTGCTTGGTGTAGTTTCTACATACAGAAAAAGAAACATATGTAGGGAAGACTCTATAACCCTGTGGTCCAGGGACCCCCCCAAATCAGATGTGTTGATTCAAAAGTGAGTTCTGGACAATCTTGTGTAGTAATGGCAACAGTTTTTGGCAAGATGGTTAAGGAGAGTCTAAGTACAAGCAAAGTGCACTCTATAATTTCAATCCATTAAACTACTGGCACCATTTTTAAAGTGACGATATATTACTATTGCATTAATTTTACTCACACGCTGCCCTTGTAGCATGCTCTTCACAAGTTGCGCCTAAATGCATAAAAGATGAGTCATTTGTGCAAATTTCTTTTTTACTTTTAATAAAAAAAAAACACATAAAAGTAGACATCATGAAAGTCACTAAAATCTTGGCAAGATAGCTTATATGTGGACTTGAGTGTTGAAAGATGTGGATCCAGAGGTCCAAGTCCAACCAGACACCCCACCCCTCCTCAGGTCTCTTTGATGGCTGTTTTGTAAACATTTCAAGGTGTAGTTACTATTTAGTGACAGCACATAAAACAGGCTGGTAACAGTTAATCTCTGTATAACACGGGACCAAAGTGGGACCAAAGTGTTCTTTGCCGCTGCTGCAGTCTAACCTATGAGTGTCCTTAGTGGAGATGAAGTTCAACCTAAGGCAAACTCATTAATTCCAGCTTGATTTCTTTAAAGTCAGTCACAGAAACAAAATAAAGTTAGTCATTTTTGATCAATGGGAAGAAGTGAAATGATTTGCTGACCTAGTTTTTAGCAATACGAATAATTTCTTTGTGCTTTTAAGTTGGGGTTCCTGCTCCCACGCTGCCGTTAAGTCAAGAAATTACCTTTCTTTCACAAGTGAAAAAGTTTCTTGGTGCTCCCCAATAATTAAAAATGCCCCTGGAAGGAGATGCATACGTCAGAGCTCTTCCAAATGGGGCCTTCCAAACAACAGATGCAAATATTCATTTCTTCTTATTCAGTACTTGATTCTAGGAAAAAACTTAAAATAGCCCCTTCTAGACCTCAGTTACAAGGAAGAACAGGGAAAAAGGCCAAATTCTACCTAACACCTAAAACAGAAATTGGTTCATGGAACATCAACCATAAATAAGAAGCAAAAGCACTTTCAGTATTAAAAAAACAACAACAACAAAAAAAACAAAGCAGGAAGTCTTTACCAATGTCAAGGTACGTGATCACGATGCAAAATTTTATAAAAAAGCAAACAATACCATAATTGCATTACCCTACAGCTAGTTTCAAAACCTAGAAAAACTACCTTTAAGTTACAATAAAGAAACCTTATATAGTTGGTCCAAGAAGACTCCAAGCTCTTCAATCACAGGAACCAGCTGTCATTTGGCTTGTTGTTCTGCCTTCTTAGGTACCCAAGCATTTTTGGTATGAATATATCACCCAAGTTGAAATGTACTTTACTCTTTGCCCCAACCCTTGGGCTAAAGACAACGCATTTTTTCACTCTTAAAATACTTTTCTGGGGTCTCCTTTCCCATGATCCTTATTACCTCAAAGTTCAGTGATTAGCACCCAAAGACAGAGTTGGGATTTTCCCCCCAGAGCCCTATTTGTGCTCAGTTGAGAAAACAAGTGATTTGGGGTTCTTCCAATCCATTCTATGTAAGGCAACACAGAGAAATAAAATAGAAAAAGCATGTATAATTACTGAAACAGTTTCTATAAAACTATTCACTTAGTGAGCACTGGCTGCATTCTGAAGAGTTTTAAGTGGGAATGTCTGAAAGGGGTAAGGTTTGAAGTACTTACCTTGAACTACCTTTTAATATTAAGTATAGGTTTACTCCCTTAAAACTCATAAATACTTGAAATGTTATGGTTCTGTAGGCAGGCTTTTAAAAGGGCATTGAAAAAGGTTGTGTTTTCAATGCAAAACACTTATTCCTAAATTTTTTATGAGTTAATGACAAGAAATAATTCTTTCTCAAGTGATCCTCAAGCCAAAACAGTGAAAGGTATAACTCAGAGGAGCTCCAAGCAATGGGGCCTTTCTGTCTGCTCTTCTGTTCTGTGAAGTCACTTTTTATCAGTGGTTATTGGGATTGGGCATCATCAGGCGGCATCTGATGCCCCAGATCTCTGGATTCTTTTTGTTGCCCACGGTTGGCCTGGCAATGGTGGTGAAGTGAGAACAGTTGATCTTCAGATGTGGGAGTGCTTCCTTTAGCACAGGAAGGGAATTTTCTGTTACAATTCCAAAAACTTGTAGTGTCTTCAATGAGGGGAGATCTCCAAGTTCACTGGAAAAGGAGACATAGATGACTTTCAGACCAGCTAATTTGCACTGTACAGTTTCCCCACCAAATAACATAACACATGATCAATCTATATCAGTGGTTCTCAACCTTCCTAATGCTGTGACCCTTTAATACTCGTATGTGGGCGTATCTGCATGTGGGCAGACCTGCCTGGAGGCGAATCGAGGAACAATGTCTGGGTTCCTAAGACCATCGGAAATATGTATTTTCCGATGGTCTTAGGTGATCCCTGTGACACCTGTGAAAGGGTCGTTTGACCCCCAAAGGGGGCATGACCCACAGGTTGAGAACCACTGATCTACTTGATCTATCACAACCCCTGACCAACATGAGAAATATGGCAGGGAGAAAAAAGTTGGAATAATATAAAAACAGCAAGCTTGTCACCTTGCACTTTCACTTGAACACAATAATCTTTGTAAATATGTGATATATGTGCTTTGTTGGACAATTCCAAATTCCACAGAGAGATTCAATGAAAAAATGTTTGGAAGACATGAAAATGAGCAGAAGGCCATCATTATCTCTAGCTCACCTCTCTTCAGGTTTAAGAGTATAAAGCAAAACAAACTAAGAACCTACATGTTCAGGTTAATTATCAAGTGATTCCTGTTTTCTCCTCCTTCCAAATACAACACACATGCTTCTGTGCCTGAGTCTGTGTATCTCTGCCCCCACCACTACTAGAACGCAAACTTCTGGAAAGCATGAGCCGTCTTGTATTGTATTCCCACGGTCTTGTACCTTGTACTGCAATTGTTATTAATAAGTGCCTTTGGAATTGTTTCATGCAAGGTATCCTGCTAGGTGCTAAGGACACAAATGCCAAGAAAAACAGGCATTTGTTTTTCTAACATTGGTAAATGATGACAACCTTTCTGAAATTTTACAGAAAACAAATATTCTTTAGAAGTTATGTAAGTGGTGGTGGTGGTGGAACCCTATTGTAAGTGGCTCACTTAAGTGAAAGCACTTCAGGTTTCAATCTTAGTTCCTTCTTTGCAACAAAAGAACAATCAGTAGCTCAGAAAAGGGGAATTTAATGTTATATAAAGGCTGAAGTTTATGTTTGTTCAGAATCTGTTCTTGACTAGTTCACCTCATTTCTCCATCTCCACGTTGGGCAATCACACAATAAGAGAAGGGGTAATGTTCATTACCTGAGGGCAAAAGGAAAGGGATTTTTTCTACATGTAGGAGCACAGCCTTAGCATTACTCCCATGGAAAATGTGTCCTATGTGTCAAATGTGTGTGTGTGTGTGTGAGAGAGAGAGAGAAAACTTTATGAGCTGAGCTTCCTATTTCAAAAAGAAATGACATCTTAAGTAACAAAATACCATTAACTATCAAATTCAGTCAACCTGACAAAATAGTATACCTTAAAACTCAGCTTATCCCATACACTTAAAACACTGAGTTCCAGTTAGGAATGGATGGTGAAAAGGCGTTAGCAGTGCTTATCAGCAGCCAATGCCACATGACAGAAAGCATGCCCAACTCCTTTCTTCTCCTAACTCGTCCCCCCCTCCTCACCCCGGGGCAATCAACCCACTACCACATTTGAAATATGGGCAAACAATCTCAATGGTAATGAAATCCTGATTCACAGAAAAGGGTGACTGTCTGCCAAATGCCAACAATGTTATTGGGAAATAGCTGCTTTCTCAACCCAGACTGGTGTGCCCAGAAATTCTTTATCTCCAGTACCTATTTGTTTAAAGGTACATACCCTGTACAAAGTCTCAAAAAAGAAAACATTTGTTTTGGAATATCAACAAACCATCCCATTACTAAAAAGTAACTAAGAGTAAACTAGAAAAGGCGGAGACATGAAAGTTTCTTTTTTGTTTTGGGCCCTTGTGATTTAAAAAAAAAAGTTATTGTAGAAAATCATTGAGTTGTTTTTCAGTTGCTTCTAACTCTGTGACCCCATTTGGGTGGCAAAGGTGGAGTTCAAACCCAGATCTTCTCACTGGCAAGGGCTCAGGATACAGCTGCAAACATTACCCCCAGGGTCCATGAGCAGTGGTTAGAGCAGCTGCCCCATTCTTGAAAGCTTCTGAGAGAGGGGATGCATACTGAGGGGAAATAAGCTCAGAAAAATGGGGGTGTGACACATGGATGAGGAAGCAGGCCCAGAAGTTAAATGACTGGCCCAAGGGCACAAAGGTAGTAAGTGGTGAAGGCCAAATTTGAACACAGGTCTTCCAACTTCTGTGTTCCATCTTATATCCCTTTTATTCTTCCTATGAGTCTGTTAAGGGGTTAGTTATCTGCCACTCAGAATGAAAATAAATATTTAGGAAAAGCTACCTTAGCCCATTTGACCCTCTTCAGCCTGTTAATGTACTTCTGGTTTTTCCTAAGACATTTTCAAAGTTCAACAGACAAGCTCTGCCTGGTCCTAGGCTCCACCTGCCTTTGGTCAGTGTCACTCAATTCAGGTTTGATACCTTTGCTATTTTTTAAAAATTTATTTATTTTTACTTAATTTGTTTTGTGAGGCAAGAGGGGTTAAGTGGCTTGCCCAGGGTCACATGGCTAGTAAGTGTCAAGCATCTGAGGCCAAATTTGAACTCGGGTCCTCCCAACTCCAGAGCTAGTGTTCTATTAAACACCTTTGCTATTAATGATCATGGCTGGTGACACTTGTTAAATCAAATGATCAAAAAAAAGCTTTATAAGGAGGTACTCACAGTAAGGCTGCCGGCATTATTTCATAGCATCGGCTGAGTGACAGGTGTTGGAGGTAGATGAGCTGATGAAATTCCTGGAAACAGTCATTCTTCAGCAGGACACTGTCACTAAAAGAGGGGAAAAAGATGGAGTCCAAACAATTCTCTCCATCACCCAAGAAAAGCTTCTGATAGCACTTTTCCCCTTAACAGCCACCCTTCTCCCTTCTCCCTTTTCCCCTACATCTTTCTACGGCAAAATCTCCACAAATCCATACCTTAAGTCTAAGTGGACCAGACTGGGGCACCTTCCCACTAATGTCGTCACGTCTAGGAAGGAAAAAATATATAGGCAATTTTATGGGCAATTTGTTAAACACAAATTCACATTAACTGTCTTTGGATTCAAAAGGAACACTTCCTTTCTCAGAAAAAAACCCAAATACAATAAAAAGAAAAACCTCAGAATGTACAGGACAAAATTTATTCAAAATAAGTGTTAAAAAAAAGTCCTATCTTCTGTTTCAAGGTAAGGCAACTCACTCCTTTTCTCCACCCTCCATAAAATTATTATCATTTGGAAACTTAGTTATTAAGAACAGCAGAACACTGATTAAATATTTTATGTCACCCAAATTCCCTCTAATGCCTGCCTGCGTAGCAACCATTCTCCAGAAGTATCAAATGGAAAGTTAGTGCTTGGAATACAGTGTAAAACTAGCAAGCAGCTTTGGCCTGCAAAACTTCATAATGCTCCTAAACCATTTTTAACAAAATAAACAAAAATACAACATAAATAATGTTAACTTGTGGTTTTCTGAGTCATTAAATATGCTACTTCTATCTGACTGTAACACTGCTGATCTAATTCAGCCTCTTCTTCTGAAAGACAAGGGAAATGACACATCCAGTATCACGTAGCTGGTGAAAGGCAAACCCTGGGCTCTTGACTCCATTTGTCTTTAGCCCCACATCATAATACAATAGGAGCCTAGAAAGGTCAGTTTAAGGTTGTTGTTGTTTTTAAATTACCTTTCTTTAGGGCAAAACAAACACCTTATGTAAGCAACAGAAAATTTGGATCATTGCTATTGCATAAGAGCTCCTGTTACCTAGCTAATCCTTTGTGTCTCAAGTTTCCTTGGGTGATCAATACCACTCTGTCCTCCACCAACATAGACCATAAGGGCCTGTCTGGGCCTCCCTCTTTCCTCTTCTGTGGCTGCCAGACATTTGGGACCACCATTACCAACTATCCTTGCTAAAATTCAGTATGTCAATGCATGGTCAAGGTTAACATCTTAAGACTTGGCTGGGAGAATCTTTTCTGCCTAGTGTTTCTAAAACAATCCAGAGGGTTTCTAACAGATTTTTCAGTATTTTGCCCAGAATCTTTATGGTCATCAGCTAACTTTGCTCTCTCCTAAAAAAGCAATGAATGAGAGCCCCTATCTGGCATTTTTTCCCCCTTTTATAAGGTGACAATAATGTGCTGTGATTTCTTTTCTGGTGTGTGGGACACAGAAGAAATGGGACAAAAAGGTAGAACAGAAGTGATGGGAGTGATAGAAGAGAAGAGGCTAACTTTGGTAAGGGGGAGAAATCAAGAAATGATTTCTTCCTCCAAGCAGATGAAGCAAATTTTCCTATATCTGAATATATATTGGTGGGACATCTGCACATAAGTGGTAATGGTCTCAGGGTATGACTGGTGTTAATTCTGCTGTGTGCTCCAGTAAAAGATGACCTATCTAAAAGGTTCTAGGTAGGTGTGGGGATGTCAGAGGAGAGAAGGAAAAGTCCTCCTCTGGAGCATTTGGCAGCTTAAACTTTGCTCCTTACAGGCCGTCCCTTCCCAGTTACCTGATCTCTGTAGATTTTGTCGGTACCCACTGAGATTCAGTTGGGTCAAGCTTTCTGTAATAGAGCTGACAGCAACTTGGATGTGTTCTGCTGTGAAATCAGAGCACCAGGAGAGGTTCAGCTCATCTAAGCTGCATAAAAGACAAATCACATTGGGTCTGAGACAATGATTCCGAACAGGTTCCACAGGAAATACCCTTTGGATGGTGAGCCAGTCCTCAAATCAGGCCAAGTCACCTGACTGTAACTAACTGACCAGAAAGGTCAGTGAATATTGCTTGGGGCAATAAGAGAAATGTTGTTGCTCAGCCATGTCCAACTCTTTGTGACCCCATTTGGGGTTTTATTGGCAAAGATACTGGAGTGTTTTGCCAGTTCCTTCTCCAGCTCATTTTACAGATAGGGAACCAAAGCACACAGGGTTAAGTGACTTGCCCAGGGTCACACAACTAGTTACGTGTCTGAGATTGGATGGATGTGAACTCGGGTCTTCCCGACTCCAGGCCCAGCACCCTATCCACTGTGCCACCTAGCTGCCCCAGTACTTGAAATACTGAAGGGGACAGAAAAAAAATTTAAATCCAATGAACTCTTACATATAACAACCAGCTGCTTTTACATACTGGGAAAGAAAATTTTATGCTCACTGCCCCCACATCCAGTGCTTGTTTCCTAGAAAAATGATGGGAGGATTTCTGTCAAATATTCTGACAGAAATAATTTCAGTGAATTAAATTCCACTGCATAATTCTTTTTTCCTTTTCATAGTCCACACCATTCCAGGAACAGAATCAAGCAGGAAATAGGTAATGAGTAGAGAATACTGTTTTCTCATAACTGTACTGCTCTGAGGAAAAGGTCCTATTAATGGTGAGTTAGTAAAAAGATATGACTACAACAACCTCAATGAAAATGACACTGACCGGAAGCCAAATTGATTAAACTGAAGACCAATTTTGGCCCTAGAAAACAGAATGACTACAAACCCCTCCCTCCTCTCAATGGACATCAAGCTCCCCCAATGATTATAAAATCATGTATAAGTGATTTTAATCACACTAAGTCTGAATTCTGAGCCAGATCTCAGAACCACCGGAGCAGACTGCCCCAGTCTCTGTTAGATGGATGATGCCACGTCAGCTTTATAAGTGATTATTTTTTGGAGGGGAGTAATAAAGAAGGGTTCAGTTATATGAATCACCAAGGGAAGAGTTCAAAGGAGGGTGACAAAATGAGAAAGAAATGGGATACAAAAACAGAAAGCATCAATAAAAACATGTTTTTAATAGGTAAAAAAGTGAACCCTGTTTTAAGTAAAAAGACGGGGCATATGCATTCTAAGTCCCCGTTTCAAACCTAGGCAAGCACGACTGCATTACATATCATGCTATCACTGTGGTTCTTATGTATAGAAACAACAACACTGCAAAAAGTTGCTTATGGAAGCCTGCAGGATATATGGTACTAGAGAATATGGGTTTTTCTGGTACTGCTTCTTAAATCCATCACCTGAGACTTGGGATATACTTAGTTTGATGAATTACCTCACTGCCACATAATCCACTTTGAATAGGTTTAGCAGGGCATATTTTCTATCCCAAAGTCTCACAAAAACTCTAAGAGGCACATCAGAAATACGATATGCCTGTGATTATATAAGCTATAACCCTCCCTCTGTCCCATCCCTTTTCTCAGTAACAGCTATCAAATGTCACTGAGATCTGGTAAACTCTGTAAAAAGTAAACTTCTTAAAAAAAATTTGAACCACAACAAAAATTAAGGTTTACTTTGATGGTATGTAGCATCTCCCAAGTTTGGCACAGTCAATCAATTTAAGTGGAAAATTATTGTGGAAAAAAAAGACTGTTTGAAATACCGAGCTCTACATTTAAAATGTACCGCTTTTTTCAATCACGTGGGATTAAAACATCCTAACAAGCTTGCCTTCTTTCTTTTTTCTTTCCTAAATGGATGAACTATAACCACTATAAGATAGTCCAACAGCTTTACTACAAAGCAATTCCTACCGAGTACAGCCGCTCAGCAGAGCCCCCAGCGCAGAAGCCGAGAATCCGGAACACCCAGAGAGGTTCAATCGCACTAAGTCAGAATTCTGAGCCAGATCTCTGAAAGAAAAGTCAGAAATACACAAATAGGCACATCAGCATTTACTAATAGGCGTGTGTGTGTGTGTGTGTGTGTGTAGCCTAAAAACATGAAAGACTATACAGATATACCTCAAAAGGAAGAACAGTTTGAAAAAATAAAACTTGATAGACATAAAAGAACTAGAAAAAAGTTCTAATGTAAACTAAGTGTAAGATGGCATGATACAGACCCTGTGCTTAAAGGATGAAGAAACTAGAAGAAGGGGGATTAGTTGGGTAAGATTTCATGAAAAAAGCCAATCTTAATTTGGGCCCTGACAGAAGGGAAGGATATATAGATTAATAAGGGAAAAGGAAGGAATGAGGGGCATTAAAGGAGAGAGAAGGCTTAAAAGAGCAAATGAGCAGAAACACTGCATGATATGTTAAAATCAAAAGGCAGAGAAGCTCGGTGCTCCAAACCCAGAAACCCACACAAAGTCAGGATGGTGTACAAGGTTGGCCGAAATGGAATAAATTCTGCTTTTTTAAAAAGCTTCTATTTGCTGGAGACAGCAACTTAGGGACATATCAGTGAGGGTGCAAGGGCAAGTGAGAATTCCTGTGGTTCTTAGAGATTCCCTAAGAGCATTGCCAATGCTGGGGATGCCCCACTATCACTCCTGAAGCAAGCCGAAGAAGAGGGGCATAAAAAGTCCACTTCATGCCAGATTCTCTGCTCTGTAACCACCCCCTTGCCATATCCCGTGGCAGGTGTGTTTCTCAGTTACAGGTGGTAACCACGCCCCACCTGACAATGGCATCTGAAAGCCTCAGCCCTTCCAAGCTCAGGTTCTGTAGTCTGCAGCAGCGCGACATGATGCTCTGTAGTGCAGCCTCATCTATTATGCAGTTAGACAGGTCCATGTGTTGTACCCGAAGTGGTCTGTGTGTAAACAAGGCCATGCTTACTTATACAATAACAAAACATTGTCATACTTTGTGGCCACCCATTGTTTTGACAGACAAGATCTTAACTTGATTCTCACAAGAGCATCAGGAGGGAGAAAGTGTAAAGATTACCATTGTCACCATTTTACAGATAAGGAAATTGAGGACTACAAAGGTCAGTTTTTACGTTTTTTCCCCCTGGGGTCAAAAATCTAGGAAATGACACAGTCAGGTCTGGTGATTGTGAGTCCCACATTCTTCTCACTATTGTGTAAAACTTGAAGTTACTTCTGTTCCTCAAACCACAGGGTGTCTGCTTAGATAACATTGTGAAACAAATAAATGCATTTGACCAGCTACTGTGGATCTGATTTGGTGGTTTAAAGAAATAAGCACTGCTAATTAGAGGCAGTGTGGACTTCATCTGCCCACAGACACCTAATCATCCTACAAGATGAAACCAGCCTCTAATCAGTATTCATCCCTCATTAGTACCCTTTACTCTTAGGACTCCTAGGAATAGAGGGTGGAGAACCTCCATTTAAGGAAGAATCTTAGGTGACCATCTCTTCATTTCCTACTTGGGTGAACTACTTGAGACTTCATCAAAAACCCTTCCTCCCTCTTCCCAGCCCTTTATCAGATTCCTTTTGTATACTGTTTCCCCCTATTAGACTGTAAGCTCCTTGAGGGCAGGGATTATCTTTCGTTTTAGTATTATTATCCCAGAGGTTATTCAATAAATAGATGGGAAGATATGGATTCAAGGATATTATCTCTGATATATATGGCTGTATAATTTAATACTTAACCATCTCCTACCCAGAGCAACTCCCTAAGACTATAAACCATCAATGAACTGCCAGCTGGAGGGTATTTCTACATCGAGTTTCTCTTTTTTTTTTTTTTTTTGAGGGCAATTGGGGTTAAGTGACTTGCCCACTTAAAAAAAAACCAGCTAGTTTTTTGTGTGTGTGTGTGTGTGTGTGTGTGTGTGTGTGTGTGTGTGTGTGTGTGTGTTAAGTGTCTGAGGCTGATTTGAACTCAGGTCCTCCTGACTCCAGGGCTGGTTCTCAATATATTCACTGCGCCACCAAGCTGCCCCACATCAAGAGTTTCATACACTGATAATCTATAGATCTGGGGAAAAATAAAAAGGAGGCTTGTTTGGGGCTTAATTTGCTGTTTCCTACTAATACAGGATTAGATGACTTGCTGCAGGGATAGGAGAGGGATCACAGTAATATATATTAAAGAAGAGCAGCTGAACTCAGGTCTCAGATGTTCCTGAGGTCTTATTACTGTACTACACTGACCCTGGAAAGCATGAGACTAATTCTGAAGTGGATTTTTGCTAAATACAAGGAGCCCTCCCCTAAAGCCCACCTGTGATGCCTCATCTTGTCACGGAGAGGGGTGCCTACAAAACAAGAACTCAGACAACTCCCCACCATGGTTCTAAGCCCCAGTTTTAGTATGGGCCCAGTGATGCTTATGTGTCCATCAGCTGAGACTCAGCATACATCTGGACACGCTCCCCCTCAGGTCAATGGTAGGGGATTTGGTTTCTTTTGGTTACGGTATGCCACATAACCAACAGTCTTCCAAAGTAAGGAGGAGTGCTCAATCTGCTTCCATGGAGGGACAACCAATAAAATGGGGTAGGAACTAACAATTCCAGTTGTTCAGAAGTGGAGTGGGCTGCACCTCTGAGCTCTGTGCTCTATGTGACAACCACCAGCCAGGGATACTGTAGAGTAGCGGTTCTCAACCTGTAGGTTATGTTCAATTTGTAACAATGAAAATCCATCCTGCACATCAGGTATTACATTACAATTCATAACAGTAGCAAAATTACAGTTATGAAGTAGCAACAAAAATAATTTTATGGTTGGGGGGGTCACCACAACATGAGGAACTGTATTAAAGGGTTGCAGCATTAGGAAGGTTGAGAACCACTGACCTAGAGGGTCCCATATGGCCTCAAGGCTGCAGGTTCCCCACCCCTGGCTAGATGACAGCCAAGGTCTCTTTAGCTCTAAGAGTCTATCCTTTTTGGGTCACACAATTATAGTTTTTTACTTTTGTTTTCTGCCCCAAAGGGACAATCTTACCTGAGATTTTTAAACAGTGGGTCATCCACATGTGATCTTGGGCAGCGAAACACAACCACACCTACAGAGAGTAACTGCCCTATTACTCCTGGCAGTAAATGTTTCCCTGTAAGGTCTAAGGTCTGCCATAGTGATTCGTCAAACCTAGAGGAAAGGCGGAGTTGTTTCAAAAAGTTAAACACTAGGAAATCTCACCAACCCTTTCAGCCAAAAAATGACAAGAGATACCATGGACAGCCTGGCTCGGATCTAAGGCTCCCATTAGTCTGTTAAAAGAATAATCTCAAAAAATTCAAAATTCCAAAAATAATAACCATGTAAATGTTTGCTGAGGCTGATGAGAATGATGGCTCTCTGGGAGGGGGAGGGATATTTGGGATAACTATGGTAATGCAAGAAATAGGAAACATCAATAAAAACTTATTTTAAAAACCCCTTTACAGCAAATTCCAAAGGTCTATTCCAACTCTTTAAATTTTTAGAAAAATATTTAGTGATTTATCATGTTATAGTTGGACTTCTTATATTTGAAATATTTGCAAACTTTTTTTTTTTTACATGTTGCTATATTTTTCTAATAGGATCTGTCCTACTTTACTGAAAGCTGCTGGGCTGGCGATACAGGACTCTTAGATGCTGGAAAGAACCGCTCTTATCTTAGATCTAGCCATTTTGGATTCTGGGAAGAAGACATGAGAACTCTGGGGCTCCAGCTTCTGTAATTTCACTAATCACTGCTGCTGGCCTGTCCCAAGGAAATGAGCTACCTATTTCAAATGGTTTCCCAGTTTTGCTCTAAAAGGCTCAACTTCCACATTTCAGGTCATTACTCCAAATTAGGAAATAAAATTTCACAACCCAGTGCTTACTACTTATTATTTTTCCTACCTTCCTGATTTTAATCATCTTTTCATGAAATTTAACCTTTCAACCATTAGGTGGCAGGCAGAATTAAGGAACAACTCTAAGCTGAGTATTCATTATAACCAGCCACTTGGATACTTCATTCACTTGGCTAGTAGAGAAACAAAACCACAACTGCCCAGTGACAGGAGGCTGAGTGGAAGGACACTGAGCTCCCAAGACCTGCAAGAAAATATCTATTGATGTCTGGAGACAAATGGTCCAAGGACTGGGGCCCATACAACCACAGGAGCAGGACCCTTTCCAGAAGATCCAGATAAAGAACCTTTCTGTGTTCCAGCCCTACCCTTAGCTTTTATATGGAAGCAGGAGCTCCCACTGTCTTTTTTTTTGGCCTTTTTTTTTTTAGGGCAATTGGGGTTATGTGACTTGCCCAAGATCACATGGCTAGGTTTTGTGTTAAGTGTCTGAGGCCGGCTTTGAACTCAGGTCATCCTGACTCGAGGGCCGGTGCTCTATTCACTGTGCCACCTAGCCACCCCTTCCCACTGTCTTTCAAAGACATACATGCTCTCTTTAGAGCAGTGGTTCTCAACCTATGGGTTATGATCAATTTAAATACATCCTGCATATCAGATATTTACATTATGACTCATAACAGTAGCAAAATTACAGTTATGAAGTAGCAACGAAAATAATTTTATGGTTGGGGGTCCACAACATGAGGACCTGCATTAAAGGGTCATGGCATTAGGAAGGCTGAGAACCACTGCTTTAGAGGGCGCCTCTTTAAGAAAGATATAGAGAGAAGAACAAGAAGTGAAAATGATAACTGAAAAATGAAATTTTTAGATGACCTCTGAGCTCTTCAAAGCAGAGGTCCTGAGATCTTGACTTTTTGGAGGGGGTAGGAGGAAGGGGGAAAAAATCCTGCTAATAGACTAATGCAAATCAGACAGAGAAGCCCCAAATCAGAGTGAGGCTGTCTCTAGGATTTCTATCATCATTTCTGGACCAAAGGATTGGTGAAAAAACCAAAAGTAGCAGATGGTTACCCAAGGGCTCAGGGTATGAGACGAGAACACTGTGAACATTAACAGAGCTATTAATGAAAAAGAAAGCTTACAGGCACCCTGAGGGTTAAAAAAAAAAAACACCAAAAAAACCACAAAACAGGCTCAAAATGAGGATGAGGCTCAGAGTTAGGGGGCTCAAGAAATCACCTACCTTCCTTAGGTATGACTACTTAGAAAGCGTTTGTTATTGAGAACCATTGACCATCAGCTCACAGGTCTGGTGAATTGCATCGTTGAATTTTTGAAACCAACCAGCATTTCCTTTAAAAATGTCCACCCAAAGCAAGAAGCCAAAGACAATAAAGTACTCACGAGAGGCGATGCCACCTCTTACAAATCCTAGAGATTCTTACAAGGTCAGGCAGAGACAAATACGAAAAGATTCCGAGGAGCAATTCATCTGGAAGCACATCCCAAGAAATTCCTTTAATAAAACAAAAACAACCCAGGTTTGTTTCCTCAAAATTCTGATTTGAGCATGCAGGTAACACAAAATTCTACTAAATCCTTTTTGTGCACTTTAAAAACTGGACATATATGGAGGGAGTGGAAAGAGCCTAAGATCTGGAGTCAGATGAATTGGGTTTGAACCTAGGATTTGCCACTTACTACTAGTGTGATCACAAGAAAGTCATTGCTCTTTCTGGGGTCTCAGTTTCTTCATTTGTACGGGGGTGGGGCTAGATTTCATCAATCAATATTTATTAAGAAGCTACTCTATGTTGGGTATCCAAGGACAAAAAAGTAGAACAGCCTCTGCCCTCAAGGAATTTATACTTTATTGGGGAAATGTTTTAATTTAATTTTAATTTTAAAATTTAAAAAAATATTTATTGGGGAAAAGAATAGCATATACGTATATAAAGCAATAGACATATTTACATGTATAAATAAATGCATAAGCAAATACAGAATAATTATTAAAATAAATACAAGGCAGTTTTGAGAAGGGAGGTCACAGTAGCTTGGAGAAGAAGACCAGAAAGACTTCCCCTTGAAGGCAGCATTTCAGCTTAGCTTTGAAGGTACTGAGGAAGTGCTTTCAGAGCACTGGGGACAGCCAAAGAACACAGATGAGAGATGGAGTGTCATAGAAAGAGGTACACCAAGAAGGCTGGCTCAGTTAAAACTATAGAGGGCATTAAGAAGAGAGATGTAAAACAAAGCTAGAAAGACAAGGCAGGGCCAGGTGCCAGGGAGCAGTGTGGGTGATTTTATGTTAATACATAATACAACATTTTATATTAATATATGTATACATATTGTTAAGAGGATGAGGCTTAGAGTATTAGGAGTCCACCTAAGGCTGTGACAACTCAGTCAGTTAATAAACCAAGACCCTACTATGTGCTAAGCACTAGGGAAATAAAGAAAGACAAAAAGCAGTCCCCCCCTCCCAGAAGATCAGAGTTTAATGGAGGAGACAACACATAAACAACTATGAACAGAAAAGCTACAATAGGGGATTTCTCCCCCCCCCCCACCATGGACCCAGAAGGCTCCAGAGGAGAAAGTGAGGCTGGTGACTTTGCACAGCCCTGCCTCACTTAAATCCAATTCACTTGCAAGTCATGGCATCACCTTCTTGATGTCATGGTCCTTTGAGAAGGAAGGATAAACGGCAGCAGCAATAAGGGGATAAATTGGAAATAATCAGAGGGAAGAATTAAGGGGGATCAGGAAAGGGTTTGTATAGAAGGAGGGATTTTAGATGGGACTTGAAGAAAGCCAGCAAATCTAAGACTTGGGAGAGGAAGAGGAAGAACATTCCAGGCATGGGGAACAATCAGTGAAAATGCCCAGAGATGGGGTATCTTGTTTGAGGAACAGCTAGGACGCCAGTGTCACTGGATCAGCCTGTATGTATGCTTGGGGGGGGGGGGTCAGGAGAGGAAGAGTAGGGTGGTGGTAATAATGGTGTTAAGTGTAACGAGACTGGAGAGGTCGGAGAGCGGATTGGAAGCAAGTTACAAAAGCCCAGAGGATTTACAATTGATAAAGCACTTAATAATTAGCTAACACATCTAACAAACTTTGTACTGTTGTATTTCTCATGATTCTGCAGAATAATTTCAATCTAAAACAGAAAAATACCTAGCCTGCATTTCCTCTTATAACACCTGAAAAGCGTTTAAAAAAAAGCCCCCCCCCCCAAGTTTATAGTTTATCTTAGAAGCAATAAGGTGCTACTTGAGTTTACTGGGCTGTCAACTGAGCAAAAGAACTTTGACAACTGAGTGGCAGATGGACTGGAAAAGACAGAGGGCTTGAGACAAGGTAAAATTGGGTCATTGTAGTAATTGAGGTGAGAGGTGATGACGGCTCCATGAGTTACTAAGAGCAAAGAGGTGCAAGGGAGAAATGACAATATCTGGCAATAGAGAAGGCGATCTGATCTCTGAGTCTCTTCCCAGCTTCAACTCCGAGGGTCATTTATCTTACTAAAGAAATGAGCATATACTTGGCCTGGATTCCACCACACCCCCTCTCTGATTTATTTTTTCTATTTAGCTTTTTTTTTTTGGAGGGCAGCTGGGGTTAAGTGACTTGCCCAAGGTCACACGGCTAGTTTTTTTGTGTGTGTTAAGCGTCTGAGGCCAAATTTGAACTCAGGTCCTCCTGACTCCAGGGCCAGTGCTCTATTCACTGCGCCACCTAGCCGCCCCTCTATTTAGTTTTGAATCTATGTGAAGAGTTTCCCACTTATCCCCAAGAGAGCATCTCCACCCTTTTCTCCTATGTGATAGGGGTTTCATAGGAGAAAAACATGCAAGACAGAGCCACTAGCCACAATAATATAATGGAAGGTGACTAATGTGGGTGGCAAAGACCAAAGAAATACCTCCAAAACATGATTTCAACTGCCTTGGAAACAGCCATTCACTCTGACCTTTTCAAAGATGAGTGTTTGTTGTGGAGACCTGATGAGAAATAAACTTGACAGGATGTAATAATGACACAACAGAATTCATGTAGGGTAGAATCAATGTGTTGTAGTGATTCATCCAGGAGACATAAAGATTAAAATGCACAGAGACAATGAGTCAGATTTGCATGACATTTTAAGATTTACAAAGGGCAATGTGGCTAGGTGGTGCAGTGAATAGAGCACCAGCCCTGGAGTCAGGAGGACCCGAGTTCAAGCCCGGACTCAGACACTTAATACAAAAACTAGCCGTGTGACCTTGGGCAAGTCACTTAACCCCAACTGCCTTCCAAAAAAGGGAAAAGAGAGATTTACAAGGGGTTTATCCTGTATACTACACACACACACACACACACACATATATACACACACCACACGTGTGCACTCTCTCTCTCTCTGGGTCATCGTGCCAGTGCTAATCACTGTATGTGTGTGTGTGTGTGTGGTCCATGTTTGGGAATGCACACACTCATGATTACATGTGTGTAAATCTTTATGAAACACACAGGATAAGTACTTTGTAAATCTTAAAACTGATATAAATGTAAATAAAATATTCGGCCAAAGCTCTGTGTGTAGGTAGTGTTGATCTGACTGCCACAGTAGCTCCATGATACGGGTAGTCAGAGTATTCTTATTTCCATTTTATAGATGAGGAAACTGAGCCTCTAAGAAGCCAAAGATCACACCATGAGCCTGGACTTCGTGCCCAGTCTGGGATTCTACTTCTAGTACTCTTTCTTTTACCCCATACCAACTCCCAATTATAGTGAGCAGATTTTAAAATCTTAAAACTCTCAGGACTTTCCTGGGCTCATTATACTGGGATATTCCACAAAAATATGACCCACTTGAAAAATTAGGAATATACACATTTTCCTGCTTCTATCAGCAGTCATGTCCTGGGACTAGCTCCTGCCCTAGAAGGAACTGGATAAACAACTTCAATGGTTGGCAGCAAAATTCAGGATCTCTATTGCTGTCTTACTGGAACCCACACTGGCAGTCTGGAACATGTCTCAGCTTCCCCTAGTTTCAGACAGGCTACAAAACTGTTTGGGCTCTCAAGAATTTGGAGAGGGTGGCAAATTCTCTATTATTCTGAATACTTCTTTCTGGAATAAGAGAGTTTTGGATTTGAAAAGGAATATCTAATCCCACCTACATTTAACCACAAACTCTACTCCTTTCCCCTTAAATACATCCCAGACAAGTGGTCACAGCAAACTCAGTTAGAAGAGATTCAAGGATCTCCGTAAGATAGGCTCCGCTTGATTATACAGCAAGTTTCAGCCTCCTTTGCCTTTCTCCTTATGCCAAACATACAGATAACAAAGGAATGTTCCTTGTACATCACATTACATCTGGCAGTCTTTCTGCCTGGAAGGTTCCCTACGCTCTATCTTTTAGAATACCCAGCTTCCTTTAAGACTCGGCTCCAATGCCACCTTCATGCCTTTCTTGTTCCTGTTCCTATCCCTGCCCTGACTCCTACCTCCAGCCCCCAGCTACTAGAGCAGTGGTTCTCAACTTACTAATGCTATGACCCTTTAATACAGTTCCTCATGTTGTGGTGACCCCCAAGCATAAAATTATTTTCGTTGCTACTTCATAACTGTAATTTTGCTCCTGTTATGAATCCTAATGTAAATATCTGATATGCAGGGTGTATTTTCATTGTTACAAATTGAACATAACCCACAGGTTGAGAACTGCTGTACTAGAGCCCTCCCCTCTACCTACCATTCACCTATTCTGCATGTATCTTGTATGTATATCTTGTACGCACCTAATCATTTCCATGCATTTATTAGAACATAAGCTCCTTGAGGGCAAGGACTATGTATTCTTTGTAGCCAGCCCTTCCTTAGCACAGTGTAAAAATTTAATAAATACTTGATTCATAGAAGTGGAAGAAGGAGCAATGTCTTTGGAAGGGCAAAAAATTATCCAGGTTACTTAGTATATTGGCAACCTTAAACAATCATTTTGCTTACTTAAGGAAGAAAAAGTTAATTTAAAATTTATGACCATAAAGCCCTATGCTTACAGATTACTTGTTGAGAAAAGGAAAATCAGATATCTTTTCTGTTCCACCTGAGCCAGGTTTCTGAAGAGCATATAAAGTCTAGTCAATTTCCTGACAAGACAGCCCCAGATTTGAACAAAAACCACCCAAGACCAACTGTATTTGTAACATAAACAAGCTGAATTTCACACACCTGCCTAAATCTTCTCCTTCAATTCTAGCTACTTTTGCTGCAGTTTGTTCAGAGGAAGTAGCTTACACTTATCCACAAGAGTAATAAAATTCATTAAAAAAATAAAACCAGTCATCTGGGAAAAGCTTGCTTTACAGAGAGGTCCTGTTACATGCTGTGCTTTGGTGTTTTATCTTGAGGAAGGTAGAGTTCTTTTTGCAGGTTAAGCACATAATGTCATTTTCTGATCTCATGTCTCAGAGAAATGACTCCTTGGGGTCTAGCAGCGGTAAGCAGTCATTGCTTCACACAGAGCCAAGTTTCTGTTGAAGGATCCCTTGAAGTGGAGTAAACACTGGATTCGGAATAAGAGTTACTTGGGTTGACATCCCAGCTCTTATACTTACAAGCTGTGTGACAGGCAAATTACTTCATTACATGAGATCTCAGTTTCATCATCTGTGAAATGAGGGCGCTGGATTGGTCCAAAATATTCACTGGCTCCCTACTAAATTCCTGGCACTGAAGGCCTTCCCCTTTTTTTTTCTGGTCAAACTGGATGAGAGGGGGAAGAAAATGGCAAGGGCTCTCTTCTGGTGAAGGCCAAACTCCTGGGCAGTAGCCACATTGACAGGTCAGCCATCCTAGCACCCATTTAATGACACTCATCACCTTTTGCTCATCCCTAAGAGCCTGCAGTGTAGTCAGAATTACAAACACCTGTGGGAGAAATACATGCTTTCTTTCCCCACAGGTACCTCAGCCGGGAGGCATGTCCTTTGAATTGTTTCCCTTACCAGGAGGGAGGGTGGGTTCTGCAAGACAGGTGTCTTACACACATAACTTATCCTGAAGATCACTGAGAAGTGTCTCTGGAAGGGCTTCTCTGTTTTAGTACATGTAGTTTTTATTTCACTAAAATAAAGAGAAGTAGTTTGTGAAAACTACTTCATGGAAAACAGGGCATTGGCCCAGTACTTCCAGGACCTGAGTTCAAATCCCACTTCTAATGCTGACAACCAATATAACCTTGGGCATGTCCCTTAACCTCTAGAGTCTCAGTTTATCCATCTATAAAATGAGGGACTAGGGTAGGGAGATCCATCCTGCCCTACCAGAAAGTTAGAGGGGTGATGAGGGAAGATATAAGAGAGAGCAGATTGGGGGAGGGGATCTACAGTGGGATTGCTGTTTTGGGGTGGTGGTTAGGGGGGAGACAGGGAGAAAATTTGTAACTAAAAATCTTGTGGAAAGAATGACGTAAACTAAAAATAAACAAAAGTTAATTTATAAAATGAAGGAGTTGGAACAGATGCAGTTGAGGTTCCTTCTAACTCTAGGTATTTAAGCACGTCATACAGGACACTTGTGGAGTTCCACATGACTCGACCTCTTTAAACAGAGGCTGGTGGAAGCTCCGAGCTATTTTCACCAGATATAGAAACTTAATGGGGTAATGGGCAACACCTCCTTCACAGGAGCAACCCTCATTACACATCAGCAGATGACAAGTGGACAGGCCCAGTGAGCTTCCTCATCTATAATGAGGAATGGAATGGAATGAGTTTCCTCATACTCGTTTATTAACCCACGTATAGAAAAACTACCAGTTATGCTGACGCTGACACATTGGAAGTAGTGCCTGGACTTCTCAGGGGGTTCCTTGGTAATTGTTCCTTATCTGAGGTCATGAGCTCAATGACACCTCCAATATAGTCTGTTATGACTCCTCATGACGCAGGGTGACTTTTTTGAATGACAGGACTGGGAACAAAGAAGACTTCAATCTGGGGTATGTGGACTTGTAGAGAATCCATGAACTAGGAAGGAAGGAAGAAAAGGAAAAGAGGGAAGGAAGAAGGAAGGAAAGAAAGAAGGGAAGAAAGGAGGAAGAAAAAGTGGAGAGGAAGGAAGAAAGGAAAGAAAGGGAAGAAGGGAAGGAAGAAGGAAAAGAGGGAGGGAAGGGAAGAAAGAAAGGAAGAGAGGAGGAAGAAAAAGTGGAGAGGAAGGAAGGAAAGAGAGGGAAAAAGAGAAGGAAGAAGGAAAAGAGGGAGGGAAGAAAGAAGAGAGGTAGGAAGAAATTATTCTAATATGCTATTATTATTCTTATTCTATAGTTTTATATTAAGTTGAGGAAACTAAGGCAGAGAGAGGTTTAGTCACTTGCCCAAGGTTACATAGCTGGTAGGTATCTGAGACTGGATTTGAACTCAGGTCTTCCTGACTCCAGGCCTAGTGCTCTATCCAATGCACAACCTAGCTGCCTCATAGGTAGAAGGGGAAATCACATCTCTATTTCAATATAACTGGCTTATTTTGTAATACTGTGTATTTTATCTTTTTTTTTTTCTCTGAACTCAAGGACCTTACAATTTAATAGGAAGTTAGGTTCATAAATAACTACAATGCCAGGTTGAGTACAAGAAGTTCAAGCAATGTGATATGTATTTTATCTTGTAGATTTAAAAATATGATTCTGAAAAGGGGTCCAAAGGCTTCACCAGACCACCAAGTAGGTAGGTCAGAATAATGGGCAAAGTCTAATAAGATGAAATTTAGTAAGAATGAATGTTAAGTCCTATGCTGAGGTTCAAAGGGCAATTGTACCAGTACAGAATGGTTCACCTGTAAAGGGCCTGGGGGTTTTAACAAACTGCCAGCTCAAGATGAGGCAATTCTGATATGGTGACCAGAAAAATTCCTTCAACCTGAATGCATGAATTAAAGTTTGGCACCACATTTTAAGCTCAGGCGAGGCTGGATTGTGTCCAGAGGGGAGACCAGGATGCTAACAGGGTTAAAAAACTGCTCCATGAGAGCAGGTGGAAGAAACAGGAAGTGCTCAGACTGGAGAAGGGGATGGGCACAAGATGAGTCTGTAAGTATCTGAAAGACTGTCACATGGAAGAATTAGACTTGTTTAGATCCAGTGCCTCTTGCCTCTTCATCATTTCTTACCCATTCTGTACATAGCTCACTTGCATGGTAGCCAAGGAATATATTTGACTCTTTTTGTACACTCAGCACAGTCTTGGCACATAGCAAGTGTTTATGAACTGTTTTGCCTGGCTCTAGAGGGTGGGATTAGGGCAGTGGATAGAAATCATAAGTGGCAAATTTGTGCTTCATAGATGAAAAAACTTCCAAAGATTAGACAATTCAAAGTGGAATGGGTTGCTTCGTAGGCACCTGTAGTGCCTCCAGGGTTATTAGGAAGCTCTTCATGCTAAATGCCTAATACTATTTTTACTAATTATTATTATTACATTATTACTTTTCCTTTAGGAAGAAAAATCATTAAAAATCATTTCATTGGTGCCTGAAAGTATATCATTGCTGTATTTTTTCTATTAAGAGAAAAAAATCCTCCAACTCTCTATTTTTTGCTTAGGGCCACTAACAAAAAAAGGTTTATGACCTGACTGGTGATAATCATAGATATAATGCTTGAAATAGCATCTATTCAAATTCCCTCCATTTACAGATGCAGAAATTGAGATCCAAGAGAGATCAAGGGATCTGCTCCAGGTCACACAAGTATTAAGTGGCAGGACTGGGATTGTAACCGTGGCTGTCTTGACTCCAAATGCAGGTGTCTTTCAATGAGCAATGGGCTTCGATGTCACCAGGCTGAGAGATCAATTCTTGAGGATCCTCTTGACAGAAGATACATTTGACGTCCTGGTTCCCTTCCAACTAGAGAGATTCTAAGACTTTTATCATGTCCTCTTCCCTCATTGCCCCAGTCTGTTCTCCTAAGGAGGCACCCACAGTGATAAAGCCAGAGATCCTTGCAGCACAAGGTACCCATAAATAACATGCTTATAAAATGCTCTCCCATACATCATGTGGCATCCAGGCTGCTTGTCTTTCCACTTTAATTGTCCGGCACAATCATCTCTTCTACACTGGTCCTCTACCACCCCTGGAAAAGATCCAGGGAAGAAGACAAAATGAGAATTTACCGCTTTTCAACTTTCTTGTTCTAACACTTTATCTTCATTTGCTGCGACATTACTTCTTTGAGAAGCAGCTTAGCAAGGCAAGTGCTGGACTTGGGAGCAGAAGTGGGCTCATAGCTCATCCCTAACACTTACTACCTGACCATTTACAAGAAATGTAAACACTGGGCCTCGATTTCTTTATTTGTGAAATAAGGCTAGTAACACCTAGTAGTGCCTCCAGAGTCATTAGGCAGCTCTTCAACCAAGTGCCTGATACTATTTTTACTTTTTCATTATTACTTTTTCTTTAGGAAGGAAAATCATTAAAAATCATTTCATTGGTGTCTGAAAGTCTGTCATTGCTGTAGTTTTTCTATTAAGAAAAAAAAAGTCTCCCAACCCTCTATTTTTTGCTTAGGGCCACTAACAAAAAAAAAAAGGTTTATACCATGACTGGTCCATAACAAATGCCTTTAGGACATTGGCTCAGCTCTAATCTCACTTCTTCTCTGACATCCACGTCCTCCAACCACCCAGCCCAAGATGGTCACTCTGGACTAGAATCCTAGGTCACTCAAGGTCTGTGTCAATGGTTTAGCACTTGTATTTTCATATATCTCCTTACCCCCAATTAGATTCTATACTTAAAAAGCAATTTCATTCAACAAATCTTCATTAAGGGTCTACAGGATAAGCCCTGGGGGAACAAAGGTTAGATAAAGAGATGGGGGAACATCAGGGAAGACTTCCTGGACAAGGCAGCATTTGAGCTGTGCTTTAAAAGAAAGGTATCTAGTTATCAAAACAATCTAGGTACTAGCTAAGAAATAAGAGCGGTGATGGAGCAGTGGAATAGATTAAGGACACAATACAATACAGTAAATGATCATAGTAATCTAGTATTTGATACACCCAAAGATCCAAACTTTTAGAACAAAAACTCATTAGTCGACAAAAACTTGTTGACTGAGAAAACTGGAAAACTATGGCAGAAAATAGCTGTAGACCTCCATCTCACACCATGTACACCAAGAGAAGGTCAAAATAGATCCATGACCTATACATAAAAAATGATACCGTAATCAAACTAGGAGAGTAAGGAATGGCTTACCTGTCAGATCTATGTGTAAAGCAAGAATTTAGGACCAAACAAGATATAGAGAGCAATACAAAATATAGATAATTTTGATTATATAAAATTAAAAAGTTTTTTGCACAAAACTAATGAAACCAAAATCAGAAGAAAAGCAGAAAACTGAGACAAAAAAAAATTGTAACAAATATCTCTGATAAAGGAATTATTTCTGGCATAGATAGAGAACTGAGTGAAATTTATAAGAATACAAGTCATTCCCTAGTTGACAAATGGTCAAAGGATATGAAAGGTGTTTTTCCAGAAAAGATTTCAAAGCCATCTATAGTCAATATGAAAAAATGCTCTAAATAACTACTAATTACAGAAATGCAAATTTAAACAGCTCTGAGGTACCACCTCACACCTATCAGGTTGGCTAACATTACAAGAAAAGGAAAATAATAAATGTTGAAGGGAATATAGGAAAACTGGGACACTAACATATTAAGACAGAATTGTAGGGGGCGGAGCCAAGATGGTGGCGTAGAAGCAGCAAGGTCCCACAGCTCCCACACCACCACCCTAAACACCCATAAAATTATGAGCCCAGACAAAGTCTAGGACTCTCAGACTCACAAAAATACAGAAAACACATCTCTCGCTGAAGGCAGCTCGGCAGCAGGGGCTCAGCGCTGTGGCCAGGAGCAGAGGCTGGCCCAGCCAGAAGCCGAGACCATGGCCAGGCCCAGGGTGGTGGGAAGGAGCCGGGCTGAGCTGAGCCTCACCACACAGCAGCCAGTCTTCAGAGGAGAGGATCTACAGCCTCCAGCACTTCCACATCTGCCAAGGTGTGAGGAACGGGGATGGAAGAGGGGAAGCTCCCACCGGAGCAGGCCCAGCCCAAAACCGCAGCGGCCAGGCCGGGCCCCAGGGTGGCCAAGAGGAGCTAAGCCTCCCTAGCCGCAGCTTGAGTCTACTTCAGATCTCTAAAGCACCTGCCTAAGGAGATTTCAAATCTCGCAAACCAGGGTCAGAGAAGGTTAGTGAAAGTGAAACTTTGAAAATTCATTTGGGGGAAGAAAAGCAGTTTGGAGAATCTGCCCCCAGGGCAAGGAAGCAGTGGGGGAAGGGAACTGCTAGAACCAGCATGGCCCCCACCAGGCTGCTTCAGAGCCCCTGGCCTGCAGACTCCGCAGGGGGGGCTGAATCGATTGATCAGGGCCAAGTGCTCTTGTGTTGAGCGGCCTGGATCAGGATCATGGTCTTGGGTGGTGGTCCTGGGGTGCACTCTCAGCACGCCAAAGCTGGGGGGACTTGCAACACCCCCCTAATAGCGCCGGCAGTTGGGAAAACCCCAGCGATTTGGAACAGAGCTTCCCCCCTTGGAAGCAGAGTTTCACAGAGCTAAAAAAAACCAACCAATTAATTGACTGGACAACACGAGAAAAAGGAAGCAAAATAAAAACAATAAAACTCTAGAATCCTTTTTTGGGGACAAAAAGGGTCAAAGCATGGAATGGGAGGAAGAGAGCCCAGAACT
>CM053594.1:298147628-298173951 GCA_028646575.1 Pseudocheirus occidentalis | reverse complement strand
ACTTGCTCCACTCTAATTCTGAAGGAAGTATTCTCTTCAGAATGCTTTTGAGATTCTTTTTCCATCTGGGAAATTCGACTTTTTAAGGCATTCTTCTCCTCATTGGCTTTTTGGGCCTCTTTTGCCATTTGAGTTAATTTGTTCTTTAAGGGGTTGTTTTCTTCAGACAGGTTGTTGACTCTCTTTTCATGATTTTCTTGCATCGTTTTCATTTCTCTTCCCAATTTTTCCTCCACTTCTCTTATTTGATTTTCAGTCTTTTTTAAGTTGATCTATGGCTTGTAGGCAATGTTAGTGTCTTGGAAGCATTTGGTGTGAGAGTTCTGACTATGTTGTCTTCCTCCCATTCCATGCTTTGATCCTTTTTTGTCCCCCAAAAAGGATTCTAAAGTTTTATTGCTGTTCTTACTTTGCTTCCTTTTCCTCATGTTGGCCAGTCAATTAATTGCTTAATCTTCCCCCCCCCCCTGTACTTCCAGGGGGGAAAGCTGTGTCCCAAATCACTGCGTTTTCACAGCTGCTGGAGTTATTAGGGGGGTTCTGCAGCCCCCACCAACTATGGCTTGCTGAGAGCACACCCCAGGACCAACACCCAAGACCATGATCTGAATCCAGGCTGCTCAATGCAAGAGCCGTTGGCCCTAATCAACTGTCTAGGCCTCCCTGCTATCTGCAGGCCAGGGTCTCTCAAGCAGCCCAGTGGAGGCAGTTGCCACTAGAATGTGTTCCTGCCGCTTCCTTGCCCTGGGGGCAGTTTGGCCAGATGGTTTTCTCCCCCAAATTAAGCCAAATTCCTCTGACCTTTCTCTTAGCCTTATTTCTTCTGACTTGATAAATGTGGGAAATGCCCCAGCTGCTGCAGATCCACTCTCCTGAGGACTCCAGCTGCTCCTCCTGACTGCCCTGGGGCCAGGCCTTGGTTTCAGACTGTGCTAGTTTTCAGCTCCCAGCCTGCTGAGATGAGCCCCACCTGCCGAGCTGCCTTCAGCAAGAGATGTGTTTTCTGTATTTTTGTGAGTTTTGGAGCCCTAAAATTTGTTTAAAGGCACATTTTATGGGTATTTAATGTGGCTGTGTGGGAGCAGTGAAACTTTACTGCTTCTGTGCCTCCGTCTTGGCTCCAATACTTAATCATTTAATCTGTTCACAATACAATTATCAATCAACTCATGGGGCAAATCAATACCTTAATCAATTACTCATCTAGCAATCAGTCACCAAGTGTCATTAATCACTAAATACAATCCTTAGAAAATTACACAAACTCTCCACCCCTTGATGTCCAGCAAACCTCAGTTTCATCCAAGGGGAGGCCTTTTCTTAATCTTGATTCTGAGTGGTCTCCTCTGATTCCCTGGATCCCCTTCCATGGTCCCAGCTCCTACCTCAATCCACCAAGCAGTTAACCTGGATTCTGGGGCAGACAGCTCCCAGGTTCTCGTTCAATCCTTGTCCAGTCCTCCAGGCAGTCCATGGTACACACTGAAGTTCACAGGGTGGGGCACATCTCAGACCCTTCACTACTTCTGTTGCCAGGAACTCAAGGATCAGGCAGGCCACAAACAAACAAAGGCTTATCCTGCTCATGCTTCTTTAGTCCTCCAGCAGTTCAGCTGGCACTAGGACCCAGGAGAAATGGCCTTCCAGGAGGCCTTCCAGGCAAACCCTCTCAGCCTTCCAGGTGGCCTTCACCACATTCTGGTCTCAGGAAAACTTCAGCTCAGTTCTCAGTCAGCTTCCAGATGCAGTGAGAGAAAATAATTCTCTCATTCTCTCTCTTTCTCTTTCTCTCTCTCTCTCTCTCTCTCTCTCTCTCTCTCTCTCTCTCTCTCTCTCTCTCTCTCATTCTCTCACTCTCACTCTCACTCCAGCTCATTTCTTCAGTCCAGCAGCCCAGCTCCCAGATGCTGGAACAGTCCTGCTTCCTCTAACAGGACCCACCAGGAGCAACATTATGATTCTCCTCTCTGTCTCTAGAATTCTTCTTATATACACACACTGGCCTCCCATCTGAGCCAATCCCCTTCTGCCATGTCAGCAGTGGAGTTCACACTCTTTTAGCAAGGGACAGAGTTTATACTCTCCATACTTACCACTAAGTTACTAAGTGCTAAGTATCTGCTAAATTAATTGCCAGTACATTCATGTACATGTCCAACTAAGTAATTCAAATCTGAAGGAATTTTTAGGGGATCTAAATGATCTCTTTCTTAATCTTAACCCAGATAATTACCCATTTTCCCTTTAATTTTGGTCCATCCAGCATTCCATAGCTGAATTAAGAGTATACACCAAATTAAAATTTTCTAACGGTTTGAATTTTAAGTCTTTTTAATAAGACGACCTTTTCATATAATTTTCCTTCAGTAACAAAGTAAAATACAGTTAGTGAATGTGACCTGTGCTCCATCTTGAAACATGTATTTATCGATGATAAGTCTAAATCCTCTTTCAGGGTATGTTCCTCTCTCCATAGGCTTTTAGAATGTTAAAGAAGTAAAGGAACCATAAGGATTTTTTGATTGTTGTTCTTCAGTTGTTTCAGCCATATTCAACTCTTCATGACCCCAATTGAGATTTTCTTGGTCAAGGTACTGAAGGGAATTGCCTTTTCCTTCCCCAGCTCATTTTAAGATGAGGAACTGAGGCAAAGAGGGTATTAATGATCTCTTTTGAAAATGTGTGATTGCCTGATGTTATAGTCAAATGTTATTTACAAGATGAAGCTTTATTTTCAGTTTTTAAATTCAAGTTTTACTTATACCTTTTGTCTTAATTATAGTCACTTCTGGATTTAATAATTACAGTTAGTACAGCCTTATGTAAGTGCTACTGTAAGATATTTTTGTCAATATGGAATGTTTCTTTCACTAAACTTTTAGGGTATACATTCAGCAATGGAATCTCTAGCTCAAAGGGAAGGACATGGGACTTCTAGTCACTTAGCATAATTCCAAATTAATTTTCAGAATGGTTGAACCAGTGCACATCTCTGCCAATGGTATATTTGTCTTCCTGGCAATTTATAACTCCTCACATAGACTAAATTTCTATTTCTTGTCATCTTTGCTCATTTACCAAGTGTGAAAAGAAACTTCAGAGGGTGTTGTTTTGGGGGGGGTTTTTTGGTGATCTGGAGCAACCTTTCATATGGTTGTTAGTAATTAGTAGTCTTTTAAAAACTGTTTCTGTCCTTTGCCCATGTATCTTTTTGGTAATGACTTTTAGTCATATATTATGTGACATGTTTTTAATATTATCTAACTTTACATAGTATTTCAAAATGTATAATTTTTTACATCTCATTGATCCTCATAACAGCCCTGTAGCAATAGGTACTACAGATGTTATTTGTCAAACTGTTTTACTGATGAGAAAACTAAAGCTCAGAGATCTTAAGTGATTTGTTGGAGGCCACAGTATAAGTCTAGGAGATAGGATTCAATCCCAAGAAGACTCTTTAGTCTCCCAAATTAAATGTTCAACTGTACTGTGCTGCCTCAAAAAATGTTAGTTAATACCTACTGTATAGGCTTTCTGTGAGGCTCAAATGAGATGATGAATATGAAGTACTTTGCCAAACATTTAATGCCAGATGTTATTATTTTTCATGTTTTTAAAGTAATCCAATAAAGTGAATAGGGAACAAATCAAGTACTCTAGGGATTGTGATTATAATGCAGTAGCTGAGAGAAGAAAGTTATGATCTATCAAATAAAAATTCTTTTCATTTTATGTTAAGGTTTGTAATTTATTGTTGGAGTTTAGATAGAATTGGTTTATTGAGATAATTGATGATACTATCTTGAATTTTCATGAGCAAACAAACAGTGAAATGAATTATAGGTTTTAAAACAGTAAATTTCTCAGTTCTATGAGGAGGGGTGCTGGGCTCTATTTTGAATTAATATTCTTTAATCAAAACATTTCTAAATGTTTTTAAAAGTATGATCTGATAACTTTTTTCTTAATGTTTTCATGTGCTGATATTGCTCTTTTTCCCCCCTCCTTTTTACAGTTAGGGTCATTATCTTCAGATGAATAGCCTTGGCTGGCTGGAGTGAGCGCACAATAATGAGCGGTGCAGCTTTGGGACTTGAGATTGTTTTTGTCTTTTTTCTGGCTTTATTAATACTTCATCGATATGGAGACTTTAGGAAACAGCATAGACTTGTTATTATAGCAACACTACTTGCTTGGTATCTCTGCTTTCTCATAGTCTTCATCCTGCCCTTGGATGTTAGTACGGTAAGAGTTCACATTTTCTTTCTGTCTGAGTTTTGTATACTTTAACAAATCTGTTCAAGATATACATATAAAAAAGAAAACAGCTAAATTGGGTAATGTTTTATATAAATTATAATTTTTAATGAAATATTCTGAATTTGGTTACTTTTTAAAGTATAATGAGATTTATATAACCTGTCCTCATTTTTGACAAATCTATTTTCAACATTTTAGACAATATACAACCGATGTAAACAAGCTACCAACTCTAGCCCTTTGGAAAATAGCAACATAACTGGATCTTACTCTGCTGCTACCCCTGTTACAGGGTAATACTTTTGGTTTTAAAATCTAAAAATGACTTAGCATTTAAAAAATTACCGTTACTGTAAGTGTCATCTAAATAACTTTTTTATATGAAAAGATATTTTTCCCCAGAAAGAAAGATATGTCTTTTATGTTTAATAGTATGGACAATTTTTGCAAAAAATATTTGAGTGTGCAAGGCACCTATGGCGTTAGAAACTTGTTAACTCACTGTATTGGTTGTTCTTCTTGTACTGAACACCTGTAAAAGTGAGAATAATAGATTCAAAAGCAGTGGAATGAATACAAAATTTCAAAGTGAGCCAGAGTATTTTAATTCTAATTTTAATAGATTAAATTTCTAGAAAACTTCCAGTTGAAAATGTAATATATGTGGAGTTTTATTTCTTCATATAGTCTAAAGATGTATCTGGCTATGTGTCTGTGTATTTTTTCATACTTTTATTTATTCAAAAGTGCCTGAAACTTGGTATTTTAAAGCTACTATACCATTTCCCTTAGTATTCTGATTCTATAAAGTTTTTATAAAAAATTTGTAATACTTTTCAAAAGTATCTTTCCAAAAGTTAATATTAAAGTAAGACAGGCACTTCAAGTTGAAACTATATTCTTTGCTAGAACAAAGTGCTTATTTTTAGTCAGCGTGTAGCTACTGTCATTTTGAATTGAATTTAAAATTAATATGTTGTAGGAATGACAAAACGAGACAGAAATGTTATAGCAATAGAATTTAGATATAATAGAAAATTCATTTTTGTTAACATAAAATGAATTTTAAGATTTACTAAGTTGCAAGCAATTTTTAACTGGTTTTTTTGGGGCCTGGGGGGTGGTGGTGTGTATGGTGGTGTTAATAAAACAGAAAACATCCCTGTTTCAAGCCATGGAGCTATATCCCTGATGGAATAATGCCAATTTTCTGGCGTGTCGTATATTGGACATCACAGTTTTTAACATGGTAGGTAATGAATGTCTTCTTCCTCCCTCCCCAGCATTCAATAAGATTTTACTGCTTAGGATTTAGTAAAATGTTAATGACATGGCAGGAGTTATTTCTTTATTAGGTATTTTCTTAGTATTTTCTTGAATGTATGTGCCAGTTTATTATTTTTGATTGAGTATAATGTTAACTTTGTAGCTGTTACTCCATCCTAGGATCCTAGGATCCAAAAGTGTCTCAGTTTTTCTTTTTGGAGGGCCAGAACTATGGTGTGGGGAATTCCCAGTGTGTAAACTCCCTCTGCTAATACAGATATGCAATTCATTTCTCTAACTTAAAATCTTGGAGGAGTTACCAAGGGGATGAGAAGTTGAATCACTTGCCCATGTCATAAAACCATTATGTGTCAGAGCAGCATTGGATCCAGATCATCCAAACTCCGGTTCTGGTTCTTTATGTATTACACTACATTGCCTTTACTTATGTGTAGCATTTATTGCTAAAATAACACTTTATGAGAGGAATTATATTACTTTTAAGAGATTAAGTGTATTGGAGTATAGACTAGTATGTAAGCATAAGAAAAATTACATATCTGCTATTGGTTAAAAATACGCATAAAAATGAGACTTTGCATATATTGAGCTGAGTATGTTTTTTTCCAAAAACAATATCCCATTGGTCAGTATAGTTATGCTATCTCAATTTTCTTTGTTCTTGTTCACATTTAATACCTTATATTTGCATGGTAACTTTGTCATTTTCAGTTGATTGCATTACATTTGCATTATTTAATCTCTAGATATGAGCTGTGAGGCAAGTAAACTAAATAGGTATTTTACATGTTTAAAAATGAGGAAAGTAGGAGAAATTAACTAGTGGGCCCAGAGTCCTAAGTATTGACTATAAGACATAAGGATGCAAACCCATCTAGATCTGCTGTTAAACTCTTAATTTGAGACTTATAGTTATTTTATTATAATAACTGATAAATAAAAATATCAATTAGATGAAATTAAGCAATTCTTGCTCTTTTTTTTCCTCTAATGTTTAGGATCCTGTTACCTTTTATGCAGTCATATGCAAGATCAGGAGGATTTTCTATTACTGGAAAGATCAAAACAGCACTGATTGAGAATGCAATTTATTATGGCACCTATTTGCTCATTTTTGGAGCATTTTTAATTTACGTAGCTGTAAATCCGAATTTGCACTTAGAATGGTAAGAATATCACTTAAGAAAAGAAAGAAAAATATTCTTAGATTGGTATGTTTTTTTAAACTTCCTTGTGTTTTATGCATTAAATAAATACAGATTTCACAAAATAAAACACAAATTGTGCTTCTCAATGATTCATAAAACAGAAGTCTATTTGTTATTTAAAATAATAAGACTGTGTTGTTAATTAAAAACATATTCATTCTGAATGCACATACTATTTATTACCTGTGCTTTTTAAATTATTTAATTCATCTTCCTCAGGTTTTTTCTAGTATTCTGATTTAAGTCCTTTACATTTAAGTCATATTAGTATTAATTTACAAATATGTTTTGTTGTTATAAAATTTCTTCAGTCTAATTTGTCCAAAATAGACATGTCTATTCATTTGAATGATGATTTTGAGAACAACAATGCAAAGAATTTAGAAGATATCAAGAGCAAAGGAAGTATTGACTCCCCAAAGTAGGTGACTTTCTCAAGGAGTTTAATTAACCAAGAAAGAGGAGAGAGAGGATAGTAATTTGAGATGGTAGGATTGAGAGTATTTTGAAGATGGATGAGACATGATTATATTTGACATTTATTGATAATATGATATGAAATATGTATTGAGGAGACACAAAGATAAAGAGAGTGGGGAGCGTAATAGGGACAGTCTTTGAGAGGCAAGGAAGTTTGATCGAAGGTGCATGTAGAACAGTTGGCCTTGATAAATATAAGAGCAGCCTTTTTATCTGAGAGTGAAGAAAAAGAGGAGATAGTGGGGGAAGATGTCAGAGCAGTGGAAGATGAGGAGGGAGAAGGGAGATCTCATTGCAGATGATCTCAAATTGTTTTCAGTGAAGTATGAAGAGAGGGACTCAATAGACAGGGTTAGAGGCAAAGCTGCTATGAAAGGCTTGTGTGGAGACAAAGTTTGAAACAGCCGTTGTAGAAAGTAGAATAATGAATAGATTATGGAGGAATAGAATGATTGCTTTCCTGCAGCAAGAGTCCATTTGAGATTAGATAACTTAAATTTGGTTGTCTGCATCACCTTTTATTTTTTTGCTTTTTGGAAGGCAATTGGGGTTGAGGGACTTGCCCAAAGTCACACAGGTGTAGTTACTGTGTCAAGTGTCTGAGGGCATATTTGAACCCAAGTCCTCCTGATTCCAGGGCCAGTCCTCTACTCACTGTGCCACCTCCCTGCCCCATCTTTTTTTTTTCCTTAAAAAAATTTTTTTGACATTCATTTTTAAGTTTTGAGTTCCAAATTCTTTTTCTCTAGCCCTTCTTTTACCCATTGAGATGTGATATGATATGATAAGCAGTTTGATGCCATATGTAGTGTGAAGTCATGTAAAACACATTTTCCTATTAGACATGTTGCCAAAAATAAAGTGGAAAAAATATCATTCTGTTTGACCTCAGAGAGTGGATGTAGGACAAATAGTGTTTTGGTTCAATGTTAAAAAAAAAAAAGCACTTTTAATAATTAGAATAGTCTAAATAAAGAACTTTCTTGAAAGAGGGAGCAGGCTCTGTCTTGGGTGATATTCAAATATATATTTGTTCATTCATTCATTCATCTGTCATAGACTAGTGAAATTTAGAAATAATATTTGATCATTATTTCTTTTTAGGAATCAGCTTCAGACAATTGGGATAGCTGCTGCCAATACGTGGGGCCTATTTCTCCTTGTTTTATTGTTAGGGTATGGCTTGGTAGAAATTCCTAGGTCCCATTGGAATGGAGCTAAGAGAGGGTACCTACTCATGAAAACATATTTCAAGGCTGCCAAACTGATGACTGAGAAAGCAGATGCCGAAGAAAATTTAGAGGATATAATGGAAGTAAGTAGATATTCTTGGATTATAGTAAGCATTTCTACCCATGAAAACATTGAGAAAATTGCCTGTAATATGTCATTTTTTAAAAACATATGCTGGTGGGCTTAGGGAAAATTAGGCAGTGGGAAATCCTCCAAAATACCTTGTCTCTTCCCTCTAGTTGTGTGTTCATATTGACCACTAAATCTCATGAGATACCACAGCCAATAAATTCTTTTTTTTTTTTTTTTTTTTTTTTTGGAGGGCAGTTGGGGTTAAGTGACTTGCCCAAGGTCACACGGCTAGTTTTTATGTTAAGTGTCTGAGGCTGGATTTGAACTCAGGTACTCCTGACTCCAGGGCCAGTTCTCTATTCACTGTACCACCTAGCCACCCCCAATAAATTCTTGAGTGGCAATCTCATCCTTATATAATTGAACTTAGAGAAAGTTCAGAGGTTAATAAAAATGTACAGAAAAGAAGCTTTTGTTGAAAACATTTTTAAGATGATTTGCTTAGTGCTGTCTTAGTAGATAATTATGAAAATAGTGATATTCATGTAGTGGTTTAAAATTTTCAAAACATTTGCCAGATTTGCTCCTCACAGAAATCTGAGATAGATTAAATAAGGTAAAGTCAAGAGTATTCCAGCCCATATATTTGTTGGATTTTTTTTTAACTTTTATTTTATATCAGCTAATATTTCTTTGTATCCTTCCTACCTCCACCTCCCAAATACTGGAGAGGGGGAGAGAACAGACAGATACAGTCTAGCAAGACAAATTCCTACATTGACCATGTCCAGAATGATGTGTCTCATTCTACATTCTTGATTCCATCATCTCTCTCGAGAACATTTTTCATCATTTGTTTTCTGGAGTTACAGCTGGTCACTGAATAGATGAGAGTTCCCAAGTCTTTGCTGCATGTTTTTATAAAATTGTTCTGATTCTGTTCCCTCTGCTCAGTTTTTACAAATCTTCGCATGTTTCTTTGAAACCATCTCATTCATCTGTTACTCCTCAAATGTTGCATACCCTCCTTAATTTCCTATTCTTTGCTACTACCAAAAGAGTTGTTATGTTTTTGTATGTGTAGGTCCTTTTTCCACTTTCTTTGATCTCTTTGGGATATAAGCCTGGTAGTGTTACTCACTAGGCTAAAGGGTATACCCAATTTGATGACTTTGGGGGCAGAGTTCCAGATTGTTTTAAAAAATGACTATGGTTCGAACAACAGTGCATCAATGTGCCTCTTTTCCTAAAGCCCTTCCAACATTTTCCCTCTTTGCCAAGAATTACTTTAGTTTTCAGTTCTTTCATTATTAATGATTTGGAGCATTTTTCCTTTGAAAACTGCCTATTTGTGTCCTTCGGTACTTATAATTTAAATCAGTTCCTCATATATGTCTTGGAAAAGTGAGAACTTTATAAAAAAAAACTTGCAGCAAGGAATTTTCCCAGTTAAATCTTTCCCTTTTAGTTTTAACTACATTTATTTTGTTAGTGTAAAATCTTTCTTATGTAATCAGAATTGTCAGTTTATTGTCAATTACAATTGTCAGTTATCTTTCATGATTCTTATAAGTCTTATTAATGCTATTTCTTGCATGCAAGTCATAGATGATAATATGTTCAAGCCTGTTTATATCTGGCATGAATTTTTCTAGCTTTTTATTCCCTACAGTTTTGAATCTTTTGAGATAGGGAAATCACATGGTTTGCAACCATAAAAAAAATCACTGGTAAAACATAATTCACATTTCTGTAGTGTAAAAGGATTAATGAAGTGCTTTCTTTGCATTATCTACCTTGCAAGGCTGTGGTATTATTATTAAAAAAGATGAACTGTTTGGCAGTGAACTACTATGGATAGGCAACTTTAGTGGACTTCATACTCAAACAGTCAGCAACATAATAGGACAGGAAGGAAAGCTAATGCTATGGTAAGCTTCATTGACATAGACTATGATGTAGGAGGTGATAGTTTCATTGAGTTCAAGAATCACAGAGTGTCAGTTAAAAGGAAAGTCAAAGGTCTTTGGCCAGTCCATATATGAAACATACCCAGGTAGTTCAGCTCTCCAGCTTTGGCTTGATGAGACCTCTAGTGAAGGTGACAGACTCTATATAGGCCTTTCTTAATGTAGCCTAAGACTACATTAGCTTTCTTGTTTGCCATATTATGCTGCTAACTGGTATTTGTCTTGCAATCTCCATTTAAAAACAATATTTCTTTTTTCTGACTAATTATAGGGGCCAGTTACCTTTTGGTATTTTTCTTGTGTGTGGGGGCAGGTGCTTCCTGGCTGTCATTCAGTATGTTAACTATCCCTCCCAGCTTTGTGCCATTTGAAAATGTGATAAGCATGCCATCCATACCACAATCCCACAATGTTGAGCCTCACAGAACAAAACCTAGATGCCACTATGATTCTTTCATCTTCGAGGCCCTCTTGGAGACCAGTAGTGAAATATTGAAGAGCTCATTATATACTTGGGATTGTTATGTAGCCCACATCTTCCTCCCATCCCCCCCCCTTTTTTTTTTTTACAATGAACAAGACTAGCACAAAACGCCATCAAATACATTGCTCAAACGTAGGTAAACTCTGTCTCTGATATCCTGCTAGTCTGGTCATCTTGTGAAAGGAAGTCTGGCATGCCATGTCCTGGACGAAGCTATGTGTTTGTTGTTATTACCACTTGCCTTTCCACTTAATTCACTAATTATCTCTCCTATTAATTTCTAAAATTTTGTCGGGGATCCACGTCAAGCCCTCTGGTCCAAGTTTACAGAATTCATTCTCTTCACCTGTTTTAAAGTCTGACCCATATGTAGTCCTTGTGGTAATTATCCTATTATCCACAATCTTGCATTTATCTGTTTATTATTAGAATTTTTTTGTTGTTTTAATCAGCTAAGATCTGCCTCTTTCTGGAGGGGGGAGGATACACTAAGGCCTTGGCATTAAAAACATTCTTTTTAATCAATTGGAATTTTTTCAATGAAGAAAAATCTCCTTTTATCTCTTCCCATCCTTCCATTGCTAAATCCCCCCAACAAAATATGCATAATCAAGCACAACCAATTCTCCCAAGTCTAGTGCTGTCTTCAGCATGATGGTCTTTCATGTAGATACAGATAGAGAGAGAAATGTGTAAAGACAGCTGTCATGTTCCCTTCATTGTTTTCTTTTCAGTCCTAACATCTAATTCCCCAACTCAGTATGGCATATGAAACTTCCTGGCCATCCTCTGTACATGGAATTTTTCGTTGTCGTTCTTAGAATATGCTAGCTTCAGTTGTGGTTTAACTAACATGACTTTTGTCTATTACCTTTCTTGTTAAAGACTATACTTGAAGTCTCAGTTTGCATTAACTTTTGTGGCAGTTATATATATATAATTCTTTGGCTTTAGAGTTGAAAAAGACCTTATAACTCAATCTAGAACAAACTCCCCATTATATAGATGCCAAGACTAAGGTAAATTTACTCAAGATTCAATAGGTAGCATACGCTGGCCTTACATTCAGTGCTCTTTCTACTACCTCAACTCCTAAAAAACTTAATGGTCAACTTAAACCCTACACAGTTTTCATCCGAGTTGCTATTAAGCCATATTCTTATCTATCTTCAGTTTTTGCGATTGAATTTTTTTATTTTAAGAGTAGGACTTCATGAATAAAACAGATTGTTTTTGATTGAACCTTTATGTAAAACTCATGAGAAAACATCATTAGGAATGTGGAGCAATATAGCTCCATTAGTGACATTATAGATAGAAACTCAAGGGTAAAGTGAGAGTTCACTTATATTTCCTGTTAAGCCACATGTAGTTGAGATCTGGCCCATTGTTTCTCATGATTGAGATCCTTCTGGATTTTAATTCTTTCTTTCACTGTGTTCACTCTCCCTCTCATCTTCAGCATATGGGCCTGAATTAGGGTGACTGTGTGGAGGTAGAATCAGTAGGATTTGTCAGTTGCTCAGATATGTGAGCCAAAGGTAAAGGAAAGACCAGAGACAACTGAGCTAATGAAACCAGATGTGGAGAGAACACCAACAGAAGTATAAAAGCTCATGGAGAAGAATGGGTTCTCAAGGTGAATTCAGTTTTGGACAAGATGATTTTAAGGTGCCATGAGGGCTCCAAAGTAAAGCAGGCAGGGGAGGCTAGGTAGCATAGTGAATAGAGCACCGGTCCTGGAGTCTGGAGGACCTGAGTTCAAATCTGGCTTCAGACACTTAACACAAAACTAGCTGTGTGACTGTGGGCAAGTCACTTAACCCCAATTGCCCTGCCTTACCCCCTTCTTCCCCCAAAAAAAGTAAAGCAGGCAGTTGAAAAAGTGAAATTGGAGTTCTGGAGAATAGTTGGGGATAGAGATAGATTTGGGTGGATTCTGCATGTAAGTGGTACTTGAAGCATGAGAACCAGTGAAATCATGGAGGAAGGGAATAAAATGAAGGACAAGATACGAACACTTAAAAGAACGGGAAAAAGGATGAGGAGCCAGCAAAAGAGTCAGAAAAAGGAGTTGTTATGACCAAAGGAAGAGAACCAGAAGGCGCATTGGTGAGGAAGTTAAAGAGAGAAGGGTATTAAGAAGAAAAGGTTGGTGCACGGTGCTGTTTGTAGAGAGTTCAAGGAAGGTACACATGGGGGAGAGGGCCATTGGATTGAGCGGTGAGGGAGTCAGGAGGGGCGCTGGAGAGCACTGTTTCAGGTGGGCTTTGTTACCTAGCTTACAAGAGGTGTTGAGGTAGCATAGACAGCAAATACAGACTACTCTTTCTTTATTTTTTTTTTATAATTATCAGACTTTTTCCTCTCTTCTACCCCTCCTCCACTCCCCCCTGGGAGGGAAACAAACAAACACCTGGTAAAAAAAGGCCTAAGAGTATTGTTATACACTGGAAAGGTTCCACCTGTGAGATTAGATAACACACATTTTTCATGGTCCTAGCTAGCTTTAGTTTCATGATATTTCCTAGGATAGTGGATGCTGAAAAATGTTAGTTTGAAGTTTGGAAGGAATGGTGAGAAGGCAAAAAGGCAAGGGATTCAAAGGCGAATCAGGCATGCTGAAAGTGGATGACCACAGAGTTATGGCTTTATGGGGAAGAAAGTGAAATCAGAACAGAGGTCGTACATCAGTACCACAGTGAACAAGCTGGTGGTGGAGGGGAAGAACAAGAAACTGAAATTCCCCTAAAACACAGGATTTTGGAGGAGGAGAAATATCAAATAATATCAAGATACGAGTGAATGACTTAGAATGGAGGGAGAGCTCATTGAAGTTGAGAAAGTGATGCTTTATCTTAGGAAGTTTTGCCTTCTGAAACGTTACATAATGCTTTTGATAATTTCTCAATTCTAAAAACACTGATAAAAACACAACTTTTAAACATGATTGTATTATTTTCAGAAGACAATTGAATATTCATCTTGTGGCTTGTGAGGTGATCTGTAGTTTGTATAGGATTGCAGGCAAGAAAAATAGGCTAAGTCAGTAGATGTAAGCATAAATTTTCTTAGCTTGCTTTAGTAGTTCATACTGTTTACCAAGCAAAATTATCAATTATGCATTAATGGTAAAACACAAAAGTATGTTGTTTCTTGTCCTGAAACAACCAGATCTTTCAAAACTTTTGTAGACCGTTTTGATCAATCTTCTCTTGTTATTCAGATATATGCATTTTAGTGCATGGACTTTGTTTTTACAGATTAGATTTTTTTTTTAAACAACATATTTCTTATAGTATTCTTAGACATATTCTGGATATTTCAAGTTACCTAATAACTGATCAGATAATGGAAGAGTTTTACTGCCTTAGGAAACATAGTTTAACATTAAAAATAGAGGCATTTCAAAGTTTAACTGAAAATGATGTGCTATGCAGCTTTTTTTTTGTATGTTTGTCTTTGTGTAGTAGTTGTGGCAGTTATAGGTTTTTCAGAACTCATACTCAATTATGATTTGGAAGATGAATTTAAAATATAAAGGTGTACGTAAGAAGTTTACACATTAAAATCTTGTGGGTCTTAAATTTTGGTCTGTCTTTTTAAGCAGTAATGATATTCATTAAAATGAATTTTTTTCTATTGAATTACCAAAAAAAGGATGCAAATTTGAGCTTCAAAGCATAGTGTCCAAAACAAACATGGTAATAAAAAATATTAAGAAATTTGACGTGGGAAATAATTTGCCTTTGAAGTTTAACCTGCTGTCCTAAAGAAATTGAAACCTTTGGATCTTGCTTGTTTTACAGGAGGTTCGAAAAGTGAGTGAAAGCGTAAAGTATAACCACCCTTTGAGAAAATGCGTTGATACAATATTAAGAAAGGTAACTAAGTGGCTATTATATCCTAGATACTAACTGTTTTAAATACTTACTTTCTTAATGATAAAGATTTTAAGATTCTTCATAATACTTGAAAGTAGTTACAACTTTTTATAACTCTATAACCTTTTCCAAGATTTTTCAAAAATTTGTTTTTAATGCTGTGATTGTGATTTTAGATAGCCAACCTTAATGAATGGGTATCTAGAGAACATAAAGAGTCTTATCTTTTTTCTTTTAAGAACTTTGTAAGTAATTTAGCTTAATTGAATTTCTTTTTCGTTGTTTCCACATGAATTTTTTTTCTTTTGTTATAATATGCTTTACACGAAACATTTTCATATTATTATATAGTAAGCAGTAGAAGGAGTGCCATAGCCAGAGTCATTTGTAATGCACTCTTTCCTTACTTCATAGTCTCTGTCTTTCTTCAAGACTCATTGCAGGTGCCTCTGTCTACCATTAAACCCCTGATTCTTCCCTGCCCCTCACTAGCTAAGAGTATTCTTTTTCTTTGCAGATTTTCTGTCTTGAATATTTCTCTCCGTTCTCTCAGCCCCATCTTAGATTTAGTCACATACCTGCCAAATCCTTCAACAATAGAATAAATAGGGAACTTTAAAGCAGAAGCTGATACCTTTTCCCCCTGTATGTTATCCATACTTAGCACAATGTCTCATATAAAATAAGTGCATAATAAAAGTTTATTATTTTTGAATTGAATTCAAAATACCAATCACACAGTAAAAGTTTTGAGAAAGTTAGCTATGATGGGAAATGCAAATATTTTCATTAAATTGAAAAACTTATTTTTATGCATGCAAAAGTACTCATTTTAAAATATATATGTATATATTTCTTACAGTGTCCTGCAGAATACCAGGAAAAAATGAGTAGGAACATGGATGACTATGAAGACTTTGATGAAAAACATAATAATTACCCAAGTGAAAAAAGTTTGGTTAAACTTCATAAACAGGTAGAAAAAATTTTTTTAACCATTTCATTTATTAAAGAGTGTAGCTGTTACCCACAAATGTAGAACTTTTAGTTAAGTGTGAGTCATAAACTTGACTTGATTACGTTCTTGTCTTTTGTACATTTCACTCATTACACATTATTCTGCAAGATTTGCTTAGATACTACCTGCACGTCACACATCATCAGTTTTTTAATAATCTTCCTAAGAATTTTTGTATTAAACATTCCATATCATTAAAGTACCTTATGCTTAACTGGTTACTTCATGTTCTCTCACGTAGGTCATTTATTCAGTTCAGAGACAGCATCGTACACACGTACAGTGGCAAATTCTTTTGGAACAAGCATTTTATCTTGAAGATGTGGCAAAAAATGAAACCAGTATTACCCGCCAGTTTGTTTATACGTTTCAGCCACAAGAGCCAGAAAAGAGATTTATTCGGTATTTCTATAGTCCTAGAGTTGGTATGTGCTAAACTGTAAACTTCAAAAGTAATTGGTGTTTAAATCCCTTTTTCCCTGTTCTTATGCATATATTATTCCTAATTATGTATGTAATTTAATTATTTTTATTTGACATTTGTTTCCATTTATACTATGCTATATGTATTCATCAGTGTTAAGCAAAAAAAAAACCACAACTATTGTAGTATTCTTCAATTAATCTAATCATCCTCATAATTCTGCATTATTTATTTAACTCTGTATATACAAATACTCAGACATTTTCTTTGTACCATATTAGCCATAGTTTCAGTAATTAAAATTTGAAGCAGTTTATTCTGCCAGTTTGGTGCTTTTTTGTTCTTATCCTAGGCCACACAGTAGAGTGCACAGTGCTTAACCCTTTTAACTTTGTGATATAATTTTGGGATCTGCCAAGGTGCCACTTGCCCATTTATCTTTTTTTATCCACACATTCCAATCTTCATACAAAATGTTCTCTGTTCTTGCCATTCCCCCGAACCACCCCATGTCTTCTGCCAATCCTGTTATCACACTACATAAAAATCATCATCTCTGGTGGAGAAATGAACTTTAGTATTAGCTGATACGGTTTGGGAAATGGGAATCAAAACTGATTGAAAATAATTTTCTCTTACCTGTACTTTCTTGAGTTTTAGCCCTTTCACCAAATGATGTAAACTTAAATAGATTTTTCCTTGATATGTACAGCCTTAAACCTACAGAATAAATATCCAGAACAAATTCAGGTCTAGCTATTTTATGTTTTCTATAATGACAGCCTAGTTTAGTTATCTATTTAATGATGAATACATTTCAATAAAATATTAGTTTCACATGCTATATTATTTCTTATGTATCATTTACATATCATTTACACTATCACTTGAAACTTTATAAATTCTTAAGACCATGTGAATTACAGGATTCATAAAATCTAACCCTTTTCCCCTTGGATTTTTTGGGAGGGAAGGAGATTTCCCTTTTCTTCACAAACCGCGTTGTTAGTTATCTTTTCTTTTCTGCCGCAGTTAACCCTCCAGCTAAGGAAAGTATTCTTGGAATACTTAACTATTTTTAATGCAAGGTGAGCTGTAGCTGTGTTTTGCCATAGCCTCTGACGAGTGAGAGAGCTCTGCCTTCATGTTCTGATCCTCTGTAATCTTTGTGGCCTTTGTGATAAAGAATTTTATCAGAGCGCAGAAACAATTTAAGTGAAATTATGACATTTTATTTTTCTTTTTACTTGCTCTTTTAACCTTTTCATTTTATTTTGTTTTCCAGAATGGTACTGGGAATGTCTCTTGAGGCCCTGGTTTTACAGGATACTTGCTGTTGTTTTGGCCATCTTCTCTGTGATTGTCGTGTGGTCAGAATGCACGTTCTTTAGCACTAAACCCGTCTTATCCTTATTTGCAGTCTTCATACAGCTGGCAGAAAGAACATACAATTATATATATATTGAGGTCAGTTTGGCATCTATCATATAGCAGTACCTATCAGTATATAATACTAACTTATTTACATATCACTTTAAGGTTTGAAAAGCACTTTCCTTACAATAACTGTGTTCTCTCTTAAATAACTTTTTAAATTTCATTCATTTTTCCTTTCATCAGGTAATAATGAAAGGCAAAAAAGCCTCTATGTTATTTGAGAATAAGTTATAAGTAATCTACAATAATCATAGATAGTATACAGAGAGCCTTAAATATTTAAGGGAAAATTTACTTAAGTTTTTCCACATTTTGACCTCCTAATATTTATATGAGGAGTCACCAAAGAAATAGGATCCTTCATTTGCTTTGGTGGCTAAATGCAAAGCTTCATGATTATAAATAAATATTGACCTTATCAAAATGTATTCCCTTCAAAATTTTAATTTCCTAGTTATAGCTCTATTCTGCTTTTTAAAACTGTAATAATGCTACCTAGAATTCCTTTAATCTGATTTATGGATGATGTATATACATATAATATTTACTGTGTAGTTTATAAAATATTATATCAAGTCCATGTTTCTTTTAGACATTTCGTTTTGACATAGTTCTTCCCAATAAAAACCATTACAAAACCTACAGAGTACGTTTCCTGAAGACAGTTAGGCAGAATTTACTTAGTATTGTGATTGCATAAGTCAGTTTGTAAATATAACCGTTTTTTCCTTTGCTTTCAGATTGCATGTTTTCTTTCCATCTTCTTCCTAAGTATCTGTGTTTATTCCACTGTCTTCAAGATCCGTGTATTTAACTATTATTATTTAGCATCACATCACCAGACTGATGCTTATAGCCTTCTCTTTAGTGGCATGTAAGTACATGATGATTAAAAGTTGCTACAATAATCTCTCAGTTGTAAATATTCTTATATATACCTTCTTTATATGTTGTTGTCTTTGGACACCCTGCAAATAACTGAGTTTGAGGATGAATTAGTTGGTAGGAGAAATTCTTACTGATAAATCAGTGATGGTAGTAACTGCTCTAGAATAGGAGACAGGTTTAAATATACAGTAAAAAAAGTGTCACCTTGCTGCCTGAAGTACAGTTAGATCTGAATTGAGGTCCTAATTAGTATGACTTGTTTTCTCAGAGGCCAGAAAATCAGTATTGTTAATAAATGTTTGTTGACTTTACAAATTAAGGATTGAACTACACCTGAAAATAACTGAGAACTAAGACAGTAATCCCCAGATGGAATGTGTTGCTTTGCAAGATGGTAGGTTTCCCATCCCTTAACATGTCTTGAAAACTTTCATGGGAAGACCAGATGATTACTTGTCAGAGAGGAGAAATATCTTCATGGGTTAGGAAATTGAACTAGATGAACTCTAACATCTTTGCCACTGTTAAGTTAATGTTAGCTGAGATTTCTTAGATATACAAAAGAAAATGGGAATGAGGGCCTGGGGAACTGATAAAATTTATCTCTTGATCTGCACATAGTTGGATGCTGTGGCACCTCTGTACCTGCCTATATTTTGTTGTCTGATTTTTAAAAAACATACCAAAGGAGTTTTTATGCATGCAACACTAGTGACCTGTGAATGCATTTCCACTAGTACTGTGCTACTGAGAGCAGATATAGACTGGAGAATCAGAGGGTACAGGGTTATATTCCTGAAGCTACTGTACCCTCTCTACTATGATCCTCCACCCCAACCCCCGGCTAGCAATAGAAATGCTAGCAAAAGCAGGTTGCCTTTGAAAGTTGACTGCCAACTTTTTCAAAATGATCCTTGGATAAATAAGGACAGCTTATGTTCACAATCCAAAATAAATGCACTCTTGTTCAAATAATGTCTTATCAATAAATTTTGTCAGCAGAATATTTTTCAAGTGATTAAAAATTTGTGTTTGTCTAGTTGCAGTTCTGTTTTTAAGAATTTACTATGTATGTACTTTGCTTTAAAACCATCTATTACTACAGGTTATTCTGTCGTTTGACTCCCCCTTTGTGTCTAAATTTTTTGGGCTTGACACACATGGATTCAACAATCTCTCACCAGGATGCTCAACCAACTGCTTATACATCAGTAAGTAATTGGAATATACCCTACTACAAATTCAGCCAAAAGAAGTACAACATAACACTCAGGGATGTCACTTGACTAATGACTTGCGTGAGGAGTTAATACTAAATTTTTTTTCTTTTGCAGTCAGTGATACAAAAGCTTACATTTGTGATTTCTTGGTTCAGAAGTTCTCATTTTAATTACATTCTCTTTAAGTAAACATAATTGATAATTCTGAGCAAGTGATTAAAATTTTTTATTTTAACATTTTGATTTAATTTGTTAATTTAGCTGTTTGACCTCTGAAGCAAGTAGGCTATACCAAATAGTGAAGCATCCTATTTGTAGTTTTAATTGTTTTTGTTACCCACTGGAATCACTTCTTTGGAGGTGGGAAGGAGTTTCTGAGTGGATTCTCAGAATAAGAAGCCTCTCACTGCATCTGAATTACAATCCCATAACAGACATGCCGATAAGACTGATGTCAATAAGATCCTGGGGCTAGTCACAGTACGCGAGATGCATAAATATCCATATAAATACCATCAGTCTGCTGTATGTCTTCTCACTATAATTATAACAGAAAAGCATACACACAGAAGAAATGCCTAGATAACCATGATCCTCCCCATTCTTACTAAATCTCACTCCCAATCCAGAAATTCCCCCAAACATCTGTATTTTAGCCTGCCATTTGCCAGTAAAGTTATATGATCCATACCTTCTCTCCTTAAGTATCTTAGTTTAAATGATATGTACAAGACTCACTCAGAAGCCAACTGCATCTACAGCCTTGCTTGATTTTCTTACTGGCCATGGTAACAGGTCTAGTGTTCAGATTATCTCAGAATAGTGTTTATTTTTGTAGTCTGCCATACAGTTATTTTACAGCCAATATTGACATTACTATAAATATTTGATAAGCCATATTTTAAAGGAAAATATAGATTTAAATCTTCAAACTAATTAGTAAAGATGAAAACTTCATGTCATGAAAAGAGCTCTGGATTTAGAGTCAAAGGACTTGAATTTAAATCCCAGTTGTGCCACTTATCTACCTGTGTAACATTGGGTATGTCACCTAACTTCTCTGGATTTCGTAGAGGAAGTTGGATTTTGATTAGCTCTGAGTTCCTTGCCCTAAATCTGTGGTCCTAATGATGTGTTTTTTTCCTATTGAAAAGACAAGTTAATTGCTGTAATATAGACTTTTTATTTTAATGTAAAGGGGGAAAAGTCAAATTAAGTTTTTTTTCTTCTATTTCAGATTATGGGTTCCATGAAAGTCCTATCTTTTATTGCTGATGGATTCTATATTTATTATCCTATGTTGGTTGTTATTCTCTGTATTGCTACTTATTTTAGGTAAGAAACTTAGAGCATAAACATTAATTTTCTTCCTTACGTTCTCACCCTAAGCTGGATACCCACCTTCTTAGCAATTAAGTTATTTACTAGATCTGCTGTGATATTACAGTGATGTCATTTTGGTACTCTTCAAGCACAAATGACAGCAACCAATCAGATCTATTGTTTAAAAGAACCTGCCCGGCATGACATGAGGAAAGGTGCATGGTTGTAGCCCTTTTTTATTTTATATCGTATTCTACAATAAATTCTAAATGTTGTATACATAATCTTAATATTATGATTTTTTTTTTTTTTGGAGAGGGGAAGGCAGGGCAATTGGGGTTAAGTGACTTGCCCAAGGTCACATAGCTAGTAAGTGTTAAATTTCTGAGGCTGGATTTGAACTCAGATCCTCCTGATTCCAGGACCAGTGCTTGACTCACAGTGTTACCTAGCTGCCCCTATGATCTCAATTATGAAAAAAAATTAGAAGTTAGAAAACCAGAAATTAGAAGAGAAACCCCTTACAGTTTATGGATAGGAGTTATATTCTTTACCCAAGAAAGCATAAGGGCAATTACAAAAGGTAAAATAAATAACTTTGATTATTTGAAACTGAAAATTTTCCTGCACAGACAACATTAATGTATCTAGGTTAAGAGAAGTTATATGGGCTTAAAAAAAACTTTGTATAAATTTCTCAAATAAGGGTTTGGTATCTGAGATGCAACAACATGTAGAGAGATACAGATACGGCCCTGTAGAGATAGCCACTCCCCAAAACATAGCAGCCAAAAGATCCGAACAAACAGTTCTCAAAAGAGGATCTGTAGAATATCCACAAAGAATTCTGCAGATCACTTACAGTAAGAGAAATGCAAATGAAAGCAGTGCTGTCACAGCTTCAGAACTGGCAGAAATGACAGAAAGTAGCAGTAGTCGGCACTGTAGGTGTTTGTTATGGATCTTGGCACACAGAGACATTGTTGGTGGATCTGTGAATCGGTACAACCATTCTGAAAACAAAGCGCTACATTGATGTTGGAGGCTTTGTGGATGTTACAGTACAAGTATATGGAAGATTTTAAAATACATTATTGTCTTTAGCTCTCTCAAAAGAAATAGGAAAACTATGAAAATTACTCGTATCCTTGGAATACTTATCTGAGCCCTAGTGCATTCTATGACTGAATTAATTGGTCTCATGTTTGGCTTTTACAGAAATGGCTCGTACTTAATGAATGGTTCTTAGTCCTTTTGGAATCATAGGATTATAAATTTAGAGTTGGACCTTAGTTATCTAGTTTTATCCCTACATTTTACAGAAGAGGAAACTGGGTCCCGAAGAGATGAAGTGACGCTGACCCAGCATCTCTTAGGTTATAAGTGACACCTGACTCCAGAGTCAGTACTTTGTGTGTTCCAGTGTATTGGGTGTATAGATCCTCATTGGAGGATTTATTAACATACTTGGATTAGATATTTCTCGTGGTTTCAGTTCTCCTTTCCTCTCATAGTATGAATATCACACATGATGAGTCTGGTTCTCATTTTCATCATACCTACATTCATACAATTTATTTTGGTTTGGCTAAAGAGGAAGGATCTTTGTTGGCCTACTCACATTCTTGTTCAGTGAGAATGCCTTTTTTCTGTTCCTTTGTATCTTTTTTTGTCTCAAGGGCAATAAACAGTGTAATCACATTTACAAATGAAGCACTTTCAGAAGTTCTTTCTTGTATTTGAGAGGTCCTGGGCCCCTATTCCTGTTCAGTAGCTTAGCTGAAACAAACTTTAACATTCAGTTATTTAAATATAAATCTTATCTCATTTAACCACTTTGGATCCCTTTGCTCTTGGTATAGAATGCCTCCTTAATCTCTTCCAACTACCAACTTTTTATAAACTGTATGGATAGTTTTAAATTTTTTCAAGGGTACTTTTGACCTCAGGAGAATTTCCTTTTTGGCCTTAGTTAATAATTTTAAAGCCTAACCTCCAGGAGGATGTAATTATTCCACAATATAAATTTAATCTGTGTTTTATTCTCTTCATCTTTTCCCTTTTTTCCAGTTTAGGAACACGGTGTCTGAATCTGTTAGGTTTCCAACAATTCATGGGAGATAATGTTATGACATCTGACTTAGTTGATGAAGGAAAAGAGTTAATTAGACGAGGTAAGATTTAAAATAAGCAAAAAGAAAAATGCTATGACAAGTCAAAAATGGAAAGTTTTTTGTATAGAGTGGATGTCTAACTTCTAGTCATTATCTTATTCACTGTTTGATATTTTACATGAATGCATTTGATTGTATTTACTAAAAGCTGTACTCATCCTTTACATATGTGATAGAGGAGCAGAGAATATGTCCCAAGCATTGAATTTTATACATTTTTTTAAAAAGCATGTCAAAATGAAGAGGTTACCCATAAAGAGGGTTAGGGTTGCTCTGGAGACCCCAAAATACCAACACACTGGGTTCTGCTGAAAGAATTTGACTCATGTCTTCTCAGCCAAAGAAAAGTAAAGTTTGTTAAAAGTTCATTAAAAGTTCACCATATGGGGTAGACTCTAAAGGAGCCTAGGTATGCTTGTGATGCTTGCATTGGACAAGCAGGACAGAGTAAGTTTGTCACACAGCAGGTCTGTGCTAGGGCATTCTGTGGCACACTCACACACGGAGGGAAGATGGGATCTTATGTACAGAAAGGTTGTGGGAATCTAGGGGTGGTCTAGAGGAGGAGTTTGGGGAGGGTCTTCAGGAAGAGTCAAAGAGGTCAGACTCCAGTAATGAGTTTGGGGAAGGTCTTCAGAAGGAGTTAATGAGGTCACTGCTAGGGTGGATTGATATTTTGATAGGCTCAAGGGTGGGAAGTAGATGGACAGTGTAGGGCTAGGCAAGTAACAGAGGTTTAGGCCCAGCCACAATGAAAAACCCATGGCTTCTGCAAATGCCTCATCAAGTCAGAAGATTCAGTCAGACCTCAAGAGGTTTCCCAGAGCCTGCACCTCAAAGACTCAAGGAGAACTTGGGGGGGGGGGGTGGGTCTCCTGCACCTCATCATTAACACAATAATGCTGCATTACAACTTTATAAGAAATACTATAGCACAAGTTACGGGAAACAAACATTTATCTGTTATTGTTGAATGTCTTTTCTTTACATTAGACAAACTTTTAGTATTGTAAGATCAAACAGCCCCTAAGAGGTGAATTGGGGGTACACTTTTCATTTTAGCTCTTTAGTAAATCTTTCTTGTCAGAATGTTTTTTTCAGTACCTAACCAACTTTAACAAACATTTACAAATTACAGTATAAACATTAATTAACTGTTAAAGCAGTGATCATTCACATTTATATAGGACGTTACTGTTTATGTAGTACTTTAAGGTTTGCGCATCACTTTATGTACACGGCATAGAGCTATTAAAGCTTAAAACTGCTCTAGCTTTTGGGATTTCCACTGTGCACGTGCGCACACACATACACACGCATGCACACATGCACATGCATTATTCAAGGACTTTAAGAAACGGTTCGGGGTGGCTAGGTGGCGCAGTGAATAGAGCACCGGCCCTGGAGTCAGGAGGACCTGAGTTCAAATCCGGCCTCAGACACTTAACACACACACACACACAAAAACTAGCCATGTGACCTTGGGCGAGTCACTTAACCCTAACTGCCCTCCAAAAAGCAAAAAAAAAAAAAAGAGCGGTTCTCAGTAGTGAGTAAAAGTTATAAGCAAGAATATTAGAAGAAGTGATTAAGGAGCTTCTGTAGGTCTCAGGAGTATTCTGCCAAGTCTGTTTGCTGCTTCTCCTGTCCCCTGAGGGAAGGCTGCAGAGGAGGCCAACAGAGATGCTTCCATCTGTGCTAGTACAGTGTAGCTTCCTCTTCCTGCTGGCAGCCTGATCTCTGAGCCAGGATATGGGGAACCTCTGGTGCAAAGAGGAACAGCCTTCCCTTTGACCCCAGGCGTTCCATCTCTTGCTTTTCCTGTTCCTTGAGGGAATAAGAGGAAAGTCAGTGGGTCTGGGGCTTTTTTCTTGCTGTATTCAGATTTGACTTCCATCTCCTTCTGAGCATTTTCCTGCCCAATCTCTAACGTTCAGAAGGAAGAGGAGTTGTGGCCCTCTGCCCTTCATTTGTGTCTAGTCCTTCCATTGATCTTTGTCCTTTTCTGGGAAGAGGAGTGGTGCCTTCCCCACGAGAATAATATTCTAAGCCTGGTGATAAGTTAAACATTCCTTTAGGCCATCATCCAAACCCCATTTTCTGTTCCCTACCTCCCAGTTTCTTATTCCCATTCCCTCAACCTCCTTATGCCCCAAAATCCAACCAAATGCTATCCACCCCTTCCACTATACCCTCAGTTTCCTATGAAACACACTTCCTTTCATCCTAAATCTTTTCCTCTCCTATTCTTTCCATCTTTTAGCTGTTACTGAAATGTGGCTCCCCTTTGGCAACAGATTCCCCAGTACTTCTTTCCAGCGCTGGGTACACTTTCACTCATTACCCTTGGCTCACTGGTGGAGGGTAATAGAAATGTTCCTTGCTCTCCTTTGCCAATTCCAGGTTCTTGCTTTACTACCTCCATCAGCAACCTCTCCTCCTTGGAAGTTCATGCAATTCATATCTACCACTCAGTCACAATCCTAGTAGCTATTCTCCAGAGACCTCAAGATCATTCCCATTTCTTCCTTTATGGCTCGCAGTTTTTCTCTCCTTCTCAGCTCTTGCCTTCATACATGGGGATTTTGGCATACATATTGACTCTTCCTCAAATACTCTAACCATTTACTTCCTCAGCCTACTTACCATGACTTTCTCTACCCTGCCTTGGCCATACACAAGGGTGATTCATAGCCTTAATCATGCTACCAACCACAATTGCACCATTTCTATGTTCAAAAATTCTGAAATTCCCATATCTGACTGCAATCTATTGGCTTTCCACCTCTTCCCTTGTCTTCCCTTACAAAACCATATTCTTCATCCACACTGACCTTTAGACCTTCAGCCCCTTAGTTCTCTTTTTTTTTTTTAATTTTAATTTATTTTCTTGGTTACATCATTCATTTCCACAAGGTTTTGAGTTACAAATTTTCTCCCCTTTTTGTCCCTACCCCC
>CM053594.1:298121152-298147128 GCA_028646575.1 Pseudocheirus occidentalis | reverse complement strand
TCCTTTTTCTCATATTGGCCAGGCTATTAATTGCTTGGTTTTTTAGCTCTGTGGAACTCTGCTTCCTGGAGGGGGAAAGCTCTGTCCCAAATCGCTGGGGCCCTCTCAGCTGCCGGAGCTCTTAGTGGGGTGCTGCAGCTCCCCCCCCCCAGCTTCGGCTCACTGAAAGCGCACCCCAGGACCACCACTCAAGACCCCGATCCAGATCCAGGCTTGGCCTCGATGGGTCGCGTCAGCCCCCCTGCTATCTGCAGGCCGAGGGCTCTGAAGCAGCACAGTGGGGGCCGCGGCTCTCAGCCGTTCGTGCTGCAACAGCTGCCTCCGGCTGTGCCGCCTCCCACCGCCTCCTTACCCTGGGAGCAGTTTGGCCGGACCGGCTCTTCTCCTCCCCAGTTAGCAAAATCCACCGACCTTTCTCTTAGCCTTTTTGTCTTCTGGCCTGATAAATGTGGTAACTGTGCCTCCAGTGCAACGGATCTGCTCTCCTGCAGCCGCGGTTCCCCGCCCGATGCCCCAGGGCCTGAGCCGGCTGGGGTTTCAGCCAAGGCTCCCAGACTGCTGGGAAGAGCACTGCCTGCTGTGCTGCCCGTAGTGCTTTCTGTCTTGTGGAGAGTTTTGGAGCTTGAAAATCTGTTTAGCGTCCCATTTTATGAGTTTTTTAGCGTGTTTGTGTGGGAGCTGCGGTGCTTTGCTGCTTCTACGCCGCCATCTTGGCTCCGCCCCCCCTTAGTTCTCTCTTGTGCTATCTCTTGTACTAACCACACTCTGCACCTTTTTCCTCCTTGACCCTTACTTAGCAAACCAGTTCAGCTATGCAGTGTGCTACACACGTGCTGCTGAACAAAGCTAGAAGGAATCACACAACTGTTCTGATCCACTACAGATCTACGTTATACCACCTCACTTGGGCCCTTATTACTGCTAGGAGATCCTCCCTCATCAACTCACTATCCCCCACTCTCTACAGCCACTCTTCCGAACCTTTTCATCCTTCCTCAACCATGGCTACCTCTCCCCTGACCCTCTTAGTTGAGAACCTTGCTTCATATTTTGCAGGAAACTATTTGCCATGAACTTCCTTATCTGTCACTCAGATGCCACCTGCCAATATCTTTACCTTTATTCCTGTCTTAGATGAGAAGGTGCTTTACTCCTTACCAAGGCTAATGCCTCTGCTTGCACAAGCAATTCCTTCCCATCCCATCCCATCTCTTCCTAGTAGATTGCATCCTTTGGCTGCTGACATGCCCATGTGTCCCCTATCCTCAGAAACTCTTGATCTTTCTATCCCCATGCCTGTTACCTTATAGCTTTTCTCTCCTATGTGATTATTCCTGCAAAAGACCATCTACAATAGATGTCCCTACCTTCTGTCCTCTCACTCCCTTCTTAATCCCTTGCAGTTTGGCTTCCAGCCTCATCATTCCACTGAAACTGCTCTCTCCAGCATTACCAGTGATCTCTTAATTGCTGAATGCAGTGGCTATTTCCATAGTCCTCATTCTGGACCCCTCTGCAGCATTTGATGCTGTTAATTCACCCTTTCTCTTTGATATTCTTTTCATGACCCCAGTCTCTCCTGGTTCTCTCCCTACCTATCTGACCTTCCCTTTCCTTGATCCTTATTCTGATCATGCCCCATACAGGCTCTCCTGATCCCTCTTCTCCCCTACTGTTTCATTTGATCTTATCAGCCCCCATGGATTTAATTACAATCTCTGTGCTGATAATTCTCAATCTACCTTTCCTGTCTTGAACTTTCTCGCTGACCTCAAATCTCACATCTTTACCTGCCTTTCAGATGTTTCTAACAGAATATTCAGTAGAAATATTAAACTCAATATGTTTAAAGTAGAACTTAGTGTCTTTTCCCTGAAACTCTCCCTACCTCCACTCTTCCCTGTTGCTGTCAGGGCTACCACCACTCTGCCAGGCCCTCAGGCTTACAACCACAGGCCCTCATCTCTTTCCCCCATATCCAGTCAGTTGCTAAGGCCCATAGACTTCACCTTTGCAGCATTCTTTAAATATACCTCCTTCCCTCTGACACTGCCGCTGCTATAGAGCAGGCCCGTTATCACCTTATGCCTGGACCATTGCAATGACCTGCTGGTGGCTCTTCCTGCGCAGGTTTCTCCCCAGTCCCCATTCTGCAACCGGAATGACTTTCCTAAAGCACAGGTCTGACAATGTAACTCCCCCTGTCAGTAACCTTTAGTGGCTTGCTGTTCCCCCATTTTCTGCGGGAAGCCTGTCCTAATCCCTCTTATTTCTAGTACCTTTTATCTATTAATCATTTCTTTTTTATACCATTTGTTGTCTACGTGTATTTGCTTGTTTTTCGTCTGTCCCATTAGTGCCTGCTCCCCAGGAACTCGTGATTACTCTATCTCTTGCTTCTTTTTGTTTCCATTAGCATACTTCCTGATTTTATTGGCTTTATTGACTGATTGCATTCATGTGACTGTCTTCCCCAAGCCTGCAACATTTTTGTGTATTTTGTCATCTTTGAATATGAAATGAAACTTCAAAGTTGTTCATTGCTTTTCTTTTATGAGCATTTTGGAACATTCTTTTGCATGCTTTTGACAGGTTGGGCTTTTAAAAAGTCCTTGTTCATATCATTTAATAATATCTATTATGAAATAGCAATTGTGCCTATCTGTTACTGGTTTCCTGTATATCTCGTATATCAGACCTTTGTCAGAGAGTTTTTCTGTGAACAATATCCCTAATCAAAGGCTCTCCTTATTCTAATAGCATTGAGTATAATTTTTTCCCCTGTGGCAACTGAAATTGTCTATCACTTCTGTTTTTTGCTTATTAATTTTTCCCTTAGTTACTTGCACAAGGTATAGTATATTAATTTTTTATTTGCCTTTTATTTTTAAGTTGAGTGTCTGGAGATTATTGTGGCAAATAATAGAAATTTAATTGTGGTAGTGATGTTAGTCTAAATCTTATTTCTGCCAAACTTTCTAGTTTTTCCAATAATTTATATTTAGTAGAGTTTTTGCCCCCACTATTTGGAATTATGGGGTTATTTAACACCAAGATATTATGTTGGATTGTCTCTGTCTCTTGCTTGCCTCTTATGCAGAATGTAACTTAAGTCTCTTGCTAGGGAAAAGTAAACAGACGTCAGATGGCTATTTGTCATAGATGTCTGAAAAGATATTCACCGTCGATTCGTCGATTGGGAAGTTGGACTAGGTGATCTGTAACATTCAATGAAGATTTTATGGTCCTTTCTTTAAAAGAAGATTTAAACCACAGGTTTAACACCTTTACATTTTTTAATGCATCCTAACTAAACCACATTATTTTAAACTTGATACTTTTTCCTCTTTCTAGAGAAAAGAAAGAGGCAAAGGCAAGAAGAAGGTGAAAATCGAAGAAGAGTAAGTATAATATTTTAAGAAGTATTAAATGAAAAGCACAGTAAGATCTTGTTAATTTGGTCAAGTGAGAAGGATGGTATATATTAATAAAAATTTGTTTTTTAAAATGATTAAATGTGTTTTTTTTAATTACACGTACATGTAAACAGGTTAACAAAAGTTATGTAGTACACCTGTTGAGCATGCATTAAAATGTTTAAAATAAACACAATTTTACATATACAGATATAGATATAGATATATAGATATAGATATATAGGTATATACGTGTGTGTGTGTTTAGGTATATACATGTATACACAGGTACAGGAGTAGCTTTGACCTTTGTGAAAAGTTGATGCTTTCTTATATATTAAATATATTTGAAATTTTTTTATACTGTCTTTTTGCTTAGTCAGACTCTTCTTTTTCTGAATAGAAAAGTATAGAAAAACTATTTTCTGAATAGAAAAAGTCATTAGTGCTGCCCAGTCACAGTTCCTACTTCCTAAAGGTGTACCTTTGGTGTAGAAAAGATTTAGAAAAAAATGATAATTGTCTCTATATGCTCAAAGCATTGTTTAGGGAGGACTGGGACCCATGGGTGCAAAATACAGAGAAGCAGATTTCAGCTCTCTATAAGAACTTTGTGAACTGTTAGACCTGACCAGTGATGAGATAGGCTGTCTCCATAGGTAATAAAGCTTCTAGTCATGTACCAGAAGCTGACTTAGAGGCTGAATACCAAATTCTCAGGGAATCTATGTAATTTATCCCTGAGCTGATTTGAGGGTTGAATTGGATGACCTCTAAGCCTTCTTTCACTTAAATGTTATGATTCTAATTATTATTACGCTTCAATTAAAGAGGTTTTATTATGCAGAACAAGATGTTCTCATTAGTGCCATGTGACTTTATATGTCTAGAGAACTTTTTTCCTGGGGAAAATAATTTTAATATCGTTGATATTTACATAATAACTTTATTAGAAGGTAACTATTTTGCTTTCATTACCTCATCAGTCTTAAGTTTTCATTTAGTTTTTAAGTAGTATCTTTTTTTTTGAGGGGGGAAGGCAGGGCAGTTGGGGTTAAGTGATTTGCCCAAGGTCACACAGTTTAGTAAGTGTTAAGGGTCTGAATCCAGATTTGAACTCAGGTCCTCCTGACTCTGGGCCCAGTGCTCTATTCACTGTGCCACCATATAGTAAGTGATATATAGTATTTTCTTGATTTTTTTTTTTAATATAATTGTTGTATGGTTTGATATACCTGGAAAATACCTTTAAAACTATCTTACTCGGGGAACTACAGTGTGGTTTCATTGGAAGAGAGAATTCCTGGTATGTGAAGTCTCCACCTCTGAAGTTTAGCACCTGCTCTTTAGTTTTCAGGGATGGCAAATAGACCGCTTAGATTGAAAACAGACTGTACTGTTAGAGTTGTCTGGCCTTTTTTGAGTCTTCATCCTTGCCCTTTCTGCAGCCTTTGACACTCTTAATTACCCTTTCCTGTTTAGTAGTCTCTTCTCTCCAAGTTTTCATGATACTATTTGCTCCTCTCTGTCGGACCATTCCTCACTCCTTTGCTAGATTGGTGTCCTACCTCATAACAGTGGGAATCCTCCAGAGTTCTGTCCTGGGCCCTCTTCTTTTCTCCACTATTTTACTGGGTGATTTTATCAGCTCCCTTGATTTCCATGATCATTCCTGTCCTGATGACTTCCAGGGGTAATATATCTTCCCTCCCACACCCCATTCTCTTCTGAGTTCCAGTCCTGTAAACACCTCACACTGAATCCACCATCTTTCCCACAAAACCTTCCTGTCTCCCAGATTCCATATGAATGCTGAAGACAGTTTGCAAGCTCACTGTCATCCTTAACTTCTCATTCCCATCTTCGATATCCATTCAGCTGCAGAGTTTAGTTGTTTCTACCTCCCCAGTCTCTCTTGTATCATTCTCTTCTCTCCACTCACAAAGCCACCACCTTAATTCTAGTTTTTATTGTCTCTTGCCTAGACATTTACAGCGACATCTAGCCGTGTCACCTCCAGTATTCAGTGTTACTCCAAGATGAAAGATAAAATCTTTTGTTTGGCATTGCAAGCTCTCCATGACCTGGTCCCTTCCTACCTTTCTAGCTTCTGTGTGCTTTCGTTCTCTCCATGCACTCTGTATTCACACAGTCTCTGCCCTCATGCTGGCCGCATCTCAAGCCTGGAAGGCTTTCCTCTCAGGCCTTCTCTTGGCATTCATGGCTTCCTTCAGCACCATCTACAGGGTACTTTTCCTAGTCTCTCCAGCTGCCAGTGCCTATTCCTCTAGTTACCATCCATCTTCTCCGTATGTATCTTGTATTTGTCTGTTGTTTTCCTCTTTAGCAGGTAAGTACCTTGATAGAAAACACTATTTACACCTTTCTTTGTATCCCCAGGATTTGACACATAGTAAGCACTTCATAAAGCTCAATGGACTGACTGAATGCCTTTTTTTTGGAGGAAGGCAGGGCAGTTGGGATTGAGTGACTTGCTCAAGGTCACATGGCTAGTGATTGTTAAATGTCTGAGGCCAGATTTGAACTCAGGTCCCCCTGACTCCAGGGCTAGTGTTCTATTCACTGCGCCACCTAGCCACCCCCTGAATGCCTTTCTTGTCAGGTGTATGTATTTTAATTAATTATATTTTTGATATTAAGTTACTTTTTCTTCATACCTATTTCAACGCATTATTTTTGCTATAGTTTTGTGTGTGTGTGTGTGTGTGTGTATATAAATTTTTTTTTTTTTTTTTTTTTTTAAGGAATGGAAAGAACGTTATGGAAACCATCGAGAAGATTCTACCAGGAATAGAAGTGTTAATACTGACTCAAAGGACTCAAACTACTCGGAAAACAATGCCAGCAGACGTAAGTGGTCATTGTGTTTGGTTTAGGGAAGTAAATTATGTTGCTTGGCAGTCTTCAGCTTAAGAATCAGTGCTGGGCAGATAGTTGGAAGTAGCATTTGTAGTCACAAATTCAGGGAACTGGGCTACAGGCTAGGAAAAACATTGGCAGGAGTGATCAGAGGAGCAGAAACCAGAAAAATATCAGTGTATTGACTTGTATCAACCAAGTTAGCATCTATCCTTAGCTTTCAGATAACTTGATTTTGATGATTAATTTATTTGGGTTTTGCTTTGTTTCCTTTTCTCTGGCCAGTTGTATGCTTTTTAAAAAAGACTAATGCTGTCCTCAGTAAAAATAGTCTTAATTATTTAAGTAAATAATAAAATAGCTAATTCTGATTTGCATTAGTGGCTTAACTAACTACTCTAAAAATCTCTTCCTTTGCTTGGACTGCCTATTAATCATCCAAAATGATTTCCCTTGTGCTACGCTTTCCACAAAATTCATGTTCTAATTTCTCATCATGGCTTATTTAAGGCAAGACCAAAAATCCCAAGCTCAGGCAGATTGTACTAAACTGGACAATTGCTGGGTATAAGCTGGGCGACCAACTATGTTTGGCAGCTGAGAACCAGACTAGCCAAGTTTGAAAAGGCACATCACTAGTGGGGCTGACCACCATCCATTGAGATTTTCTCCCTTTTGCCTCATCAACTCATTTATCCATTTACTGAGGCATGGAGAAGTTACCTCATTAGGGAATCAAAAGAAGGGATACTCTCTAAATGAAATTAAATTACCCTATTTATGGTCTTATTCTGATTTTAAGGTGCTATGTTATTGGGGTTTTTTCTTTCTCATTGTATTGTTATTAGATTCAAAATTTAAGCCCATGGTAACTTGGACTCCACTCTGTCGTCATATGAAGAGGCTGTTATCCACAAATTCTTAAAAAATCATTACTGTAAAAGAAATAATAATGTGAATTTCCCCCCCTCTTTAATTCCTTTTATAGCAGTATCTAAGTATACAAGATCTAATAATCGAACTGAAAGAGATCGAATTGAATTACTTCAGGATGCAGAACCTCTTGATTTTAATGCAGAAACATTCACTGATGATCCTCTTGAATCTGAATCAGGGAGGTGAGTTTGCTCCTATCTTTTGACTCCAGTATTCATACATTTCAAAGGGTTTTATTAACCTTCTGATTTAAGTACATTGGCTTAATTGGATTTTCTACAATTTGCCAAAAATAGTTCTATTTGGAGTGTTATCAAGGAAACCATTGTGTATCTGCTTAATAACTATTGCTTTAAAAATTATTTTTGAAATGTTACCTGTGAATCAACAGAAATAGGTTTTGAATTTATGCAAATTTAAATCACTTTACAAATTTGACCAAATTTTTCTGTTTTGTAAATAAACATTGAGAAGTTTTTGTATCTGTACTTTAACTCTTGTCAGAAAAATGTACTCTGTGCAAATTTAACAGTTAAAATAAATAAATATGAATTTTGTTTCCTTTTGAAAATGGATTTTTGGTAGTAGAATCAAGTTAAAAGGGGGAAAGGGGAACTCCTTATTACTTTAGTAACTGTTTTTTATCAAATGATCTGTAAAGTAGAAAAGGGACTAAATCACTGCCAAGATCTGGATTCATTCTACCTTTTGTTTTGTTTTGTTTTTTCCAAAAGATAGGCTTTGAATTTTTTGAAATATACTGTGTATATGCCTACCTTGTTAAACATCAGAAACAGTGTAATTAAGCCCTTTTCCACTGAGAAGGGTTCCCCACCCCTATCCTATAATCCTGAGTTATCATTGTGACGTGCTCTGGATTGAGATGGAAGATGAGTGTTAGGGGGAAGGGGAACCGATAGACACAACCATGGCCCTTGTTTTTTTGTTCATTGGTTTGTTTTTTGTTTGTTTTCAAAAAGTCCGTCACGTCAGCTTGCATTTGGTATTCTCAGAAAGGTAAAGTGAATTGTGTGCACCTTCGCAGGGCGAATTTTAGGTGGAACAATGTAGGTTGAAGCAGGATATTCCCAAGCACTTTTCTTTCCTTCAGAAGGTCATTTTCACTGCACCTTCCTTCTGATTTGTCAGCACCACTGAACTCTGGTGTCTTCTAAGACACTAGCATGTAGAGGTATAAAGGCAGCTTGTGTTTGCAGGCTCCTGCCATACCTTTCTCCACTCCTGTTATCTCTGCTAAAGAAAAAGATGCCTTTGGTGAAGTGTGGTATCTGCTCCCCATTGTAGAAATACACAAGTGGCCTGTGTACAGAAAAGGTCCAGTGTAGTGACCACTTGCCTCTGATGGATTGTACAGCTGTGTCTATTCAAATTTTCTTGATATTTCTTTTTTAAGGCTTGTGGGTCATTGTAACTTCTTTGAGCCCTGCTGCTAATTGTCATTAACAGCATTTGTTATTCTTTGAAATTCTTAAATTTTATTATTGGTCTCCAGGAGTAAGGAAGAAAAATTATTTTACAAAATATATGTGCTGATAGTCCATTGTACCAGATGCTAATTTTAGGATATAGGCTGCTGAGAAATCAGAAGGAAGGTGCAGTGAAGATGACTTTTTTCTGATAGAAAACAAGCCCGTACAAACAAGCTATGTACAGGATAAAGGGGGGGGGGGGTAACTTCAGCGGGAAGGCCCTAAGATAAGGAGGACTTGGAAAGGCTTTTAGCAGGGTAAGACTCATTGTGAGACTTGTGTGAAGACAGAGAAGTAAGGAGGCACAAATCTGGTGGGAGAGCACCCCACAAATGGAGGATAAACTGCTGGAAATGCTGGAGATGGGTTGTCATCTACGAAAAACAAGGCCAGTGTCGCCAGTTTCCAGAAGCAAATAATTTGCATAATATACTATAGTGGGTGTTAAATTATAGCACTCCTTCCTGTTTATATTTCCTTATTTTTTTTTCCAACCTGACTTCATAAAACCTTTCATTTAACTCTTTTATGTTCTTTTTTTAGGTATCAACCTGGTGGAAGGTACCTGTCAATGTCTCGTAGCAAAATATTTGATGATGTCTAAAGCTTGGAAATATTTAGGCGACAATTAACCCTTGGAAGTCTGTATATCCAAGTTATTTTTCATCTTGTAAAGTATTTGTAACATTGGTATACCCTCAGAACTTGCTTTGTGTTCTGGAAGAAGAAAAGTCAAGTTAGGCTTAAAAAATACTACTGAACTTGCAGCGTGTATAATCATTTATTTCTCATCAAGTAGAAGAGTATCACATTCTCACAGGATTTATTGCATATGGTGCAACCTTTTATGTATTCTCTTGGTGGATAATGGGAATGTCCATTTAATTCATATTAAAAATTAGTTCATGCAAAAACATTTGTGTGTTTCAGGTTGGTTGAAAGGATCTTTTTTTCCTGAAAGTTTACAAATAATAAGTGATGTAAAACATCTGTATTACGCTACAATTCTCTTGTCATTTGTGGCATATATTTTGTTACTTAAAAAGAAGATATTTTGTCAAGCATTTTTCAAAGCTATGTAATTGAATGGAGAAATCAAGTGATGATTATATTCACAGAACTCATCTTAAAAACTAAGGCTTATCCATGATTCGCAGAGCAATCTTTCTGCTTTAACTTTATATGCAAATAAATGTGTTTTGCATGTATAATTAAAATACTTCAGTTGGCAACATTAGTATTTTTTTAGCATGTGTGATAACCAAGTGGGCTTTCCTTTTTAGTCTTTGATAGTAACTGGAAATCTTTGTATTTTTTTGGTGTAGTTTTAATTTGATGGAGATGAGTTTAAAATTTTCCAATTCAGTGCTTTTTTTTTTTGTATTCTTCACTCCTGAGCTTTCTGTTCAAGAAGAAGTATGTGCATTAATGGCAGATATGTTTGCTATCCAAAGAACATGAAAAAGAGACCTGAGATTTTAAAATGTGCCTGTATATACCAGTAACACTTTTTACAAAAGACATATGCTCTTTCCATTCAAAGAAAAACATACTAATACGCAAGATGCTGTAGATTAGTACTTACATTGTGGCTTATGAAGTGTGTCAAAACCAAAATAGATTGTCAATAATTTATTGGGTAAATATGCTCATTTAAAAAGTAATTTGTTTTGCTTGGTCTTCATGTTTAAGCCAGAGTTGTGTTCGTTTTTAAGTCACCATCTTTATTTTGCCAAGTGAATAGGAATGAGTGAAATCCTTGAAATATTTCCCACTTCTTACACAATTTAATAGGTTATATATTTTCAGAAAAGCAAACTTTACCCATGTCATCATATTTTTTAAAAGCTTAATTTTTTGAAATTAGTATTAGGTAATTTTATAAATTTGATATAATGCAAGTACTCAAAGGATCACAGTTAACCCTGTTATCTAGTTATTTTTAGTTTCTAAAATGAATGAAATTGAGTACATTCAAACTAAATCCTAATGGGAAGGTTGGCTGTACTGCTTTGAAGGTTTTGGGGGTACTCTTTGTGAGTTACATTCTTCTCTTTGTACAGTGTGGTTGGTCACAGAGCAGTCAGCAGGACATAATGGTACTTGGTACTGAATGTAGAGCCGCCGTGGATTCTCCTTGGGCAAGATGGAACCTCTCAGTGCCTCCATGTCTTCATTGACATAATGAAGGCGTTTTTATCTGCCTACCTCACAAGGACAATGTGAGGGTATTAGAGTAACATTTATAATACTTCAAGTCAGAGAACCATAGCCATCCTTTTATCATCATCATTATGTTATACTTGAAAGTATTGGATGGAAAGAATACCAAATGGAATGTTTCCTTATTCTTGTGTGGACACTAACACAGTTTTCTGGCAAGACCTGTGGGTATGATGGAGTTTTTTTTCCACATGTGTGAAAATAACTTGGTTATTATTGCTAATGTTTTCTATCACATGGCTTTACCTTAGAAATTTTCCTTTAAATGTAGTGGTATTTCTTTTCAAGTTTTATCATGAACTTCAAATGACAGTGTAGACAGAGAGCAAAGAAAAAAGAAAACCCATGGTACTAGGTAATTTGAAGACTATGAATCAAGTTAAACTCTGTCTCAAGGATTTTATGGTCCAATGGTATCTACTTCAGAACATTATTATTATGGTTATGCTTTTTGCATGCAGGGCAAATGTTTAAAGCATGGCTCGCTCACAGTAGTACCCCACGTGTTATCATGAAGTCAGTAATGACAATGGCCTAAATCAACCAGTAGACTAGGATATAAAACTAGTAATAATACTCGTGCTAGGTTGTTTTCATAAACAGCATATAAATTACTATGTCTCACTTTGCTAAAGGGGAAAAAGAGGGGTTTTGCTTCCCCTCCCCACACTATATTACATTTTCTACATAATATTTATGGTCAAAGGGTCATCACTGTGAAACCTTAAAATAGTAGACAAACTAAGAGGACAGCATGGTGTTGCACAAAGAACATTGGGCTGACAGTCGGGAGACCTAGGTTCCACACCTATCCCCAGATCAGCCTATTAATCAGCTGTATTACACTGAGCAAGGCACCTGAGTCATAATCAGTGCTTGTGTACTGACTTCCCTTTCCCCAACCTCAGTTTCATTATCTTTAAATCAGAATACTAGAAGATCTTTATTTCCAGTTCTGTGAAGACATAGTCCTAATCATTACTTGGAATTCCATTACTAAATTAATACCTCTTCTCAGACTACTCTTATACAAAAAGACACTTAATAAGCAACGGTGATTATAGTTAAACCTTTTAAGGGTTGCCTTTGACAATTTCCCGTTTTCATTTGGAAAATTAGGAAGTACAAAGCATAGAACTAAATACTGATAGTAATAAGTATTTGGATTATATGTCATTTGATATATTCAGTTTGTTAGTACCAAAATCTGAGTCGTGTGTACTAATTAAATTGACTACAAATGGGAAAATTGTTTGGTTTTCCTCATTTTATTACACCATAATGGGAAGTTCTTGGAAAGTTAATATATTGAAGAAAATATATTTTTTTAAAATCACTCTAATGTAATTCAAATTGGTAAATTTAAATAGTTTTTTATTTTTATTTGATTATACTGTAGATTCAGAAAGTAGTTACAGGAGCAATAATTGGCAAAAACTGCTCTTATGCTTCCCTAGCAGAATTTAAGAGGTCTTCATAAACTTGAGTCCCCAAATCCCACTTACATGATAATTGTAGTAATAGATTGCGTTTTATTAACCTCAAATGTTAAGAAGTAATTGGTTTTCTAAGGCTTATTACCCTGCAGCATCACTTTTTAAAACTGTACTGCCAGTATTTTTTAAAAAAATCTTTATACTATCTTTGTCCTCCTTGCTTAGGAGTAATTGTTTTAGAAATTATGTTCAGAGCATTGAAGATTGTAGAAAGAACTGGGTTCTGGCTTCCAGCTCCACTATTTGAAATAGCAGTGGTATATTACACTATTGGAAGACATTGTGCTAGATGACTAAACTGAATGTTATTTAAGCACTTCAGTGTGGATTTCTTCAGGCCAATAGGTTACTACCATAAAATGTGATTGTTAAATTATATTGAACAAAAGTGCTTGGCTTACAAATAAAGAAAATGGTAATATTTGGATGATAATTTTGTTATAGTAATAATGCTTCTATTTGCAGAAAGAATGCTTTCTAATGATATTTTCTTAATCAGAAATTTTATTACTAAAAATAAAAACATCTGTGATTTAGGAAAACGCATTTCAGGGTCCAGATTCTCTGTCTGCAACTGGTCACTCTTCTCCCTGTTCCCCATAATGAAGAGTAATTCTGCCTCTCTTGAAACTATCTCTGGCCAAGTGAAAGACCATAATACACCAAAGATAGGGTGGTGGCTCCTCCAGTCTTTGTTTGATGGCACAGTGTGAGTCCTAGGACTTGGCGAAGTATTTGGTGCTTGTCTGTCCTTGAGTGGTTGGCACCTGAGATTATTCCAGTGCCTCTGGGGAGCCAGTGCTAAGGAGGCTTGATCTTTCTCCCAACTCATTCCATGCTCAGAAATCTTTGTTCCCAGAGAATTTGTTCATTTCAATATCAGTATGATTTTTATTTTCTTTTCAGGACATGTCTAGTTTATTAATAAAAAGGAAGCTAAGGACCTCTGCTATGTTTTCTCAATCTAAAAGAATACATTTTATTTTAAATAAGAAGGTTAAACAGCTAATAGATTTATCCTGAAAATTCTCTTTTGTGCAATGATCTGATGAAGTAGAACTTGATGGTATTTTTTGCATTTGGATAGATAGTGCTTTACTTTTGCAGGACTGACACGTGCAATGAAGAAAAGCATTTTTGGAAATTACAGTGCAGCACAAGTTAATTGTGGCATTTCTCACTGTGGCCACCTAAAGTTCTCTTTTTATCAGTATGACTACCTTTGACATTTAGCATATTAGGTTTGAGGGTTTTGTGGTGATTGTTTCTCAGTAAAACAATGGCTTTTCTTCTGACCACATTGAAAAGTGGTATGGAAATAATGGATTTTTCTGCTTTGAAAAGTACAAAGCAGAATGTTTTCTTTGAAGGTCGGCATGTATAGAGTTGCCTTTTAATTTCCTGCAGTCAGATTTACACTTATAAATTACATAATGACAAAAGTGTTCTCATGTTGATGCTCTTATTCCTGGCATTTAATTTTTCTGTTCCATTTTTGTAAATAACAGTATTTTGTTGCTTTCAGATGAAAATTTGAAGTCATTTGACTCCTTCCCTACAGCAGTGTTCTGCTATTGTTAATTGCACCTGTAACCTATCAGTTGTATGAAATTAAAACATTCTTCATTTCTTCATTCTCTTTTTTAGGTCAAAATAGGATGGGAATCTAATGTTTTGAATTGACATTACTTTTTCCTTTTTAATTTGAAAATCAAGTAAAGTATTAATTTATTCCTTCCGATCTGTAAATTAACAGATGTGTCTGAGCACATAATTGGTCAGTAGGTTAGCTATTTGTGTGCACAACGCCAATGTTATTATCTTCAGTCAGCCATTAATTACTACATGAAATTCAGTGACAGGCTTTCTCTCACCTGATACTCCTTTCATTTTACTATTTACATATGGTCTGAAAATTTGTGGGTTGGAAGTTTTAACTATTTGTGCAATTCCTGTGCTGTAAAACTTTAGTGTATATTCAATTTGTATTTAGAAAAGACTGTAGAAGCGCTGTTTGTTAGCAGACTAGCAATCTTTTGCATTCTCGTTTCATAATAATAGCCTTTCTTTTTGGTTATGACATAGAATAAAATTAGTGGGTTTTTTCCTGTACTATGTTAAATTATTGGTGATGTAATGATTTTTTTTTGAAGAATGTATATTTGATCAATTGTAGACTTGCACGAAATAAAATCCACTTCTAAAATTAGTGCTGTTCAACTTGGATCTCTCAACAATTTTGCTTGATATTAGTGTACTTTTCCATTTGTGCTATCTTTTAGGGCATATATGAGTTGTACTTTTATCCCAAAAGAGCTGATTTCAAAGGACAGTATCTGATTTTCTACATTTCCCTCATAATTGTGTGTGTGTGTGTGCGTGTGTGTGTGTGTGTAATATACAAAAATTACCCTTCCCCAAAAAGAATAAATCGAAGAAAACCAAAATCCAAGCCAAGTTTAGGCAGGTGAAACCACTAACTTCTCACTGTTCCTTTAGGCTTCCAGAGAGCAATGTGGTAATAAGGAATAGACATTAGAACTGCTAGAGAAACCCCATGGTGTTCCAGAGGGAGTTAGTATTTGGGAGAGATGTCCTTTTAGACTGATTTTGCAGTCCCCAAGTTGCTTTGTATCCAGATGACAGTGAATACAGCAGCTATATTTTTACACATCTCTACCTGTCTTAAAATAACATTTCTTAGAGAAATATTTCTAGTTATAGAAAAAACAATTCAACAACAGGCACCTGCTATATGCAAAGGGAACTTTTCCTTTTCAATATAAAAGCTTAAATAAGCTTTATGTGGTCATCCAGATTAAATTAATTGTCTAGGCATGACTCTGGAACAGTACAGCAGAACAGCATGGCATCTAAAGGAAGGCACCGTAGTTGTCAGGAGGCCTGATTTCTGAGCCCAGGTCTGGCACTTGGTGACTCTGAGTTGGAACAAGCCACATACCCTCTTCAGGCAGGCTTTAGCTTCCTTATCTGAAATGGGAACATTGTACAAAGTGATCTCTTAAGGTCCCCTCCTGCTCTAACAGTGACATTCTGCCTTTGTTCTAGGGAACGATGTTTCCTGGGGAAAATGGAAAGGAAATAGCTTTTTTCCTCTGAATTTCTGTGTCTGTGTATGAGTCCTAAGAAAATCAGTCGTGAGTTGTCAATAAAGGGCTGAGCAATGAAACCACCAAAGGCAGTTTGGTAATTTTTCTGCCCCTCCTCCCCCACCTCCTTTGAGAACTGTGTGCCAGAGCAGTGTACTTTTCTCATGGAAGGAGTAGGAAAAGTTTTTTCCTACAGTACACCATGGTGTATTATAAAATAATACATTGAACTTACAGGCTTCTCATGTTTAAGAGGGCTACAGGAAAGGAAGCTCTTGGTGAACAGTGTTTACTTTGAACAAGAATCCTTAAGACGATGATCATGTAGTAATGAGAAGAATGTAAATTCTAAGAGGCAGATGAGCTCCTTCTGTAGGGATTCAAGGCATGCTGCTAACTTGTGTGACCAAGGACAATTCAGGTAACCCTTCTGTGCTCTAATGTTCTCATCTGTACAATGATCTTGGAAATTACTCTCCAACTCTAAAAATTCTAAAAAATTCTGAATTCAAGTTCTAGGTCACAGATAGCATGTTTAAAGGTATTTGCACAGACTGTAGCATTTTTTATGTAGTCTATGAAACGTTTTTTAAAATGAGTATTTTTTTTAATGTTTTTAAACGTTTCTGCCTGAAAATGGTCATGAAAGCAGTGGTATTCAGCTGGTTTTAAAGTCATGGGATGGATTCTGTGTTACAAAATACATAGGCCATTTGATTTGTACATGTTTTGAGAATGGGAAGAAATAAGGTAACTACGTATATTTGAGTAATAGAATGCAAGGCCTTTGTGTTGTGCTGGAAGGGGGAAACCAAGTCATGTAGGAGAAGCTGACTTGTGCTATTTTCTCTTTGTAATGATGAAGTTCAAGGCTGAGACTTTAAAGCCTCAAATACTCTTAATTGTCTAGCTGGAAGATAAGAAAGGTGTGATCTAGGGAAACTGCAGTAGGAGTGAAAAGGGACACTAGGTGGAATTCAGAAATCTTTGAGGTAGAATTGATAGAACTCTCCCTTCTTGGGTCAGCCTCAAGGCTTATGTCCTTTACCACTATGGCATCTCTATTCTGTTTCTCTTCTCTTGAAGTAGCAGATGAAACGAGATTTTCCACAAAGAGATCATCTGCCACAGATGGCCAAACATATTTGATAATTATTAAGAACACATCATCTCTTTGGGTTTTTTTTTTTTTGCCTTTTTTTTTGGAAGGGGGAAGGCAGGGCAATTGGGGTTAAGTGACTTGCCCAAGGTCACACAGTTTAGTAAGTGTTAAGGACTGTCTGTTGTCTCAGTTCTTTTTTTTGGTGTTATTTTATTTTAGACTCAAACACCAGAACACAAATACAGAATAGAAAAATGAAACAAAAATATATAATAAACTTAAATATTGGAACTTAAATACAAACAAAGAAAAAAGCATGTTGTATACATAGCAGAACATGAGAAGATTCAAAATATGTAACAAAAAATTTTCATTTCAAGAAAGCTTGTATGATAAATAATACTCATTATGTTAAGAATTGTCCATCTTTGCTTCCTTGTGAGTTTTGTTCTCTGTTGTGTACTTTTAGATTTTGTCTTTTTTTTTCCTTCCCCACACCCCCTCAGAAGGCTATAACACTTTAGATATGCTCCTCCATAGCTATAGATATGTGTATATACATAAATACATACATTAAACATAAACATTCCCAAACCACTTCTACTCCTGATCTTTTTTTTATGTGTATACATATCTCATTTCCTATCACTCCTGCCTTCTCTACTTTGTTTTTACCCACTACCTTGCCCTCCTATGACTTGCCTACCTCCTCCAAGGATCCCTACCCTATCCTCCCTTTCCCATAAATCTAAACACCCTTCTATACCCCTCTTCTACCTGTTCCCTCCCTTGTCCTCTTTCCCCTCCCTATGCCCCTACCATTTTATTCTTTCTGAATTTAGAAGACTTTTATTTATACTCTTCTAAATATATATGTATTGTTCCCTCTTAAACCCATTCCTGATGAAAGGTTACCAGAACTACCATCCTTCCTCTCCCATCTAATTCCTCTATATCGATTCTTCCTCTTGCACCTCATTTGTGTAAAATAATTGCTCTTTTTAGCTGTTCCTAAATGGTTTTACTTTTAAAATTCATATCATATTCAGACTTACTCCAATCTTTCTTATGAGCTAATTATTAAAAACCTTAGACATACATTTTACATTTTATATAAAAATACTTATATATATATATATATATGTATTTATAGTTTATATATGATATATAATAGATACAATTATATATATAAGTACAGTCTGTCCTTATGAATCACTTAAATCAGTCTTTGATATGTACCTTATATTTCTCTTTGTTCTTATATGACAAGTATTCTATTAAGTTCAGGATTTTTTTAAACCAAGTTTTGAAAGTCTGAGAGTTTGTCAAATGTCAATTTTTTTTCCCTTTGGGATAATACTTAACTTTGCAGGGTATGGTATTTGGGGGCAGAGCCCCAGTTCGTTTGCTCTTTGATATATTGTGTTCCAAGACCTGCGGTCCTTCAGTGTCTCTGCTGCTAAGTCTTGTGTGATTGTAATTATGGCACCACCATATTTAAATTATTTTAATCTTGATGCTTTTAATATTTTTATCCTCAAGCTGGGAGTTTAGGAATTTGACTATGATATTCTTATGAGTTTTCTTCACAGGATCTCTTTCAAGTGGTGATCAAGGGATTTTTTCTATTTCTACTTTTCCCCTTGTTCTAATGCTTCAGGACAGTTTTCTTTTATTCTTGTATTATTGTATGAAGATTCTTTTTTTGATCATAACTTTCAGTTAGTCCAATTATTTTTATATTTTCTCTTCTTGATCTATTCTCCAAATCTATTGTTTTTCTTGTAAAATGTTTCACTTCCTCTTCTATTTTTTCATTATTCATATTTTGGTTAATTATTTTTTGGTCTATTATAATTTCACTGACTTCACTTTGTCCAATTCTAATTTTCAAAATGTCTTTTCTTCCTTAAGATTCTGGATCTTCTTTTCTAATTGGTTGACTCCTTTCATACCATTCTTGTTTTTCTTAGATTATTCTTACATTTTATTATTATTTTTTTTAGTTTTCCCCTCCTGTCATTTGATTTTTAGAGTCTTTTTAAAGATCTTCTATGAACTCTTTTTTGGCAGGTGACCTTTTGGGGGGTTTCTTTACTTCAATATCCTCCTCTGAAGATGAACCCTGGTCATCTCTATTCCCATAATAGGTTTCTGTGGTCGGATTCTTTCTCCTTTACCTGTGCATCTTTTGTGGTAATAGCTTAGTTATTTGCAGTCACCTCTAGCCTTGGGGTATGGGAAATGATGCCTTCTGCCCCAGATTGTCAGTTCTTCCCTCTAACCTGAAACCAAAGCCAAACCTCCAGCCTCCTGTAAGTGCCCACTTCCATGGGCTTTCTGCCTCACTGCTTCTGCACTCACCAGGTGTGTGCTGGCTCTTTAATGTCCCTGCCGTTCTCTGCAGCACAGCTGGGTCTGGCATTCCTTGTCAGGAGAGGTTCCCTTGATCTTCCTGGGTTCAAATACCCAATTTCCCTCAATTGTGTTGTTAAAAATAGACCCTCACCTGGAGGTGTTTACTCTTCACAGGGACCAAACCTTGTCCTGGGATTTTTCTTTCCATCTTCTCAACTTGTCCCCGGAAGGAAGATCGTGGTTGTGCCTCCTTCTTATTTATCTCCACTCACACTTTCTTTGCCCTAAGGTGCTACTTTAACTCTTGTGGGGGAAAATCTTGAGGGCTTGGAATTTTCTGACCTGCTCTGCCGTCTTCCCAGAATCCTCTCCTGTTGTCTCAATTCTTACCTAGCCCTAAATCATTGAATGAACACAGCCTCAGACAAATTGAGACCTGGGAGAGACCTGAAGTTATAAAGGCCAAGGTCACCCACTGCATCCTGGGCCATCTCCAGGCCATCTTGCCATTGGACTTTAAGGACTCTGGAGGAGAGTTTGAGGCTGACCACTTTGCACAATTCCACCTCATTTACATCCAGTTCATGAGCAAGTCAAGATGTCTCCTTCATGATGTCACTGATCCTCTGAAAACAGGATGAACAAGCAGCTAAGAACAAGTAATTCATTTTACCCTATTTTCTCTATTAGATGGTCCTCAGTATAGTTCATCCCTCCTCTCTTGTCTTCATTCCCCCTATCAGCAGCTTCCCTACTGCCTGCAAACAGGTAAGAATTAAAAGGACTTGATAACAGATTGGAATTGGGTCAAGGGGGGCGGGGCGGAGATTGAGAGGTCGGGGCAAGACAGAGAGAGGGTGAGGAACTGAAGATGGCCCTTATGCGGTGAGCCTGAGTGGCTAAGATAGTGATGACTGTAATAGGAGGAGGAGAGGGCTTAGGGAGAAAGTTCAGTTTGAGATAGTGTGGAGTTTAAGAGGTCCATGAGATATCCAGTTTGGGATGTCCCATAGTCAGTCTGAGAATAATCAGCATAAAGATGGTCATTAAATCTGTAGGAAGGGAACTGATGAGATCCTCATGTGAAATAGTACAGTGGAAGAAGAGAAGGGGCCCCAGGTCAGAGCCTTGGGGGGTACCCATGGTTAGAGGGTACTGCCTAGATGGAGAGCCAGAAAAGGAAACTGGAGAAGGAGCCAGCAGATGGGTCACAGGAAAACTAGGAAGAAGTAGAAGTCACAAAACTGAGAGGGTCAAGGAAAGGAGTCAGACTATAGAGAAGTCACAGAGAGTGAGGACTGAGAAAAAGCGATAGATCTGGCAATTAAAAGATCACTGGCAACTTTAGAGATAGCAGTTTCAGTTGAATGATAAGGCTTGGAAGCCAGATCACAGAGAGTTTAGCAGAGAATGAGAACACAAGAAGTGGCAGAATCAACGTTGGCACTTTCGGTGAATTTAGCCGTGAAAGAAACAGGGAATGTAAGGCAATAGCTAGCAGGGATGGAAAGATCGTGTGAGCGATTTTTGAGGATGGGGGGAAATGGGCACATTGTCAAAGGGACATAATTTGCATGGGGATTGGGTTAAATTTTATATTTGTTATTATATTATGTCATTTGATGGCCTCCAGACCTAGGTTTAGCATCACATATCATGTCTGCTTCATTTTCCTGGATCCTTATGCATAGCCAGCTAGCAGCAAGATGCACCAGCTGCACACAAAGGAAAACCACCAACAGGAGCAGAATGACCTCCAGTAAGTACTGCTCATGCCAGGGCTGCTGAACTCTCAGGGCCAGAGGTGACCACCTCCTCCAGTCTGGAAGACATGGTCCATCCACCTGGGAGTGTATGATTTTAATTGCAGCTTCTGTTGCAGATTTATATTTATGGTGGAGAAAGAAAGATAGATAATGGGTCGTGTTCTCTAAGAACTTATCCAAAAAGAGCTCTTTGTAATATTGTACTTTTTTATTTTTGGAGGAGGGAAGGCAGGGTGACTGGGGTTAAGTGACTTGCCCAAGGTCTCATGGCTAGTAATTGTTAAGTGTCTGAGGCTGGATTTGAACTCAGGTCCTCTTGACTCCGGGGCTGGCGCCACCTAGCCACCCATATAATGTACCTTTAATAAAAATAAGCTGAGGCACAGAATTCTGAACTTTATCAGTTTATTGGCAAGGTATGAACCTGTTAATAAAGTGAGTCAGATAGGTACCTCAGGCCAATGACCCAGAGGAGAAGGTGTAGCTCTTTTTATGAGCATAGAACAAAGAACAACTGGTTTGGTGAAGAAAATAACACAATTGGTTATACAGCTGGCAGAATTATGGTAATGAGCTAAATACATGCCACCACTTTCTCCATTCTTTCCTTTCTATCCTTTAGGGCTCCTCTTCCATGACCCTGTCTCTTTCTTATTTCTGCTCCCTCTTCCCTAAGTATCCTTATAATCTCCCCCGACCTTTCCATTTGTTTAGAATCTATCCACCCTGAAGGACCAGCTCAAGTCTCAAATACCCTTAAAAACTTCCTGACTCCCTCAGACTTCAGTGAACTCCTATTACACGACCATTATTGCTGAAACTATTCATTTTCCATTAAATAGCTAAGACCTTATGTTATTCATTGTGTTTAGAAAGTGTCCTCTATCAATGCCTTATCACAGACACCAAGAGGTGCCCTGGTGTTTGAAAGATATGTCACTGAGACACAAACTCTGGGAGGTGTTTCCAAGCCCAGAAATGCTTGAATTCCTGCCATCCAAGAACGAGACTAGCTAAGCTTGAACAGGCTCACCACCACATGAATGGCCAACAGGTCATGAAAATTTTCTGGCCACAGAAACTCATAAGACTAATAAAGCATGGACAACCCTCACCTCTGTCAATGGAAGGTATTTATTTATTTATACTTTATTTAATATATTTATTACTTCAAATCAAAGAATTTTTTGATGTGACAACATGTTCAATTTCTTGAAATAGATTGCAAGCCTCTTGAGGGCATGGGCTGTGTCTGGAACTGATGGGGTCTGGGATACCTTTGTCTGTAGCCTCAGTATTGGAAAATTCCTTTGTGTTCAGGTATCTATGTATGTAACATCAGTTTGTAACAAGCCTGTGTAATTAAGTTGTAAAAGTCACACTCTGCCATAAAGGCATAAACCTTGCTTCTTCCCTTCCCCCAGCTGGAAGTTTCCCTTAGCTAGAAATTTGCCTATGTGCCCAGCTGCACCCAAAAGCCTTGAGATAACTTTGTTTCAGTATACCTCATGTATCCCTAATCAGCCTAGCTCATCCTCCCAACAGCCATACCAAAAGCCTTGAACACTATCAGCCTCATGAATCCCTAAGCTCATCGTCCCAACAGTCATACTGAAAGCCTTGACAACATAACTCTGTGAATTCCTAATCAGCCTAGTTCCCAGACTTGGAAACAATCAAAACTATCCTCCTAACCGCCGTATTGAACATAGGGTTATAAATACTGTCCCTCAAGCCCAAGCTCTTTGCAGGTCCCTTAACCTTGTCCTGCCTGCTGGGCTGCTAAGTGTAATCAAATTTGTAACTTTGCCAAAAGTTAGCTTGGGGCCTATTGAAATTCTTTTCCAGACAAAGAATCCTGTCTGAGGGATTATATGAGATCCCTTAGACCCCCGGCACTTACAAACCTCTTCATTTTGGCTAACATCAGAACCTCTTTGTCTTTCAAATGTATAACCCAGTCTTGTGCTCTATGAGTAGTGAGTGTTCAACAAATGTTTGGAAGTGATGACCTGTACATATGTCAGATTCAATATGTTAAAAACAGAACAATCTATTCCCCAAATCCTCCTCTCCTTAGAATTTCTATACTATTGTGTAGGGCACCATAACCCTTTCAGTCACCCAGTTTCTCAACCTTAGTGTCAACTAAGGTACACCAGGCAACTAGATGGTAAATAGTAAATAGAATACTGAGCCTAAAGTCAGCCATATTCAGACACTAGCTGTATGACCTTGGGCAAGTCACTTAACCCTGTTTGCCTCAAGTTCTTCATCTGTAAAATGAGTTGGAAAAGAGAATGATAAACCACTCCAGGATCTCCACCAAAAAATAAAAGGGGGGGTCACAAAGAGTTGGAAACTTGAAACAACTAAACAACAGTATATATACATACATATACACATACACATATATGTATACATACATACATACATACATGTTACACATAATAGTGTTATTGTTATATATGACATATATGTGTGTATACTAAAAACCAAAACCTTTTAGGAGCCGCACTAAGGCCTTAAACAAGCTAATATGGCAGAAGAAGTAAAAAAGTAGAATGGCCCATACAGGGACCAGTATATCACCTTAGGGAAGGAGGAATGTGATACTCACAGGGAAGAAAACCTTATCCAAGAGATCATCCCTCGGAAGCTATTTTATGATTTCCACATCTGCCGCCATCTTGACGTTGTTTGACTGTTGAGAGGGCTGGCATCATTCATCTTAAAAATGTAAAGTGGCAAGTTGCACTTTGTGGAGCTCATAGATACAAGTACAAAGCCATCTTTGAATGTGGTTATCAAGTCCTCCAGTTTCTGACACCAAGATACCAAGAGCAAAATGATATAGTTGCTAACGGAAACTCAAATTGTTATACGTTAATTGTAAGACGATTCACTGAGCATTTCCCTCTCTCTCAGAGTGTGAGCATGTAGACCTATAATCATTTTGACAGCATGTAACAAAGCAGAATCTTCTTAAGAATTTCTGTTTTTCTTGTGTCTGGATTTCCTGAAAGAAATATTTCAAAGCCTTTCATTTTCCCCAGTAGCAGTGTCTTCTCTCTTTAGCTTTTCACCTGTGTATATCTTGAAATTCTTTATTTCATAATGTCTTTGGAAGGGATGCAGTGAGGAAAGGAGAATGTAAAGTTTTAAATAGTTTTGGGTTGTTTTTTTTTTTTTTACCCAGTATAATTCACTGGGAAGAGTATGACAGTTGATTGCTCTGTGGCTCTATTCACCAGTGCAGTGACTTTTCAGACCAAAAGCTCCTTCCTCCAATGCCCAACACAAAGCAAACTCTTAACAACTACTTTTTCATTCATTCATTCATTCATTCATTCATTTCTAAGACATATGACAACTTGGAAATAGCCAAATGAGCCACAGGGTCAAATGGAAAGCAGTTTTACTGTCACCCAAATGCAAGCCACAAAATACATTTGCCTCTGCTTTGGAGAGAGCAGACGTTGCACTGGAAAGTGCTTAGAGGAAAAAAAAGGAAGTCTAGCTTGCTAACTTTATTTCCTGCACACCTGAATAGTTTTTATTACCTCAATGAGAACTGTAACAAAATGAAAGGCTAGTATTAAAAAAATCAATCCAATTTGTGGAAGAGTGTGAGTGAAGTGTTTACTTATTGATAACCTACCAGAGCCTGAAGGGGGATAGGTAGCCTGGATTGCGTTGGAAAGGGAGGACGTTGTGTCCTGACTATCTGTAAGTGTGTAAGTATGCAGTGAAGACATCGAAACAAGTTCCCCTTCTGTCCCAGTCTTTTCTCCTTCCCCTGCAGGTGACCACGGAAATACTTGGTTTGGATGTATTAAATGTTGTAATTAAGACTACTTGCAGAAAAAAAGGATTGTCTTTAAGGCATTGTCTTTAGAGTCAGAAAGACCTGGGTTCAAATCCCGTGACACATACTGGATTTGCAACCCTGGCCAAGTCACTAAACCTCACAATGACTGAGGAAATTCTCTAGGGCTACAAGTTGCATCACTAAATGAGTAGAGGTTTCTCCTTACTGGGAGATCACTATCCAGATAAAATCACAGCTCAAGACCCTCCTCACTGTCCTAAAAGAAACAACAGCAGGTATTTATGTGAACAGCTGAAGTACCACTGATCTAATGAATTGATCTGACCACTTTCTCTCAATCTCCTTTGCTAAATTATCATCCACGTTCTTTCCTCCTGTCTTCCCAAGCTCCATCATGAGCTCTTCCTTCTTCTTCCTTCCTTTCCTCGTCCTCTTCTCTTTCTCTATCTTCTCCCGGTTTCCTTATTTTTATTGAGGCCACCACCATCCCATCAGTCACCCAGGCCCACAGTCTGTGTCAGTCTTGACTCTTCACTCTCACTCCCCAAGTCCAATCTGTTGTCCTCTTGTTTCTACCCTCACAACATTTCTTGTATATAGCCACCATCTTCGCACAAGACCGCATCACCTCAGGCCTAAAGGACTGCAATAGCTTTCTGGTGGGTCTCCTTGCCTCTGCTCTCTCCCCAGTCTAGTTCATCTTCCCCTCCACTGTCAAAACCATCTTCTTAGAATGCAGGTCTGACCATGTCACCTGCCTATTCCAGTAAGCCCAGTGACTCCCTATGACTTCCACAATGCCAATGTAAAATGCTCTTTGGCTTTTAAAAACCCTTCACAACCCAGGCCTTTTGCAATATTTTTAGGTTTCTTATATTTCACTCCCATCCATGTACATGGCAATGCAGTGATACTAGTCTACTTGGTGTTCCTCACTCATACTGTCTCATGCCTGGAATGCTCTCCCTCCATACCACCACCTTCTGTCTTTCAAGACTCAGCTCAAATGCTATCTTATGCAAGAAGCCTTTTTATCTTGTCCTCCTCCCCTTTCCCTACCTCTACCTCTCTACTCCCACTACCAGTGCCTTCCTCAGAGATTACTTCTCACGCTCATTCACACTGTACATATCTTGTGGCATGTGACTATTTGCTAGTTACCCTTTGTAGCACCAATGCAATCTTCACAGCACCCACAGTCACTATAAATATACCTGCATGGTGCATGATCACAAAATATAACAGCCTCCCCATATAGAACACCAAAGCAAAAACATTTATTCAAACATCAGAAGACCAAATCCCAACATTAGTAAGCTGATTCCATTATGGTAGCAAAGAAGTTAATAAGCCATAATAGCACAGAG
>CM053594.1:298086453-298120652 GCA_028646575.1 Pseudocheirus occidentalis | reverse complement strand
ATGCATATGAATACATATCTGAGCATGTGTATATGTGTACATAGAGGGTATAGGATCAAACAAAGGGATGATACTTTAAAAGGTAAAATTCTGAGTTAGGAGAGGACTAGAATGAGAGGAGACAGGGAGAGACAAAATGGGGTTAATCATCCCATATAGAAGAGGCAAGGGATAACTGTTACAACTTTACTTTCATTTACTCTCATTGAATTTGGATTAGGAAAGGAATGACAAACTCTAAACTGGGTATCATGCCACACAGGAGAGTAGGGGGCATGGGGATGAGAGGGAGGATGACTGAGGGAAGGGCAGGGTCTGGGGGAGGGTTGCTGGAAGCACACACTTCAGTAAAGGGACAGGGACAGGGTAGAGAACAGAACTAGGGGAGGCGGGATAGGAAGGAAGGACATAAGATCAGACTGTCGCAATATGTCCAATGTGAAGATGTCCTGTGTAATTACACATGCGTAGCCTGTATTGAATTGCTTGTCCTTCCAGTGTGGGTGGGTGACAAGGGAGGAACAGAAAGAATCTAGAATTTAAAGCTCTGCAATACATGCAACTAGGAATTAAGATATACAGGGGCTGGGATAGGGAGACCCTCCCTACCCTACCAGAAAGTTAGAGGGGTGCTGGAGGAGGGCATAAAAGAGAGCAGATCAGGGGAGGGGCTTTACAGTGGGATTGCTGTTTTGGGGTTGGGGGTAGGGGAAAGATGGGGAGAAAATTTGTAACTCAAAAATCTCATGGAAACGAATGATGTAAATAAGAAAACAAATAAAAAATTTATATTAAAAAACAAAAAAAATTTTAAAAGGAGTTAGAGGTGTTCACAGAATGTAAAATGAATAATTTTGATTACATAAAATTTAAAAGTTTTTGCAAAAACAAAACCAGTACAGCCAAAATTAGAAGAGAAGCAGATAAATGGGAAAAATTCTTTGCAGCAAAATTCTCAGTTTCATTTCTAAGACATATAGAGAATTGATTCAAATGTATTAGAATAAGACCCATCTCCCAGTTGATAAGCGATCTAAGAATATGACATGAAAAGGCAGTTTTCAGAAGAACTATTAGTTATTTATTAACTATTAGCCATATTTTTATATGCTCTAACTTACTATTAACTAGAGAAATGCAAATTTTAAAAACCCTGAAACCTACCTAATTGACAAAGTTGACCCCAAAAAATGAGAAAAAGTGACAAATGCTGGAAGGGCTATGAGGAAACAGAAATATTAATGTACTATTGATGAAACTGTGAACTGCTTCCCACATTCTAGAAAACAATTTAAATCTATACCCAAAAGCTACTAAAATGAGCATACCCTTTGACTTAGCAAGACCACTGCTAAGTCTACGTCCCAAAAGTCAAAGAGAAAAAGAACCCATATATACAAATATATATATATATATATATGTGTGTGTACATATTTATCTATTTGTATAGTATATAGCACAACAGTATTCATTGCATATATACATGCAATGAATACTACTGTGCTATAAGAAAAATGAAGGAGGTGGTTTCAGAGAAACCTTTGAAGATTTGTATGGACTGGTGCAGACCAAAGTGAGCAGAACCAGAAGAACAATTTGTGCAAAAACAATAATAGTGTAAAGACAAACAACTTTAAAAGGCTCAAGAACTCTGATCAACACAATAACCACACACAGTTACAGAGAATGAAAAATAAAATGTGTTCTCCTTCTGATAAAGAGGTGAGGAACTCAGAGGACAGACTGAGTTTGTTTGTTTGCTTTTACTTGGCTAATGTAGAAAAAAATTTTTGCTTGACTTTACAAGTTTGTAAGAGCAATTTTGTTTTTCTTGCTTTCTCAATTGAGGTGAGGTAAAAATGTGAGAGGGAGAGAATGCAGATCTGAAAATAAAACTTTTTTAATAAAATGGAAGGATAGAGAATCTATGATATCTCTTCTAATTTTGAATCCAGGTTCTTTTTAAAAGAGCTAATGATAGTATTATGACTGACTTGAATAAATAGGAAGCATATTGATTGGGTTCCAGGAAGAATAATTGTATCTATTGACATACATATCCCACAAACCTTGGTTACCCCCTAATAAGTTAGTTGTGTTAAAGTAGCTATCCATGCTTATCTGCCTCAGCAACCCTATCCTTGTGCTGCCAAGAAAATACCCAAGAACAACCAGCTTATGGTCAGGTTAAGGTATGTTAAACACACACATGCACACGTGCAGTAGACTCTTCAATAAAAGCTATGTTTAGCTAAATGATACAGTGAAACCATAACACTGAATAGTTCTGGAAAAAAATCTAAAGCTAGATAATTTGGGGTTTTTAGAACTACATTCAGGAACCACATTCTCAGGAGCAAAATGTTACCTATGTAGTGCTGGAAGGGATTCGGAGGCCATTTAGTCCAGTGTTGAATTTTACAGATGAGGATGTTAGAGATGAGGCCAAGGAGGTGAAGTACTTTACCCAAAGTCAGACAGGTAATAAACACCAGAGATAGGATTTATACTGATCATTTTTAGTTGCCTTAGCAAATTCATAGATTGTATATCAGCTGACCAGCTCAACCCAAATTCATTCTGCTCCAACGAGATCATTTTGCTTATATTAATATAAGGCAGTGAACTGTAATTATTCTTTCCCTGTAATTGACAGGTAGACTATCACAAAGGTCAGTCCTTTAAGATAAGTATTCCTAATGGTTTCTGGCAGATACAAGTCTGCCAGTCAAATACCTGAATAATTATAGAATTTCCATATAGGGCTTTCACAAGGCTGCAGCATCATCCTGTTGCTCCTGTGAGATGGTAACGATTAATAATATTAACGTTGATGAAAACGAAGTATTGGTAGATCAATCAATTTTCCAAGTGCCTTCTGTGTGCCAAACACTATGCAAGCCCTGAAGATACAAAGGCAAAAACTGTAACAATCCCTGCTCTTTCCAGCCCTCCTTTCCCAAGGACTCACCATATTTTTACCTTCCTTAGTGTGGGCAACAAATTGGACTCAGCCCTTCTGCAACTCAGAACTACCCAGCTAAAGTGATCCACCAGCCTCAGCTCCCCAGCAGCAGGGATTATAAGCATGTGCCACTACTTCAGCCTTTCTCCCCTTTAAAAATACTTAAAGTCCAGTTTATCAAAGTTGGTCACCACACATCTATTGTGTCTGTCATTGTGTACAAGTTTTTCTTGGTTCTGCTCTTCTCACTTAGCATCAGTTTGTATAAGCCTCTCCAGGTAAACATGAAGTCCATCTGCTCCCAAGGTTATAAAACAACTCTAAAAGACTCAGGATGGAAGGAGATGTCTATATTTAGATAAAGCTATAGAAAAAAACAGAGTTTAAATGCAGACTGAAGCAAACTACATGCTCTCTTTCTTTTCCATGTTTGGTTTTGTTTCCTTTTTTTTCCCATTGTTCATTCCATTGGTTACAATCCTTCTATACAACCAGACTAATGTCCAATGTGAAAGAAAGTATTTGCAGATTCTATACTTGAGTGCATGTTGCCATGGCGGGCAGGCGGGGGAGGGGGGGGCGGGGTGGAGGAAGGAGAGAAGAAAATTTGGAACTCAAGGGATTGTGGAACTGAATCTTGTAAAGTAAAAGTAAACAAACAAATCAATAAAAAAAATTAAAGTCACTACTAGATGGTAAACTTGTCTGGTTCTGTGTGTATGGCTTCCACTTCTTTCTTTTACCTTCTTTGAACCTATTAGCAGTTTGGGCTCATCATGTTTTCCTTGTTACTAAAACACTGCCAAGGGCTCTTAGAGTTTTCTATCCTTGAATTATGGAACAAAAATCATAACCTTCACTGTGGTGATAAGGCATTATATAGTTTAGGATAAGAAAAAATCCTCACCTTCAAAATAAAAAGATTCCATTATTTGACAAAAGCCAGCTCTATCCAAAGTTGACCTGGGTCCACACTGTGGCTTACCTATCTCCAACCCCAGCCTACCCTCCCCTCCTCTTCAATATCTTTTCAGCACCTACCATTGATACTCCTTAAACCTTTAACCTGGAGGTCATTGATCACCACACCAAAAGCACTACAATTCTGAATGCAGAATTTTTTTATCTTAGTAAAAGAGACAGATGAAAGATTCTGGACTTTTGCCTTAGAAATGCCCTTCCTGTAAATAGCTATATCTACAACCCTCAGACAAAGTCTCTTCTTATCCTTCTCCTCCTCCTTCTCTTCTTCCTCTTCCTTCTTCCTCCTCCTCCTTCTCTTTCTCCTCCTCTTCTTCCTCCTTCTTGCTTTCTTCTCCTCCTTCTCCTTCTCCTTCTTCTTTCCTCTTCTTCACTAAAAGCACAGCAGGCACTCACAGCCAGATTCCACTGCTATTTAGCTCAGAAGTTTTGTCTTGCTGCATTTCTGACCTGAGCCAGTTCACACCCGTCTTGATTGCTGGACTTAGTGTAGACACCCAGTCAACTTTAACCTTCTTGTGGCTCAGAACGCCATCCTTCACAGTAGCAGGGACTACAGGTGTTCACCGTCATTCCCAGCAGCAATATTTCTTTACTGAACTTCACAAACAGTAGTTTTCGATTCTGTGCCTTGTAACAGTCTGGGAGTCTAAAAGCTCAAATAGATACGATGGAAGTTTAAAATACCCTATCAAGCTATACAATAACGACATTGTAAAAACAACTCTGGAAGACTTAAGAACGCTGAGCAATGCAATGACCAACCACGATGCTGAAGAGTTGTTGATGAAGAAGGCTCCCCACTCCCTGACAGAAAGGTGATGGACCCAGGGGATAGATCAAGATCACTTTTAGACCCAACCAGTGCTGGACTTGTTCTGATTCGGCATACATATTTGTTACAAGATTTTCTTTTTTTCTTTCTTTTTCAGTGGGGGGAGGTGATAGAGAAGAAGGGAGGAGGAGAGAGGGATAGAAGGGAGGGAATGAGAATTTTGGGGGTACTTCTAATGTGTCAGGCACTGTGGTAAGTGCTTTGCAAATACCATCTCATTCAACCCTCACAACAACCCAGTGAGGTAGGTGCTATTGTCAGGGAGAAAAGATGGATCTTAATTATTTCAAAACAAAACAAAATTAATTTTTAAATTGTGTTATGTTAACCCTTGGTTCAGCCTGTTTGAGCTTTGGGAAGTGGTGGATTCTTTGTTTTTCTTTCTTTCCTTTCTTTCATCTACTCATTCATTCCTTCATTCCACAAGCATTTATTAAGCTTCTCATATCTGCAATTAACTGTGCCATGTATGGGTAACACAAAACAAAATGGAAAACAGTCCTTGCTTTCATCGGGCTGATATATTTCTGTGTCCTCACTCTCTGTGTTCAAGCAAAAGTTAGAAAACTTTCAGTTAAGGTCATTTAAACACAGTTCCTATTACAAATACAGATTATACTAAATCATTTCTAAGTTCCAAGTGGGAAAGTCTGTGAACTCCTTCCAGAAAGAGCAAATCATGCCCAGTTCTGTCTCAGTCTCTTCCAAGGGATAATGAGAACTGACATTTGTTTATACAACATTTTAGTTTCCAAAACACTTCATATACATCATCCCATTGGATCATTCCAACAACCCTGTAAAATAGTATTGAAGGTATTGTTATCCCCATTTTACAGATAAGGAAACCAAGGCACATGGCAGTTAAAGGTTGGCCATTAGTCCCAAACTTAGCGATTGGTAAAGGTGGAATTAAAATCTTAAGTTTTCTGGTCTCCAATCAAGTTGGGGGTGGTGTTGGGGGTGGGTTCCAGGCATATTAACCCAACTAAACAATTTGAAGAGATGAGGAGAGATTATATCTGTCCTATATGCACCCTCCCTTTTTACTTCCTTTGCTCTTTTCTGCTTACTGCTTACTTCTGGTTGCCTGCCAGCAAGTTATCTATTTCATCTTCATCCAGATGACCAGAGCAGATCTTATCACTCTACAAGCTTACTATGCTCCAAGCACTGTGCTAACGCTGGTAATACAAAGGAAAAAAAATCAAAAGCAGTCCTGACCTCAAGGAGGTTATGTTCTAATGGGGGACTCAATATGTCCATAAACAGGTATCAGTATGATACATACCAAGTAGATGGAAAGTAAGCTTAAAGGGAAAGATATTAGCAGCAAAAGGGACTTCCTGTGTTCTGCCTTTTGCAGAAGGGTTAGCTCGAGCTGAGGTCTGAAGGAATCCAGGGATTACAAGAGAAAGTGGTTAAGGAGGAAGAACATTCCAGGCATGGGGACAGCTGGTACAAAAGGACATGGGAAAAGCAGTGCCAAATATAAGAGAAGGGAATAACATATAAAAATTCTTGACAGATAGGGAGGATTCAGATTGGGAAGAGCTTGAATGCCAAGCAAAGAAGCTAAAAGTCCTATAGTGATATCGTCCCATGTTCCATCTTGGAGTTCTAGGTGGCTTCCAGGCAGACCTAATAGGGCCCTTTGGTCTGAAACAGAATGGGGCCGAGCAGAGTCACACATACCACATTCATATCTTCTGTGCCTAGGATAAGCTCCCAATCAATAAACCAATGCATCAAGGAGTTAGGAAGATACTTTGTAAAATGGCATTTTCCCAATTGTCCAAATTTTGAAATCTGCCTTGTTTGCTGTCTGCCAAAATCTTCTTCGGTAGTAAATGACTCATACAGAAATCATTTTTGTAACAGCTGGAGACACAGTGTTGAAATGCACCGGGGCAGGATACCCTGGTCTCTCTGACATTTCAAACACTGCCCAGAATGCAAAAGACAGAAAGGTACAAAAGCAAAAGATATGGGGTAGGGAGGAAAGGGAGATGAAAGAAGAGCCACAAAAAAGGAAAATGTTTTACATCTGGAAATGAGACTTCAAAATGATGGGACTCCCCCAAATCACCCCAGAGACTGAGTCAGCATAGAATGATAAGCTGATGAGGCTAATTCATTTTACCTTGGAACTAAAGCAGGCTTCCTTATAGTTCTGTCAGTTGGCTTCACCTTCCGAGATCTCATTACTTGTCTCCTTAGTGTCTCAGAGCCATTGAACAATTCCAGTTGAGCAAGGGACTGTTCCCATTGAGCAAGAACCGTGTTTTTCAGGGGGAAGATTATTTCTGTGATTTAGTCTTTATCATGAGGAAAAGGTCAAACTCTTAACCATGGAAAGAAATAAAACCAGAATTGCAACTAGAATGAGGCAAATAGAACTTTGCCCAAGGACACCCACACAGGGAGTGTACTTCCTCCTCAAAGTCTTCTGCTGACCATTATATGGCCTAATTACCTCCAATGGACCCATCCCTGAACGGCCCCCCCTCCCATCACTGTGCCACCTGTTTTGCAGGATTCGGCTTCTTTTCCAACCCCTATGGAAGGAAGAATCAGACTGTCCTTTAACCCAAGATGATTGCACCTGTGGTCAGATTGTGCCATGCCCTACCCCCAACACTGTGTTCTGTCTCATGTGAAAATATTACTCATTATTGCTCTGAATGAGAGATCACTGGGATATAAATGTACTGGAGCTTTTCAAACTGCTCATAAAAAAAAATCAGACTTTTCCAAGAATTTTGCCTACCTGCTATCTGCATTTCAGATTTCCCAGAGCATCATAACTATTTTTCTTTGGTTTTGCCCCTAAATTGTCTTATTAGGGGCAGGTAGGCGGTTCCATAGATAGAGTGCTGGGCCTGGAGTTAAGAAGACTCATCTTCCCGAGTTCAAATCTAGCTTCAGACCCTTACTAACTGTGTGACCGTGGGCAAGTCCCTTAAGCCTGTTGGCCTCAGTCCCCAACATGTAAAATGAGCTGGAGAAAGAAATGGTAAACCACATCAGCATCTTTGCCAAGACCACCCAGATGGTTGTCATGAAGAGTCAGATATGACTGAAATGACTGAAAATAGTCTCATTGTCATTGTATCAATGGTTGAGGAAATTTGAACCTTTACCCTTTTCTCTTAGGGACTCCACGTCACCTTTAATGAAAGTCCTACTTTTAAGCAGCATGGTAGCCTGGAGGCAGACATGGATTCATAGGGTTATACAAGTGCTGATAGGTCCTTTCCAGGCTAGAAAGACTATGAAGGCAGCCAGAGATGGGCAATGTTATCCAAGGCACAGCCTGGAGAACTCTCCACAGTCACTCCCAAAGTGATGCTCCCAGCTTAGCAGGGAGCCTTTGCACTATATCAGGAGTACCCACACCGAAATACCCTCAAAGCATTTAAGCAAGTCCTGGGTTCTTAGCTTCTGTTCTCCGAGCTTTATCTGAAGTCTAACTCAGGAAAATATATGTGTTGTGGATGGAGTCTGTCTCTCATCCCTATCCTGTCCCTAAACTGCTGAAAGAAAAAGAAAAAAGTGCTGGTCATTGTTCCCAAATCTTTTACCTTCTGACAAGGGCAGAAGAAAAAGACCTATATTCTGAGAGGAACATGGCAGAGTGGAAATGAAGTCAGACGGTAGGGGTCAAGTCCCGGTGGCGACGCTAACTAACTGAGCCAACATGGCTGAGCCTGTCCTTTCTGATCTAGACAGTGAAGATATCAGACTAAATGACTATTCGGGTCCCTTCCAGCTCTAAATATATGATCCTGTCATACAACTTAAGCCAAGATTTATCCTTACAAGTCATTAATAAGGTTTTCAAATGGATTTGTTCAGTGAGAACTGAGCTTACTACTTGGGAGTCAAAATGATGCCATAGCACTTCCTGGGCTAGAATGTCTTCCTGTGTGACTCTGTGAAGAAATTACTTTTTTAAACTATTTTTTTAGTTGTAAAAGCATATTGAAATTCCCTGCTTCTGGAACTGCTTTAAAAGAAATAACAATGAGGGTTACTATGTATGCGGTGCTTGCTATGTTCCAGGCACCGTGCTAAGTGCTTTATAATTATTTTCTCATTTTATCCCCACAACAACCCTAGGAGGTAGGTGGTATTCTTATCATACCCATTTTACAGATGAGAAAACTGAGGCAAACAGCATTTAACTGATTTTCCCAGGGTTGCACAGCCAGAAAGTGCCTGAGGCTGGATTTGAACTCAGGTCTTCCTGATTCTGTACTCAGCATCTATACTGCCGCCTAACATAATCACTAGAGTTTATATAGTACTTTAAAGTTAGCAAAGTACTTTACATAAGCTGGCTCCTTCAGTCCTCACAACAACCTTGAAATGGGGGTGCTTTTATTGGCCCTGTTTTGTAGATAAGGAAGTGAGGCAGAAGGCAGTCTGGTGCCTGGTCCAGGGTCACTCGGCTAGTAAGTGCCTTTGGCCAGATTTTCCTTTACTGATCTGTGTACATCATTTCCCCCTAGTGGAATGAAAAGGCAGGAAATGTCCGAGGAGCCTTCCAATCTGGGTTTACCTTTTCGAGATAAGAACTAATAGGAACAATAATAGTAACATGTGATAGCAAAAAATAACAGCTGAGGTGTATATAGTACTTTAAAGTTCATAAAACACTTTGCAGGTATTAGCTTCTTTGATAATTATAATAATATTCAGGTAGTTACTATTCATATCCTCGTGGGGCAGCTAAGTGATGCAGTGAATAGAGCACCAGCCCTGGAGTCAGGAGGACCTGAGTTCAAATCCAGCCTCAGACATTTAACACTTACTAGCCAAATGACTTTGGGCAAGTCACTTAACCCTAACTGCCCTCCAAAAAGCAAAAAAAGAAAAATTAACTAAGAAGGAGAAACTGAGACTTTTCAAGTGACTTGTCCAGGGCTACACAGCTAGTAAGTGCCTGAGGCAGGATTCAAAGCCAGGTCTTCATGACTCCATCTTTTGCTCCACTAAGCCAAGCGTATTTCCCTCTTCGTGATATTCACCCTCACACACTCTATTGTCCAACCCAACTGTCCTGCTAAATATCCCACTGCTCAAGAACTTGCATTTCACATTTCCATGCCCTCTGCACATGCTTAGAATGCTTTCCCTCTTCCCCTCTGCCTCTTGAAAGGCTTAGTCCCATCACAGACCTGTGTGACTATTCAGTCCTGTCCTACTTCCCATAACCCCATGTGGGGTTTTCTTGGCAAATATACTATAATGGTTGTCATTTCCTTTTCCCAAGCAAACTGAGGCAAAGAGGGTTAAGTGACTTGCCCAAAATCAACCAGTTGGTAAGTGTCTGAGGGCAGATTTGAACTCAGGATGAGGAGTCTTCCTGACTCCACTCTATCCACTGCACCACCTAGCTGTCCCCTGACAAGTTGTGCCACTTCCTATAAGAAATCTTTTCTGATTCCAGTCCCCTCAGTCACTAGTACTCCAACCCCTTCTCCCACTAAGAATGATTGTGCATTTATTTGTACATTTTATATAGGCTCATTTATATTTTGTATTTACATGTCTGTGAATATATTATTTCCCCCTGGGGAAAGGCAGAAAAGAGAAAGAGAAGGGAGGGGAGAGACAGGAGGAGGGAAACCTTCCCCTTCCCATCCTCCCCACCCACCTAATGCTGCCCTTTTTATGTCTCAGCTTCTCTCGTGGATACCAGTGTTCCTCACCGGAGTCCAGAGAATCAAAGAACTGGTCCTGCCTTTCCCTCTTCTCCCCTCCCTCCTCTTCATTCTCTCAAAGAAAGTCAGATTATTCTCCAGCAGCCAGTCTTTGGAAAAGCTGCCAAGCCATGAAACTCATTTGCCTCATCTCTTGGGGTAGATTACTTCGGACTCTTCTCTCTGTTCCTCAGAGAGCGTCCCCTGTCCCCACCCAAAGAGAGTATACCCGTGGAAATCCCCTGAGCCAAAGATCAGAAGCTAAACCAAAATATTGTGCCCTTTTTTGTTCTTTTGCTTCTTCACATCTGAAGGAAAGAGATAAAATCAAAATGATAGTCCATTTAAGTGATAAACAAGAGAATTTAAAGAGACATGACCCAGTTCAGCTCCCAATTCATGGGTAAACTCTACAGAGGGAGGTGTAAGTATAACATTGGCAGTGCATTCAGTGCACAATTAACAGATTGTGGTTTCATGAAGGACTCACTCCCATAAATAGCCTGTATTGATTTATGTCACCTGGTTTCTTATTTCTCCTAACCAGGTCCTTGAATTAAAGATATTAAAAAGAGGAGAGTATCTTCTTATTGGAGAGCACAAAGACAATGAGAGGATCATTTAGAGTTTGGCCCTTCCTCATCCTTTCCAAGGCAGAGCTCATTACCTGGCTAGCTGCTGCTCATCCTAACCACTTTATCCACCATCATTCCTCCATTCTATGCTCTGGAATAGTCTGTGGAGTCTAAGCAAGTCTAGAAAAGGGCCAGAAGCAAGACAGATCCCACCTTGTTGAGTGTCTCTCTCCTAATTGAAGAGGGACTTCGATAGTTGAGGTTAATCATAAACTTCTCATTGACAATGACCCAGAGCATCCCACCTCTTCGCCCCTGCCTCTCTGCTTGCATCAGGATGGGGAAGAGAAAGACTAGCTCATGCAACACACAGGCTTTAGGTTGAGGATCATTTTACAATTCTTAATAGTTTTTAAGAGATCCGGATTTCAAGTTTATGTAATGACAAGTCTAGATGCAGTGTGGCGTAGTGGGAAAGATGCTGACCTCCTGAACCCAAAGTTTCCTACTTGTCTGACAGATCACAGGCTCATATATTTAGTTGTGATGGGGACCTTGGGTCTTATAGGATCACAGGAGCATAAATTTAGAAGAAGAAGGCCTTCAAGGTCATAAAATAAGATATTAAACCTTATTATTTTACAGGCAAAAAAACTAAAGACAAGAGAGCTAAGGGATTTTCTCATGCACACACAGGTAGTCAAAGAGTGAAAGAACTAAAATTTGAACCCTGGTCCTAGTTCAGATCCAGCACCCTCTTCATCTAGTGTAGCCTTCTCATTCTACGGATAAGAAAACTTCTGCCCAGAAATATGACATGGCTTACCCAAACAAGAGTAAAAAATAACACGCCAAAGGGAGAAAGTGGAAAATTTAGAAAGATCTGAAAAGCTAACTTTGGTCTCCTGTACATATACTGAGGTTGCTGTTGTAAAGCCAAGCATGAGCAGCTTTCCAGAGGACTGCTGCTGTGAACAGCTTTCAAGGTTCTGATTTCACAGTATAGTGAACTATTTATTCAATAACAAATTAAGGCAAAACATTCACAGAAAATTAAAGTACAGAACTCACAATGTTATGGCATGACAACTTATCATGAAAATGGCCACATAGTTTTCATCAAAGTGGTTACATAGTTTTAAACAAAGATAATATTCATTTAGTAAGTCCTTCATTTAGTAAGTTTTTAATTCAATCATCCTTAAGGAGGCAAGTCTCCTTAATTGACACAAAGTATAAAGGTCAATGTCCTCCACCTCTAGGTCACATTGTCTTAATCTCTCCAATCAAAAAGTCCTCTTTCTTCTTAATTGGAGAAGTCCTTAACTCAATCATCTAAATATAAAGGTCAGAGTTTTCCACCCTAGGCTGCAGTGAATTATGATGTTCTCAGTTTGTATTCAATACCCATGGAGAGGTCTTTTCATCTTGACTCTTGGAAGGCTCTCAGCTTCCATGGTTCCTCTTCCATGGTCCCAGCTCCTGCTCGAATCTATCCAACTGCCACCTGGGTTCAAAGGCAGACAGCTCTCAGTTCTTTGTCCACCTTCTTGCACAGTTCCTGTTCCATATTGAAGCTCACAATGTCTGGTCCACCTCAAGTCCTTCTCAGTTTCTGTTCCTGGGAAGACAAAGCTTAACAAAGCCATAAAAATATTCATGGGCATTGCCTGCATCCACATCAATTCACTTTCTGCCTGTGAAATCAACATAGACCCAACAACAAGATCTGAGGAATCAACACAAATCACAGCTATAGTCCCTGGACCTCTGAAATCATCAGCAAGACCCTCCTCCAGGATTTCTGTAAATATACAACAAGAAAATCCTCTTTTACAGCTTCTGAACCAGCATCCAGGTCCCAGGGCTTCTGTAAAAACAGCACCATCCTCTATTAGCAAACAAACCTGACAAAGTAACATCAAAACAGACAGTATTGATACCACAACCATGTCTCCTCACAGTTCTCCTCTCTTCTCATTTCTCAGTTCTTCTCAATTCTCAATTCAGTCCACAGTTCTCATTTCCTCAGTTCGTCTCAGTTCTCAGTTCAGTTCTCAGTTCTCTTATCTTTCTCCAGCAGTAGCAGCCCACACTCCAGATGATCACTCCCAGAAGTTCTGGCCTCTCTCAGCTTGGGCTTTTCCTTATATATGATATTACTTCCTCCCTGTTCTGCCCCTTCCTGTTATGTCAACAAGTCCATCCCACTATGGGATTCACAAGTTCTGGGTCTTAATACTTGACACAATCATGAACGTGGAACAAGGTGCTAAGTACCTATTTGATTACAAATACAAGGGGAAGGGAAGATCATAAATTACCATTACTATTACAGCTATCTAGATCTCCCTTAGGTCCCCCTACTCTGTCACTGACCTCCTCCCACTAACATGGTCAACATTTTAGTTCTTACATCTCTATGACCCTAATCAGCTGGCCCCAATGTTTCTTTAAGTTTTTCAATTTATTTTAAACTTAAATACAAAACAAGAAAAAATTACCATGTACACAGAACATGAGAGGATTCAATATAAAGCAATACATTTCCATTTCAAGAAAGCCTATATAATAAATACTATGCATTGTTTTCAAAGTTGCCCAGCCTTTCTTTGCTTCCTTGTAGCTTTTCTCTTGTCCTCTGTTGTATACTTTTTACTTAAATTTTTCCCTTTCATATACATAAAGGTGTGTGTACATATATATACACATACATGTATATGCACACATACATAGATATCTATTAACATACACATGTGTAGTCAAACACATATACATAAAACTATACTATGCTTATTTCCACTTGTCATCTGTGGTGGACAGCATCTTCCTTCATAAGTCCAAGTCTTTCCATAGTTTTCTAAATCCACCAGCTCATCATTTCCTATACCACAACAATATTCCCAACTCAATCACATTTTATCTGGGAGATTGTCTATGAGTTTTTCCCCAATTTTCTTCATTCCCTCTATTCTTGGCTACATGGGCTTTATTTATACAGGAAATTTTTTATTTCAAATAATCAAAAGTATCCATTTTACAATTCAACACAACTCTCTCCTTATAATATGGTTTAAGGTCTGATGCTACTAAATCTAGTTTCTTCACATCTTTTCCCCCCCTAGTTTCCTTGAAGTTCCTGACCTTCTGTTCTTCCAAATGAACCCTGCTATTATTTTTTCTGAGCTGGCGTCAAACCTATCTCAGTTGGATCACAGACCACACTCCTAGGCTCCTAGACCAAGATTCATTTAATGGGTGAGATATGACAAGAGTGTTAGCTTTCTCATTCTTCCTAGAACCTGCTTCCCATTCTTACATATGAATATGGAACTCTGGATTGGCAGAAAATACTTCCCTGTGTGACCAGGAGACATCTCCACAGCCTCACAGTGACCTGCACTAAACTTGTAGTGGCTTCCTTCACCTTCCCTGGAGGTTTCTATTGTTCCCATCCCAGAGGTTCCTAACTCACACTTGACTTTTCTGTTTCTGCTTGATTTGCCTGAAGTAAATTAATTGGTCATTAACCTATGGCTGATCTGATACCTTTTGGTGGGGCTTGGTTTAAATACCTCTTGTCCTAGGATAATATCTAGCCTTAATTCCTCCTAAAAGTTGCAAGTCCAGCATATAATACATCTCCATCTAGACCATTACATTTTTAAACAAGGTTTCGCTGAGGCAAATATCACCCAAAGGTAGTCAACATAATGGGATAAGCCAAGGACAGAAGACCTAGATTTGAATAACAGCTCTATTCACATCTCTGGATCTCAGTTTCCACATCTGTAAAATGAGAGGTGGACTAGATGGCTTCTAGGCTCCCTTTCCACTCTGTTTCTGTGATAGAACTTCTATAAATGTATTTCAAAGTTCCTGACCTGTGTCAGACCTCCATGTTACTATTTCTACACTATTTCTGAGGGTCTTCTCTTGACTCTAGCTTATTTGCACAAAGGAGATATGCCAATGATAATGGCTCAGGCAACCAGCAACACTCATTTCCCAATTTATTTTTTGATAACTCATCCCTCCACATGTTTTCAAATTCCATTGTTACAGGAAGATAGATTGATAGATGATAGATAGACAATAACTAGCTATAAATATATAGAGATAAATCAGATAAAATATATAGATATATCATATATGTGACATGCAGACATATGGTATATGTAGATATTGACATGTAGATATGTATACTATGGTAACTATAATACAGTACAGCATCTATAATATCTACTACATCTTATAATATCTTTTATATACATAGTGTCTATCCTATACAGATATGTGTGTATATTATACATTATAAATATAAATATATACTATAGATATCTATGTAGATTATAGTATATATCTATATCTATGCATAGATAAGGATTTCTATACTATGGGACTGGATCTATAATTTTGCTGGTACAGGGATCTCCCTGTATGAAGAGCCTCCTTCTATCAATGCAGGTCTTACCTTCATTCCAATTTTATAATCCTAGAGCATTGCCCAGAGCATCAAGAGCTTAAGTGACTTGGCCCTGCTGGCATGGGACAGGAGTGGATTTGAATACCCCAGTTCTCTGACTCCAAGACCAGTTCTCTATGTGCTAAATATTACTTTTGTATATTAATTTCTATTTATTTAATGATTTGACCTTAGAGAAGTAATGTGTAAGATGCCTACCCAAAATAAGGGAACAATTCTTTTCACGCAAAGGATTTCTAGAAGGCTGTAGTTAAATCAGGTGTATGTAAATCCAACTCAACAAACATTTCTAGAGCACCTGCTCTGTGCAAGGGGCTATGCTAAGTGCAGGGGTTACACAAAAAAGCAAAAGACAGTCCCTGCCTTTGAAGAGCTTGCATTTGAATGGATGTCCACTGAGTTGGCTCTTAAAAGGCACTAAGGAGCTAGTTTAATTAAAAGAATTCTGTAATAACATTGTTAGAGGGCACATCATCTCCCTGTAATAAATTATACCTTCTGGAGAGTTGGGAGGGCCTGACAATTTTTCACTCACTTTTTTTTTTTCCAGTTTCAACAAAAGAGATTTTGTATTCTGTGTAGAGCCTGTATGGCTATTTCTTCTCATCAGTGAGAAGATGAGCTGCTTAGGCACTTCATTTGGGACCACTGCCGTGGGGTGCAATAAGTTTAAAGGGAGAGACCAGAAGAACCCCCAGAAGCTGCAGCAAACAAAGGCTCACAAGCCCCCATTTCCAGTAAAAACTCAGCAGTCCTCTCTACTTACTACAATTCACCAAGTCCTCAGGCTTCCTGTTGCTGACACTTGTCTTCATTTCTCATGTTTATATTTCCTCCTGCCTGTGGTTAAGCAATAGGGAGTTACTTAGTGTTGGTTTATAAAGCTGCATCCTCAACACTTACACAGGCACAGATTCTCACTGGCTCTGGTTCGTTCTCTCTGTCTCTCTCAAAATGACAGTTCTCAGTACAACTCTCGGTATCATGTTCTTTTTACTTCACTCTTCTTCTGGAGAAAGTGGCTTTGGACAGGCTGGTGAGTCATTTCAAACTTTTTTTTAGGATTATGGGACTCTGAAGACTTCTTTGGGGTTGTTCAGAACCCTTGGACTCTTAGGGACCCATGAAGAGTGATAAGGACCTGGGGATGTGCTTCTGATCAGGACTAAAGATTTGGATGATCACTTAAAAACTAGCTTATTCTGGGAATCAAGAACATTGGAGAATGGGTAGTCATATTGATTCCTGCTTTATAATTTAACTCCTAAATATCCAGAAGAAAGGAACTAGTCTTTCCGAAAGCTGGACCTTAAATCTGGGTGGGTGTCATTTCTTAAAAAAAAAAAAGATAGAGACCTGTAACCTCCATAAGCAGTAGATTTTAAGAGTTAGTCCCAAGTAGAAAACTCTAAATCATTTGCGCTTTATGAGTTTATTCAATAGGGCTTTAGGGAACTCCCTAAAGTTGTTTAAGGAACTCCCTAAAACAATTCTTAGGAAGTCCCCACTAAAGATTAAGTTTTTAACAGAAGAGATCACAGAATACTGGCACATGAAGGGATGTTAAAGGTGATAGAGTTCAACCCTTTCATTCTACAGTTAATACAAATCCAGAGAGTTTGGACTGGGTGACCCCGGATGTCCTCCCATCTAGGAGGCTCCACACAGTTTGCCCTGCTGGAGAACAGTAAGAGCAGGACCAGAATCCAGCTCTCCTGTCTCCCAGGCCACTGCTCTTTCCTCTGGATCCCAGGGCTTGATTTTAGATTCTCTATAAGATATTAGTCAGGAAAAGAAAATGAATTATTTCCTGGAAATCAGCGTACCAGAGATACTGAATAGGTTCATTTCTTTAACGAGTCACAATTACTGCACCTGAATGAAGGGATGAATCATTGCTGTGATAATCCTAGTACTAGAAACATAGATACAAGGAGATAGTCCAGTCTACAGGAATTCTAGCCAACAGTTGGCAAGAAGGAAGCAAACAGAAGTACTTTGGGGAGTTTGTTCATATCAATTCATTTCTGTAAATTAAGTTCTTTTACTTTGATGGTTTGAAATATTTCCCAGCTGATGTAATCAAACCCACTAGCTGTGATGACTCAGTTTAGCTATTTCACCTAATATAACTACTAAATAGGGAAATGATTGACATTTTCTCGTTACAGGACAAAAGTCATATAGTTAACATTTTACCACAATCTGACTACATTTTGAATCATGTCCCAGAGATGCTTATTAGTTCATAGTAATTGTGGTCTTGTGCTTTGAGCAAAAAATTAATACTCAACATAGAAAATGCATGTTAACATATATTGTGATCGTTTTTATAGATGATCTTTCTTAAAACCCTGAATTGTGACTCAAGTGGAAAATTTGGTTCTTACTTAGAATGTGTTTTAACTTCTGGTGAAGGGGGAGAGAATACTACCTATGCTTTTTGAGAACAGTCACCTCAACCCTGAAGCATTTTAATTGGGGAGTGATTGGATACAAGTCAATAAATTAATCAACTCTTCCGTAGCATTTACTTAGCCCGTTATGTGTAAGGCACTAAGTTAAGTGCTGGAAAAACAAAGCTTGCATTCTACTAGGGGGAGACAACATATATGACTATAGATTAATAAATATAGAATGTTTATGAAATAAATACACAGTAATTGGTTAGGAAGCAATTAAGTGGCTCAGTGGATACAGTGCTGAGCCTGGAATCAGGAAGACCTGAGTTCAAATTCATCATCAGATACTTAATAGTTGTATGACCCTGGGCAAGTCACTTAACCTCTATTTCCCTTAATCCATTGGAGAATTAAATGGAAAACCTCCCCCATATGTTTCCCAAGAAAACTCCACAGACAGTATTGGCATGCTGTGGGCAAGGTGTCACAAAGAGTTGGAAACAATGGGATGACTAAACAACAGTTGGTTAGGAGGCACTAACAACTAGCAGATTCAGGAAAGGTTTTTTTTGAAAGAGATGGTGCTTGGGCTGAGCCTGGAAGGGAGCCAAGGATTCTACAATCAACAAGGTCTCAACTTGGTAGCTTTTGTTTGGATTACCCTCTGAATCACCCAAAGACTTTCCAGCCTGCTCGGACTTTGAGGATTCCGGTAACTTGCCAGGTGCTGTTTGCAAAGAAAAAAAAAAGATGAAAACTCTGTAAGCTCAGGGATGATGTTTCTTTCCCAACAGCATTCTTACATTGCTGCATCCTTTTCACCTACTCACAATTATACAAAGGTTACATGTTTACAAAGTTTCTTCCTCACAATAACCCTGCTGGATATGGAATAGCAAGTATTATCCCCATTTTACAGATGAGTAAACTAAGACCCAATAAGGGAGAGAGAAACATGCCTGTGGTTACACAGCTAGTATGAGTCAGAACCAAAATGTAAGGTAAGGGTCAAGAAACTGCTTCTAAAAACAAGCACTTTAACAAAATAATAATAGACTCTACACACCGTGTTGCTAATACACTGAGGCAAGCTCAGTTCCGTGGAAGATCTTTATAACGCCAATGCTGATCATGTTATAGACTAATCTTGTATTGCTCTTAGTTTGATACATTTAGAGGACCTAATCTAAGTCATGGTGAGACAGCATAATAGAGGACAGGTCTTGGGAGAACTGAGTTCAAGTTCATTTTTGATGGAGCTATGGAACCATGGGCAAGTCACTTCTCAGTGCTCTAAGTAACTGTCTAAGACCATAAAAAAAAAACAGGCAAGTAGTCGATCTGTATCAGTGAGAGAAGGAAGGAGTCTCCATCCCAGAAAATCCCTATGCCAATGAAATCACAGGTCTGAACCACCCAGTAAACCCAACCTTCCCCCAAATTTGTCTCATAGTCTTTCTTCCTCTGTGGATTAACAAAACAAGGTATAAAGATTGTGAGTGATAGAACTATAGAAGGTCCAGAGATGAATTGATAGAATGATGGGAAAGGAAATGCTAAGGCCAAAAATAAGGAAAGAAGGAGGAAGAAGAGAGAAAAAAAGAATGAGGGGGAAGAGGAGAAAAAAGAGGAGGAAAAGAAAGAGAAGAAGGAGGAGAAGGAGAAGGAGAAAGGGGAGAGGAAGGAGGAGGGGGAAGAAATCTTTTCTGTCTGGGAAAGCAAAATATGAGGAGGGAGATGCTGATTTTATAAATTCATGAAGTATGGTTCAAGTCAACCTACATTTGTACCTTTTGAAACTTGAATAAGGCAAAGGAAGACAAATAAGAGAGAAAGCTTCTTCATATGGTGGTTAAGAAATGTTAAAAAGTCCTTATCCTAAGATGTAATACAAACATCCAATAGAAGCGGAATCAAACTGTGACAAACTTTGGAGCCAGAAACAATGGCTAATAGAGGCTTGAATGTGCCTAGTTTTAAGTCTTATGTCAGGGAGAGGAAGGATTCATGTCCCTTGGCCCTCCATTGGAAATTATAGCCCTGGGCCGAATGGTCTATGGATCTGATGCAGTGTGATCATTCTTAACTTCCTAGAGAATGTTTTACACAGAAATTGTGCTTTCATGGGATCAACACAAAATCTCAAAGTTGAAATTCAACTGAGAAATAACTTAGTCCAACCTATACCCAAATAGGAACCCCCACTAGATTCCCTAACATACCCAACAAATGGTCATTCAACCAGTACTTGAAGACCTCCAAGGACGGAGAACCCACGACCTCTTGAGGTAGCCAGTTCCATTTCTGAGCAGCTCTAATCATGAGGAAATTTTTCCTGACATCAAATCTAAATTTGCTTTTTAGTAGCTTTCACCTATTGTCCTTGGTTCTGCCTGTTGGAGACAAACAAAATAAGTCTTATCCCTCTTCAATATAACCACCTTTCAGATACTTAAAGACAGTTCTTGTGCCTCTGCAAAGTCTTCTCATCTCTAGGCTAAGTATCTCCTGTTTCTTAAACTTAATTCCTGAATAACTTAGACTCAAGGCCTTTCCATTCTAAACCTAGGATGTTTTCACCATCTTAATTGCTCCCTAAAACCATCGGTCAGTGGGGAATAAGCATCTTAGCTATGATCCCTTAGCAGGTAGGTAGAAAAAGTCATCCTTTGAGACAAGAGTCTGGATCTATGATGAGAAGCATAACATGATGCATAGTATTAGAGTCAGGAAGATGTGGGTGCAAATACCACCTCAGGAACCTATGGATTTCATGCCCCTGGGCACACTTAACCTTTCAGCCTCAGTTTTCTCACCTGTGAAATAGGGATCTGTAGCACTTATCTTATAAGATTGCTATAAGAATAAAATGAGATAACTTATGAAAGCATTTTGGGAACCTTTAAAGCACTACATAAAAGTCAATTGTTATTACTAGAGGCAGCTAGGTGGTACAGTGTCTAATATACACCAGATCTGAGTTCAAATCCAGCCTCAGACACATAACAGATGTGTGACCCTGGGAAAGTCACTTAACAACTCTGCTTCAGTTTACTCATCTATAAAATGGGGATAATAATTGCACTTACCTCACATTGTTGTTGTGGAGATAAAATGAGATGATCATTATAAAGTGCTCAGCATAGTACATGGCAAATAGCAAATGCCACCTAAATGTTAGCTGTTTGTTATTATTATTATCATATACATGTCCATTGTTCTTAGTAGAGGCAGCAAGGTGGCTCAGTGAATAGAGTGCTGAGTCTAGAGTCAGAAAGCCCTGAATTCAAATCCAGAATCAGGAACTTATTAGCTGTGTGACCCTGAGCAAGTCATTTAACCTATTTGCCTCAGTTTCTTCAACTACAAAATGGAAACAATGGTAGCACCTACCTCACAGGGTTGTTTAAAATGTTTAGTACCTAGTAGGCTCTTAATAAATACCCATTCCATTCCTATTATATTATTAGGCTTATTGGCTCTTTTCCCCTAACAAAGAAAAAAAAGGAAAATTAAAAGTAATATTAAATTCAGATTGAAGGTTCAGATCAAAAGCAATAGTGTGCATTATCTCTGACTTACAATTAACCAAGAAAATAGATGAAGGATCACAGAACGTTTTGGTATTGGCAGGGACCCTGGAGTTTATTTTATCTACCACCTATATTTTACGGAAGAGGAAAATGAGTCCCAAAGAGGATAGGCTGGACTTCATTTCATTTATCATCTTCCTCAATTATTGCATGAGCCCCTTAACAGCAGAAACTGTCTTTTGGTTTTTCCAATTGGCTCCATAGCACTTAGCACACTCAGTACTTGGCACACAGAAAGTACTGGAGAAATATTTTTAATGCATCCAAGTGGCAAAGTTAAACTCAGTCTGAATGAAGAAATGCATTCAATCATTATACAACATCTCTTTTTCACTTCTTTCATCCATTCAACAAGCTACTTTTTTAATTTGTTAAATGGCTAAGACACAGTATGGCGTACTGGACAGAATGCTGGGGTGTCATCAGACACACTAGCTCTGACGCTTGGTACCTACGTAGCCTTGGGCAAGTCACAACACATCTCTGAGACTCAGTTTCTCATCTGTGAAATAGAGGAGGGTGGACAAGATGACCTCCAAGTTCCCTTGTATCTCTAACCCTATGACCCTATATAAATGGCATGTGTGAGATGCTATGCTAAGAAGGGTTGGAGATACAATAATAAATAAATCAATTTCCTCCCTCTAGACTTTGCCATCTCCTCTAAGTAATCCATAGCATATTCATAAATAAAAATAGTACAAATTAAATATAGTAAGTGGAAGAGAGCACATAGTGTGACAGCTTTTTAAGTCATGAAATGATTCCTGGGCACATGTCAGATCTTTTTTTTAACCTCCTCCCTCTTTCCCCTGAGGCCACCCCATTTAGGATTACTTTTATTGTTTAATAAACAAAATCTATCTTTACCCTTCAGTGCCGCCTGAACAGTATCTTAAACAAAAAGTCTACTCACTGCGGGATCCCACATTTCAAATGAATGAAATCTCTCGGTGACTAATAACCTGTGTTGCTCTCCAGATGGGTTTGAAGATGAGGAGCAGGACGACTATGAGCTGACGTGCTACAGCCAGTTGCAAGTCGAGGGCAGCCAGCAACACACTCTGACTTGTTCTTTCAATGACTCGTCCCTCAACAGCACCAATGTGGGGCTCCAACTATGGTGAGAAACTATGGCGCTTTTTTGTTTTGGTTTGGGGTGGGTAGAAGTGATGAAGCTTCTCTTAGCACCTCTGTGTGTCATGCTTCTGGGGGGGAAAGACTTTGAGGCCAGAATTATTCAACTTTGTCATTTCAAGAATAGCCCGAATTCCTTTTGAACGATTGTTACTAGAGACACACTCACGCACACATACGTGGCTGCATGCGCACACACAGACTGTGGGAGCAGAAACACAGACCCTTAGTTTGTCTTCACGTTTTCTCCTTTTTGGTTCTTTAGCTTCTCTTTCCTCCTAAGCTTAATACTCGGTCCTAGATGCTGGAAAAGAATGTGAACCGGCATGTATAACCTCTGTCTAATTGCTTGCCTTCTCAATAAGGGTGGGTGGGGAGGGAAGAAGGGAGAGAATTTGGAACTCGAATTTTAGAAACAAATGTTAAAAGTTGTTTTACATGCAACTGGAAAATAAGATATACAGGCAATGGGGTACAGAAATCTATCTGGCCCTACAGGAAAACAGAAGAGAAGGGGGGGCATGATAGAAGGGAGGGCAGATTGGGGGAAGGGGTAATCAGATGCATGCCACCGTGGGGTGGGGGGAGGCGAGAGATGGGAAGAGAATTTGGAACTCAAAATCTTGTGGAAGTGTATGCTGAAAACTAAAAATTAATGAATTAAAGAATGTGAAAGGAAATGTGTAAAAATGAGGTATAGGAAGTGAAAGGTGGGAGCTCAAGCTCACTTTACAGAGTTTGCTGCCCCACACTCCAAACTGTCTGCAGATCCTTATAACTCCAAACCCCTCTGAAGCTTCCCCATAACCACCAATTGGAGAAACACTCCATTGAGCTGAACAGGAATTTTCCCCTTGAAGATTCATGTGCTGTTAGAGTGGGAAGGAGCATTTGGGATCTTGTAGCTTAATTCCAGCTTGGCATAGATGAGAAAATCAAGCATATGAGAGATGAAGTGATTTGTCCGGGGTCACAAGACTAGTTCAATCTGGAACCAGAACTAGAACCTAGGTCTGTAACAAGAGAGGCATTAACAGCAACAAGCAATATTTAGACAGTGCTATAAAGGTCTACAGAGCACTTTACAAATATTATCTCAATGTATCCTCACAATAATTTTGGGAGTTAAGTACTATTGTTATCCCCTCTGTTTCAGATGAGGAAACTGAGGCAGAGGCTAAGTGACTTGTTCAGAACCACAAAGTTAATGTCTGAGGCTGGATTTGAACTCAGGTCTTCTGAGTCAAGGTCTAGTGCTCTATCCATCATGCCATGGGCTGCATCTAGTCCATTCTTCTCAGTAAGCCAGCTGCAAAACCACCCTAATAACGCCAGATAAGCTCTATCTCCTCTCTGCTGTACATTTAGGTGACCCAGGTATGAACAAAGCCCAGGATTTCTACAGCAATGATAGATAGCAACTATCTATCTATCTGTCTATCTAGATGCAGATATCTATATCTATCTATATATATGTAGATATATAGATATAGCAACTAGATACTTGGACATGAGGGGGACATTCCTTACCTGTTTCTTTCACAATATGCCCAAATACCTTGGGCATCTTTATGAAATCCTTATTAAAAATCCTTCATTTTCCCAAGTGAGAAATACTAATTCCTCTCTAACCTATTAGCCCTTAACTATAGAATGAGCAACAGGCATGAAGAATGGAATAGATTTCCATGATGATGAAAGTCCAAACCATAGAACCTCCATCCCAACCCCTAGCTGAAATGAATGAAGGGGAAACTACACAAAATCAACCACAGACAAGAAAAAAGCAATTGAGTCAGATTGTCTAGATGTCCTCTTACCATATTGCTTTGCATTGACTAGGGACCTCAGTGACTTTTGTGTTCCAAACACAGTTCCTCGCCCATAGTTGATGCTCAATAAATGTCTGTTTAATTGAATTAAATTTACACACAAGTATGGGCAGAATTAGGATTATGGTCCTCATGTGTACTAGGAGACAAGCAGCAAAGGGAAGAACAACAACAAAGTCCTATTTAGTTTGTGGTATGGCGGAAAGAACATGAATCCAGAGACTTGGAGCCTTATTCTGTCTCTTCCTACCTATGTGACCTTGGCAAGCCTCATCACCAGGGGCAGGGAACCTTCGGCCTTCTAGGTCCTCTGCTGTAGCCTTCAACTGAGTCCACGTTTTACAGAACAAATCCTTTTATTAAGGGGATTTGTTTTGTAAAGTTTGGATTCAGTCAAAGGGCTGTGCTTGAGGACCTAGAGGGCCACATGTGGCCTCAAGGCCTAAGGTTCCCCATCTCTGCTCTTCACCTTTTTCAGCCTCAGTTTCATTGTTTGAAGAAATGATTTATTCTCACCTTAACAAAATTGTTGTAAAGGTGACATGGGAGAGTATAGTTGGAAGGTACTGTTTGGTCGGAAGGCAACTTGCTTTATCAAAGTATCTTTTGGCTGTCATTAATATCTAAACTATATATTAATATAATTATAATATATAATAATAAATTATTGTGTAAATAATATTATATAAAATATGTTCTTATATAATATATAAGTATAATTATATTACATAGATAAGACATTATATAAAATATATGTAAATAATATTTTATATAATAAATTATAAATTATCTACTATATATTGGTTCAACATATTATGCAAGCATTATTTAAATGGTACAAGTAGACGTATATATAGAGAGAGAGAGAGAGAAAGAGAGACAGAGACAGAGACAGAGAGAGACAGAGAGACAGAGAGAGAGAGACAGAGACAGAGAGAGACAGAGAGAGAGAGAGAGAGAGAGAGAGAGAAAGAGAGAGAAAGAGAGAGAGACACAGAGAGAGAGAGAGAGAGACACAGAGAGAGAGAGAGAGAGAGAGAGAGAGAGAGAGAGAGAGAGAGAGAGAGACATTCATACGTATCTAAGTGTGTGTGTATAATGCTGGTGTGAGGCTTCACTTCATAGAAGACCACCCGCCCCCTACTTCAGATGCAGACGGTCTTAACTTTGAGACATCCAATGCCATACAGCTGCTCAGTCAGCTACGGTACAGAGGCAGTCTCAACTTCCCGCTGTGCCTCCTTTTTAACGGGGTCTGTTACTGTTGCTAGTCCTTCATTTTCAAAGACCAATGACATAACTGGGTCTGTGATTTCATTGACAAAGGAAACTCATGGTGAGAGGACTGTCTCTACCACGGGAAATTATCACCTTCTTCACCAAGTATAGCCTTAAAGAGCTGCCAGGGGCATGGGCAGGTTAAGTGACTTGCCCGGGGTTACATGGTGACGCTTTGGTTCAGGCTGAACTTGAACCTAGGTCTTCCTGGTTCCAAGGCCAGCTCTCTCTCCACTGTGCTATAGTTGCCTTTGTTTCACATCTCACAGCTGCACTCATTTAATGCTCCATAAATCAATGGCTCTGCTTCTAGCCGTCTTTATCTGCTTGTCCTCTTGTCACCTTTCATAAAACGTCTGCTTCCCAGGGTTATTGCAAAGGGAAAAACAAAATGTAGCATAAATATAATGTGAGCTACTATTATTGTTATTACATCAGTTTATGCCGGTAATGCAGAACACATTCAAGCAAATTCAGTGGCGCATGTGTGAATGAATGCTCAGTCAGCTTTGTAATGATCCTTCTGACAATGTGCTGTCAGGAGTACAGTAGGAAAAGGAGGTGTGTTACACTGTATTAGACTATGAATAGACAATGCAAAAATAATTCACTGTAAATTCAAAGAATTCATTGTCATGGAAAAAATGTTTGACGTTGTGCATGCCAAGTAATGGGTTGGCTCACAGGACTTTTTTTTTTTTTTACTTTTCAGCTGGTTGCTTCAGCACCAGTTGTGGGCACATGGGACGAACATTCAATCTGCTTTTACTTGCATAGTATTTAGCTGTGCTACAGTTCCCATACTCTGTCAAATATTTGGATTTATGTCATAGCATGTTTCTGATATTTCTATACCTTCTGTTTTATGGGTCTAATGAAGGAATATTTGAAAAAGCTTTTATTAAACACTATGTGCCAAGCACTGTGCTAAATGCTGGGTATATAAATAGAAAAATAAGATAACTCCTGCTCTCAGGGAAATGGCATTCTAATTAGAAGAGAGAAGACAAAGGGGAAGGTTCAGCTGCAGAGCAGATGAAAAGGCACAGAGTAAGTAAGGGCACAGTGATGGCAGAACAGATGGCAAAGCCCAGGATTCTTTAAGGGGCAAGAGAGTTTCTGTCCCATGGGGCGAATGGGGGAAGGAAACTTAAAGGGACTAACTGACCACCATTGGGAAGTAGGGAATGAGTGAGCCTATGAGTAAGAATGGGGGAAGAATTCTGCATTCCCTCCAGAAGGAGCAGGGTTGGGGATGAGGTTGATGTCTAGTCAGGAGGCGAGAAAGGGAAAGGAGCATTGGCAGAAAGATTGGGGGTGGCCTCTGAGTGCTCTGCTGTACAGTAAGGGGAGGAGGACTCCACTTGGTGCCGTCTCCAGCTGGGGCTCTCCAGGAGAAATAGATGAGTTATCTTAAGTTGTGATCCTACACTGGTGGATATGTTTCACATAGTGAGATCTTTCATAGAGAGAATCATGGTATCAAAGTCAGCATCTATAACACTAAATTCGGTATTTCACCAGTAGTCAGGTTTTTGTTGGAAAAAGATAAGTGGTAGTAGTAGTAGTAGTAGTAGTAGTAGTAGTAGCAGTAGCAGTAGCAGTAGTAGTAGTAGTAGTAGCAGCAGCTGATATTTCTATAAGGCTTTAAGGTTTCTGAAGTGCTTGACAATGATCTCATTTTAATCTCTCAATAACCATGGAAGGTAGATGCTATTATTATCCCTGTTTAGCAGACGAGAAAACTGAAGCACAAAGAGGTTAAGTAATTTGCCCAGGGTCACACAGCTGGTAAGTGTCTGAGGTAGTATTCGAACTCATGTCTTCCTGACTCCAGGTCCAGTGCTCTATCCACTGAGACACCTCGCTACCTATGAGAATGCTAGATCCCAGTGATTCTGGGAAATTATATGAAAACCTGACTCTGTAGTAATTGGCATTAACTAGTAGCTGGATTAAAGTACTTTTAAAAGAAGCCATTTTGGTGGAACGATGGGGTGGTGGGACCTGGACCCTAAAAAGCCCTAAGATCATGTCTAAGCAACCCACACATGCCCAAACGTGAGAAAATTTCGTCCTTGTTATAGGCACAGACAGAGTTGACCCTGTAATTTCTCAGATAAAAGCTGCTGCTACAGGGCGCTGGCCTAAGGACTCTTTCCCAGGGTGTCTGCCCAAGGATCTTGAGTCTGGTGCGAGCCCAATGTCCGTGCCTGTGGCAGCTAAACAAAAACCTGTCTTTTCTCCCTCGGTGTCTGGTATCAACAAAATTGTCTCTGGTGACTCCCTGAATTTTCCCATCCATAGATCACTGATGCCTGCTCCCAATAAAACCTGGACCTCTTGCACTACCTCATTAACACCCTTAAGATTCCTTTCCCTGTCCCTTTTCTATATAAACTTTAGATTCACCCCTATTAAGCTGCAAGTCCCGCAAAGGAACTTTGCCTACTACTATTGGTATTACAATAAACCTTGCCACTTGACTGAAAGAAGGCTTGAGTGTGTGAACTCAATTCTGGACAACTTGGCCTTGGCATTCTCAGGGTACCAGCACCCCAAACCTCCTCAGGAAGATCCATACATCTCTTAGGTGTACATAGAGCAAGTGGAATCAAATCCAGTGGAGAGGCAGAGGACTACAATAGTGTTGCTGCTATCTTCAAATACATCATAAGCTTCCAATTCATTACATCCTTGGAGTCAACTTCCATTATAAACATGACTTGGCAAATCTCCGATTGCACCACTGTTCTTAGTTTATTAACTAGGCCAACGTTCAAATGAATTAAGGGGATAAAAAAAGAACATTGATCCAGGTTCGTCCCTTTGGAATAAAAACATTACAGGCATAACTCACCAAAGGTCATTGATAGGTTCTGTGAAGACATGATTTCAAATGAGATGTGGGAGAAGTGGGGAAGACCAATTAGTTCTATAGTTCTATAGTTCTACAGCAATACTACAAAATGTGAGATCATTTCCAAACGGCCACAATTTATCCTATAAAAGTTCAAAATCTATCTTTCCAGAAGCCTGAGGTGATGAGAGAGAATGTTGGGGAATGTCTAGGGCCATGTTGGGCTATGCTGGTTGAACTTTCACAGTTTCATGGAAATGCTAATAGCATGTCATCAAATGAAGGACTCTAGGGTTTCAGGAAATTTCATCTGGATATGAAACAAGGAAGTATGGGATAAATAGTGTCCACCACACTGGCCAGGGAGAAATTTACCAAAGCGCCCCACACTGATCACACCTGTCCCATTTGTCCCATCCACCTGGATAGATGAAGGCACTAGACCTCTGGTGCTCCTTTCTCCTCCTCATGTGCTTCTTGATGCTGCTATAGTCTCCTTCAGAGTAAGGCTGCCCCTTCCTCCTCAGAAGCCCAGGAAGAGCAGAGCTCAAATTCCCCATCTGGAAGATAACTTAGCCTTCTTCAAACTACACTTCTTAGAATGCATGCAACCAGGCTCCATGTCAAAAGTATACTATAATTAAACTATTTAGATGGTAACTTTAGCAAGAAGAATGGAAATTAAATGCTTAAACTCTCAAAGGGTTACCATGCCAGGAAAAGGGAACTGATGAGGGATGGCAAAATGGGAACCCACAATTCTGAAGTGAGTTTGGTAGCAGCATTTCAAAATTACCTTAGCCAAGATGGCTATATGTGAGTATGCTTCTGGTTGGTCTTTCAAAATCCCAAGACAAAGTAGCAACAAAATTATTGGCAATTTTTTTACATTGAGATTATATAGGATTTGACCACTGTTGCCTTAATTTGTATAAATTTTAATTGATAAACTATTTTAAAATTTTGTATTGGAGGTGATTTTAAGTAATTCCTTACAAGTAAATACATTTATTTGTAAGCACAAACCACAGCAGGTTGATAGTGGGAGATTTTGCATATGAATGTGACAGATATATCTCAGAATTAATTCCACAGTCTCAGCCACCTCATAGGTAGAGAGACAGTTCCCTCCTCAGAAGGTCCGGGAACAATGCATAATATTCCAACTTCATTATACCAAGAAAATGAAAAGAAGAGTATATGTAAAATCATTCAGTCATACCCAAAACCTAAACCCTACAATTGTAGATATACACTTTTCTGTAAAGGAGAGAAAGCATTCCTTATGTGATCCCCACTTTGTTCCACCCCTTTCTTTATCTCTAATCCTAGGGGAGCATTGTTTTCCTTTAAAAATATTATTATCCCTCCCTCTTCTTTGGTTGGGAAATAATGATGCAGAATAGGACATATTCTATTAGAAAAAGTCACCATCTCACTTGGTTGTACTTAGCTGTTTTCTTTATTTACAAGGCAGGGTTCTATAAGGATGGGGGTTTCATCAGAAAATTAGTCATATAAAAGTCATGAATAAAACATTTTTTATGCAAAAAATTCTATGGGGAGTGATCACAGTCTATTTTTTCTTAATGTCACTAAGTCATTTGTGGGCACCAGACCTGCCTTTGATTTGCCCTGGCCAGACTGTCTGCCAACGCTGTTTGGCTGGGTTTATGTTCAAACCTAGAAAGAGGACTTGCACTAAGCTATCTAATGGCTAAATCCTGGCAAAGGGATGGGTGCCTGAGGGGACAGCATCATATCTACTGATCATTATTGTTAGCAAGAATTCCTAAGTTTATTCTGGTTCTGTATCTCATTCCACAGTGGCGCTTTTATGTCCAACCCACGATGTGAGATGATGACAAAAAGAGAAAAGGATTATTTTATGAAATCAAGATCATTTGCACTGATTGGTACTTCTGAGATACACGTGATACTTGGAAAAAGTCAAGTGAGTCGCAAAACACTGGACATAACCAAAATAGGTAAGATCTAACACAATGGGAAGGGACAAGGTTGTGGTTGCTGAAATTTCTGGAGATATTCTCTGTTCCAAGACATAATCCCTTTACATTGTGCTCAGTTGAGTAATTGTAAAAGCAGTTTACATCAAGAGTTCAGATTTTTGACAAAGAACTGGGAAAAACATTTAAGTTCTGAGGAGGTGATGGTGGAGGCGATATTCTTGAGGAGAAAGATGGCAGGAGGAGTGATATTTTATGACCTTTAGAATGGACTTTGTTCAGAATGAAGCATAATTTCCTCACTTTATTTTTCTTGATTTTTTTAAAATGGCTAATATTTTTTGTATAATTTTATGCGTATGATGTCTGCTTAGCGGGTGGAGGAGGGAATAGAAGGGAGAGAATTTGGAATTCAAAATTTAAAAAGAAAAGAATGCTAAAATAAATATTTTTATTAATAAAAGAATAGGCTTGCCCCTTCTACCGCCCACAAAGTACAGTTCCTGACTTTTTTCCCTTTTTCCTCTATTCTTCTTAGAGTATTTTCTGCCTTGTTATTTAGCATACCAGAAGGAGAACAACAAGATTCAAACCCTAGCTTTGGTACTTATTTGCTCTGTGACTTTTGGCAAGTCATATAACCTCTCTGAGCTTCCATTTCCTTAATTGTAAGTGAAAATACCAAGACCCTTAATACCTATCTCACAGTGCTGTAATCAAACTAGAATGAGATAATGTATACAAGTACTTGGGAACACTAATCTCCTTCTGTTGGAAGTCTATTCTTCTATGTCTCTGCCCTTATGTACCTCCAATTTAACCATTTTAATTGACTTGACTAGTTACTGAACAATCATTATTAACTTTTATCAAATACACATTAATAATTATTTGGTAACCAACTGATTCAGACAAACAACTAATTTTTATTGATGCACATCAGTGTATAAGAGACAAATAATAATAAATTTATTTTATTTTATATTTATTTATTTAATGCTTTAACTTAGCATAATGGAAAGAAAGATGGCTCTGGAGTCAGGGAACCTATGCCAAGCACTGTACTAAGCCATGGGGGGAAAAAGACAAAATCTGAAAATCCCCACCCTCAAGGAGCTAATATGTTACTAAGGGAAAGCAGCCTCCTCCGTGAAGCCTTCCCTGAGACCCTCAGCAGAGAATGATCTCCCCCTCCTCAAATATTCTTAGACACTTTGTATCTCTCCTTTTCATTCCTTCAGCTCTTATATTTGTGTGTGTGTGTGTGCGTGCGTGCGTGAGTGATATCCTTCCAAGTAGGATGCCTCAAGATCCAAGATGGTCTTATTCTTCTTTGGGTCCTCAGCAACCTAACTCAGTTAAGCAATTCATGTTTCTCAAATTTAGTTGAACTGAATTTATTGAATTGTTTGGGATCAGATTGCACGAGATCCTGAATAATGGACTTGATCTGGGGAAGTTAGGTGGTGCAGTGAATAGAGAACCAGTCCTGGAGACAGGAGATTCAAATGTGGCCTCACACATTTGACACTTCCTAGCTGTGTGACCCTGGGCAAATCACTTAACCCTGATTGCCTTGCCAAAAAAAAAATGGACTTGACTCTGTGGGCAAAGGGGAGTCATTAAATGGAATGAGAAAGGGAGAGTAATAGGGAAGAGGAAAGTCCTTGAGGAATGGGCTTAGGTCCTGAGATTTTTAGTGAAAAATCAGATTCCAGATGAGTCTTGAAAGAAGAGAAGGATTTGAATTGGAGTGTTCTACCAGCAATGGAGTCAAGAAAAAAAGACTATTACTTGCTGTTTGGTTTCTGTGTTTGTACACATCTCCCTCCTTCCTTTGCTTTTCTGATTAGTATTAATGCAATTATTTGCATATGTTATAATAGCTTTCCTCACCCAATCACATAGAATTGATTCTATTGAACCTTCAAAACAGGAGAGAAGCAGACTCAGTCACCACCAGAGATAAGTTTGCGCTTATTCTCTTTCTTCTCTACCTCTAGGTTTGGTCAGATGCCAAACCTTCCATGGACCCTATCTCTGCTCGAGATCAGCCCTGTAAACAAGCAGGGCACCCACTCAGCAGCAACCACACCTTCAGCTAGAGTGAGTGGGCGACCTCCTGGCTGGGGCACAACAGAGAACCCTGCAAGAGATGGGCAGGAAGCCTGGTCTCTCCATCTCAGCTACCAAGCTTGGAAGACCATGAAAGATGCTTGCTATCCTAACAACCCTTTGTATGACTGAAACTTTACTGTGCTTTTCCACAGTCTTCTTTTATGATTTTTAATTAATTAATTAATTTTTAGTTTTCAGCATTCAGTTCCACAAGTTTTTAAGTTTTAAATTTTCTCCACCTGCCTCCCTCCTTTCCCCAAGATGGCTTGCAATCTGATACAGGCTCTAAATACACACTCATATTAAATATATTTTCACATTAGTCATGTTGTAAAGAAAAAAATTAGAACCAATGGAATGAACCACAAGAAAGAAGAAACACATTAAAACCAAACAAAAAGAGAGAGAACAAAATATATGCTTCAATCTGCATTCACACTCCACAGTTCCTTTCCTGGATGTGGATAGTATTTTCCATCATGAACCTTTTGGAGATGTTTTAGAATCTTGCATTGCTGAGAAGAACCATGTCTATCAAACATAGTCCTTGTACACTGTGGTTATTAGTGTGTACAGTGTTCTCCTGGCTCTGCTCCCCTCACTCAGCATCAGTTGATACAAGTCCTTCTAGGTTTTTCTGAAGTCTGCCTTTCTTTTATGTTCTTGATGGAGCCCTATCTTTAACCTTCCCTCTTTTCCAGACTTAGTTCAAGTGTCACCTCCCTTTTGGAGAGCATTTGGTTAGATGTCCCTGCCTGCCCCTAGCACTGACTTGAAGCCTTCCATGAGTCTCTAAGCTAAAAATGATGTCCCCTTCCTAGAAGCTCTTTAACTACTCCACTTGGACCTCTTCATTGCATTTTCTACAATTATTATTATTTTACATTATAGTTATTTGGATATTCATCCTATTCCCCTACTAACTCCATTCTAAATTTCTTGGAGGCAGAAGCCTTCTTTCATCATCATATCCCCACTGACAAACACAGCAGGCTCTCATTTGGTTGCTAAATTATTCAAATGACTTGAAATATCATCCTCAGATGAGGAGCCAAGAACCTAACAATTTTAGCATCTCGGCAGAGGTGGCCATAGAGTAAGCACAAGCAATCTGGGGCAGCCCAAACCGTGGCTGGGTGAGTGGCATGGAAGGAGTCGTCAAGCTAAGACACTGCCCCCTGTCCCTGCTTATGGGAGGGTAGGCAGAAAGAAAGAGAACAGATCAGGACTGGCCAGGTAGGCATTCACCTGGGAAGAAGAAAGTGAGGTCTGTGTTAGCTTCCTCTGTTAGCATCTTGCTAACAAAATGCTAAGCTCTGTTGTTGTTACTAGGTTTGGGTTTTTGGTTTGTTTGTTTTTTCTTTTTGAAGATTGCAGGGGGGCGGAGGCAAGATGGCAGCATAGAAGCAGCAAAGCACCAGAGCTCCCACACAAACACGCTAAAAAACTCATAAAATGGGAC
>CM053594.1:298051427-298085953 GCA_028646575.1 Pseudocheirus occidentalis | reverse complement strand
TTGGACTGCTTTCTTGTCCTGGGGGCAGTTTGGCTGGACTGCTTCTCCCCCCCCCCCCCACCAAATTCAGCTTGAATTCCACTGACCTTTCTCTTAGCATTGTTTCACCTGGCTTGATAAATGTGGAGATTGTCCCAGGTGCCTCTGATCTGCTCTCCTGTAGACTCAAGCTGTGGCTTTTTCTGACTGCCCTGGAGCCTGACCACAGTTTTGGGATGGGCCAACCTTGGCTCCCAGCCTGCTGCAATGAGACCTACCTGATGAGCTGCCTTCAGCGAGAGATGTGTTTTCTGTATTTTTGTGAGTTTGGGAGCCCTAAAATATGTTTAGAGTCGTATTTTCTGGGTATTTAAGGTGGCTGTGTGGGAGCTGTGTAACTTTGCTGATTCTATGCTGCCATCTTGGCTCCACCCTCCCCCCTCAAATTCAGAACACCTCTAACTCTTGTTTGGTCATGAACTCTTTCCCTATGTCTTAGATGAGTAAATTGAGATTTTAAAAATTAGAACAATTTTACTGTCTATTCTTCCTGGTTCTTCACTGAACATTTCCTTTAAGAATTTAGGTGCTATGCTATTTAGTGGATATATTTTAATATTAATTTTCATTCATTGTCTATGCTACCTTTAAGTAAAATATACTTTCCCTGTTTATCCATTTAACTAGACATATTTTTACTAATGCTTTGTCTGAGACTGTGATTGCTACCAGTATTTTTTTTCTTCAGCTTAAGCAGAAGAGACTTAGTCAACTTTTAAAAAATTTTTATGTTTTTGCATCTTTCCCTTTCAACTGAATTTCTTATAAACAACATATTAATGGTTTCTGTTTTCTAATCTAATCTATTATTGTTCTTGTTTTATGCATTAGTTTATCTCACACACTCATAGCTATAACTATTAAATGTTTATTTCCCTTCATCTTATTCTCATATAGTTTTTCTTCTCTTTATTTCCCACCTCCTCTTCTTTAAGAGTTTGTTTTGCTTCAGCATTCCCTGCCCATTTTCTCCTTTCCCTATTGTTTCTCTGTTGAGTGAAATGTATTCCTGTATATACCTGTGAGTGTATTCCTCTTTCCTTTGACTAATTCAATGAGTGTAAAATTCAGATGTTGTACAGGATCCATCCTCCCCTTTCTCCTTTATGTGAGATAATTTTCTCCATTTTTCCTCTCTCCCACCACAAGACTTCTGCGTCTTCTTGTCCATTAAAAAAATCACTAAAACATCAGAACCACTACCAGGCCCTCCGTCTAATTAGACTTTTCTATATGAATCTACATGTGTGTGATGATTATAGAATTATGAGGGGATACATGTATCATCTCCCTATGTTAGAATGTAATGTATTAATCTTTTTTATCCCTAATAATTATTTACAAATGTTTACCTTTTCATCCTTTTCTGAATTCTTCTATTTGTATTTCAAATTTTATATTTAGTTCTGGTCTCTCCATCCAGAATTCTTTGAAATACCATATTTCACTAAAGTTTATTTCATTATTTTCCATATCAAATTTCATTATCAAAAATATTTCATTATCATATTAAAGAAATACATTTCTCTCCTGTAGGGTTACGCTCACTTTTGCTAGAGAGTTTATTATTCATTGTAAGCCAAAAATTTTTATCTTCTAGAATATGGTATTATCAGCTCTCTGTTCCTTTATAGTAGTGACTGATAAATCTTGTGTGACCCTGATTGTACTCCTTGGTACTTCCATTCTTTCTATCTCCATGATAGTTTTCTGCATATTTTCTTTGACCTGGAATTTCTCAGTTTTGTCTATAATATTCCAGTGAATTTTCATTTTGAAATTTCTTTCAATTGGATATCAGTGGATTTTTTTTCAATTTGTTCTTTACTCTCTGGTTTTAAGAGATCTAGAGGGTTTTATGATTTCTTTAAATATGATGTTTAGAATTATCTTTTTGATTAAGGATCTCCCACATGTTGAGTGATTCTTGAATTATCTATCATCAATATGTTTTCCACGTAAATTGTTTTTGCTATGAGATGCCTTACAGTTTCTTCTATTTTTTTTCCTCATTAGACTCTGTTTTAATATTTATTCTTGACTTATGGAGCCATTGGCTTCTATTAAATCAATCCTAATTTTTAAGGAAGTTTTTTTTTCTTGAGTAAGCTTTGTGCCTCTTATTCCAAGCTATTACTTTTTTTTCCAAATCTTTCTTTCATAGCTCTCATTTCTTTTCCCATTTTTCCTATATCACTCTTATTTAGTTTATTGTCAGCAACTGACATCCTACAACAGATGAATGGTGAACAAAAGCTTCGGGCTAGGTGAGCATAGTTAGACAACAATGCTGGTTTAATGGAGTAGTATAAAAGATTATATGTATTTCTTGTTTATGCATGGAAAGTTTTACAGTGAACTTTAAATCTCTAGTTACTCATGGATGAACTCAGTTTAACATAGATATCAGTGATGGCTTTGACTACCAAGGCTTCTTCTTGTATGCCCAGACTGCTTGTAGGAGACACATCTAATATTTCTTGATACTGATTGTCAAATATTCTTCTTGGGGAAAGATATGGAACACCTGTTCAAAGGGGACTTTGCACCCTTCTAGATCCAAACAAGTTGACAAGTCTGGACTCAGACATAGCTCAACAAGTCCTTGAACTCAGAGCAAGTCAAAAGTCTCTGAACTCAGACACAAGTTAAAGAATTCATTAGACTTGGCCTCCCACAGTTTATAAAAAAATTTTTTTTAGCTCTTTACAAAATCTTATTTCATCTTTTCCAGAAATTCTAATTGGGCTTGTGCCCAAGCTGTGTTTTTCCTTGAGACTTTGTCTTTTGATATTCTAGAGTCCTTTTCTTCTTCTGAGTTTGTTTCTTTGGGTGTTTCTGTCATCATAATGCCTCTTTTTTGGTGGGGTTTTCCTTTTGTTTGTTCATGCTTCCAGCCAATTTTTTGACTTTAGACTTTATGTTAGGGTTAAGCTTTGTGCACTTCAGGAGAAATATCTAGGCTATGCTCTTGTCCTGCTTTCTTGGGTGGGGAGGTATTACTTAGTATTATTTTATTCTGTATTCTGAAATAGCAGAGAAAACAAAGTTTTGAGCTTCTAAGCATATTGCCTTATTAAGCAATGCATGCCAATTACATAACAAATTGGGACTAGGCCTCCTCAGCTTGGCACTGAACTCTTGAATATGGGGGAAACATATTTTTATACATTAAAAGAAAATAATAGACAGGATATAATCCAGGATAGAAAATTAGGTAATCTGATTTCTAATTAGAAGACAGACTAGGGACTTTACAAGTTGGGAAGGAGAGAGCAAACAGGTGCAATTCTCTGAAATCAGAAAAAAGAAGTGTCTCACTCCCCTACAAGTGTCTGTATTCAATCCAAGGAACAAAGAAACAGTAATTGATTTACCAGAATGGGACCAGTTTTCAGATAAGACATATGGGTTGATAGAATGTATACCCATGGGAAAATTCCTTGCATCAATCTTCAGACCTGACTGGACTTATACTCAACATAATCTAGATCCTTAATTAAAGGCCTCTAAACAACAGGGGGAGGTGGTCCAGCTTCCTGGCCATGCCAAGCTAGGTTCAAACGATGCAATAAAGTTTTATCACAATACTCATAATTGAATAATTTTTTTCTCACAGGATAGAAATTGGACTAGACCCACAACTGAATAGATAGGGAACTGAGTTAGCTCCAGAACTGAGTCGTAAGATGTAGTCAGTACGGTTCATTTAACTTCCAGAGTTTCAGGATCTGAAGGACATGTCTTTCATGTTAGCGACCTGCAAGTTTTCAGTGCTCCCAAAGTGATCTGATTTTGGAGCAAAGTCTGATAACTAACCTCTTGGTCTGAGCTCTACTAGCTCCTGACTTAGGCTTATGTCTGTCTAGCACTACTGTGGGCTTGCCCCTGATTGGAGTTCCAGTAAACTGCTGCCAGAATCAACCACTATCATTTATCTAAGAAGTTCTGAAGGCTCAGAGAGACCAAACTAAAAGCTTGCTGTTGGTCTGTGGTTTGTGTCCTACTTATTTCATTTGCAAATTTTAGACTTGACTGGAAAATGAAACTGAGATCTTAATCCTGGGGTCAGAGTCATATAGCTACTACTTCCTTCTGAACTTCTTCCTAGCTCAGTATACTACCTAAGGTCTGTACCTCCCTACTCTAGAATACCTCCCCTGGACCCAGATACCTTCCTCAGTCAACTTTTGAGCTATGTTATGAGAAGGAACTGAATAGTGGGTGATAGAGCTGCCAGTGAGCACCTGTTTTTGCACCCTACACAAAGTTAATGTTCTAGTATTTGTCTTGCACCTCATCCTGCCCTGGAGCATAGCTCTTCCAGTCCCTGAATTCTGGAATGCTCATTGTGGTGTACTCCTAACCAGACTTCTCCACATTGTACACAGGTCTTTCTGATTTCTTAGGCAGAGCTGGTCTGGAAAACCAGTTCACCGTGACTTTTTCTTGCATTTCCCAATCAGGTACACTTTCTAGATATTTGTGAAGGAGGTGTATTGGGTAAATTAGGCTTCTTCCTACTACTGAACTCTCTTATCTCTCACTTTCCAATATTTTCAGTCATTTTTCAGTCATGTCTGACTCTTCATGACACTATTTTTGGGTTTTCTTGGCAAAGATACTAGAGTGGTTTGCCATTTCCTTCTCTTGCTCATTTTACAGATGAGGAAATGGAGGCAACCAGGGTTAATGACTTGTCCAGGGTCACACAGCTAGCAAGTTTCTGAGACTGGAATTGAATTCAGGAAGATGAGTCTTCCTGATTCTGAGCTCAGTGCTCTATCCACTGCACAAAACTTCCCCATACTATTAATTTTTAAACATGAAACTTTTAAGATTTATTGAGTAGAAGACAAAAAGGGAACAGTTAAAATATATTCATCTACCCATAAACCCAAGTCATATTCTCCCTCCAATGCATATAAGTAAGATACATGAATCGGAAATCATGAGTCCTTAAGGTAAATCAGTTTCTGAATTCTAGGCTTGTATGTCGGGAGTCTATTTAGGGAATGGTCTGAACTATGTGCCACTTGCTGGGTGATATTTCTCCTCTTTTGTGCCTCTCTACTCTCCTTCTGGATAAAGCCACTTCTCTGTTATTCTTGAAGCCACTGAAGCAGTGTGAAGCTATTTTAGTTAATAACAGCCTTAAATCAGCTGTCTGTAGAGATTTCCAGATCTGTTCCCATAGCTAGGCTCTTAGGTAGCATGACACACTTCCAATTAAGAGCATTTTTCTTTAATCTTGGGATTGGTAAAATTATTCACGTCTTGCTTTCTATAGATGGGTGATTTTTTCCCCTATTAAGCCATTTGTGGTTATTCAGTCATTATTGTTTTTTCAACTCTTTGTGACCCCATTTGGGGTTTTCTTGGTAAAGATTCTGGAATGTTTTGCCATTTCCTTTTCCAGCTCTTTTTACAGACAAGAAAACTGAGGCAAAACAGAGTTAAATGACTTGCCCAGGGTCACACAGCTAATAAGTATCTGAGGTCAGATTCAAACTCAGATCTGACTTGAAGTCCAGTGCTCTCTCCAGTGCACCAACTAGCTGCCTGAGAGCAATGGAAGGAAATGTGGACAAGCCTTTGAGGGGCTTCCCTTCTTTTAAGCTGAAGACCATATTAGAGAGTAAGGCAGCCTTTCCCCAGGCCTGATCTTTGGCTACATCAGAAGATTCTTATTGTCTCAGATGAATTCTTTCATAAACAACAAAGCTGTCCTCCAATCACATCAGTTCCCTTCATCAAAAGCAGAGGTTCTAACTAGCTGGACTCAGTTTCTTGTTAGCTTTTTATTACTGGCACAGTCTTAGGCCCATTTACTTTTATATCTTCTGTTTTTGGTGTCTTGGCTTCTGTAAACAGCTTTCTAGCAGGTTGTAGCTCTGTCTCTCTCCTGAACTAGCTTCATCAGTCACTAACTTCTAATGTGACTTTCAACGCTTAAAGTCAGGGCTTCCTCATGTGTGACAACCTTTAACTTAGGCCAAGACACCTCAAATCCACATTTATCCCACATATGACATAAATAGTCCTTATACAGTAGTCCCGTAGTCCCAAAATAGTTCTTTGATTCATAGTTTCCCAGCAATAGACTTCAAAGTTCCGAAAACAGTCATATTCAAATTAGCTGCTGGGAAACAAGGTACTGCCATCACCTCTACCATCAGTCAGTACCTTTTCCTCTGAGAAGCTGCTTTTCTTTTAGGTTGTCTAGGCAGCATCTCTTTCTCCTCAAACTGCTTTTCATTGTGCTTATAAATGATGTGCTTTTCCTCCTCCTCTCAGTAAATAAAATGCTTACATCAAAAATGAACAGTAACATACACATGTACTTTTTTAAATGGCCAGGATGTCCCTTAAGATTCCGAGATCATGGACAGTGGATGCCTCTTAAATGAGATAATATTTGTAAAAAGTACTTAGAACAGTGCCCAGCACATAGTAGATACAATAGAAATGCTTCGTTTTTCTCTTCTCCCCACCCTTTCCTTACCCTTTTCTGAAATCCTTGACATCTCAAGCAATAGTTCTTTTAAAAAGGGATGGTGTAGCTAGGTGGCTAGTACCAGCCCCGGAGTCAGAAAAGACTTGAATTCAAATTTGACCTCAGACACCTATCAGCTGTGTGACCCAGGGCAAGTCACTTAACTCTGCTTCACAACAATAACAACAAACATTAAAAGGAGTGGTGGGACTATGCAGCCTAATTTTCTGTAGATCAGTGGTTTTCAACCTGTGGGTTATGTTCAATTTAAGTACATCCTGCATATCAGATATTTACATTACGATTCATAACAGTAGCAAAATTACAGTTATGAAGTAGCAACGAAAATAATTTTATGGTTGGGGGTCATCACAACATGAGGAACTGTATTAAAAGGTCTCAGCATTAGGAAGGTTGAAACCCATTGCTCTAGATAGAGAGAGGCAGGCAGATTCTATAAGCAGTGAGAAATATGCTGAAAGTAGCAATTTAAGGTAGGAATGTAAATGGTTGCTAATACATGGTAAAGGAAGTAAATTCATGGTGTGATGGAAAGGGCACCGAATTTTGGGTCTGGAGACTTTGGTTCCAGCCCTGCTCTGCCATTAACTATCAATGCATTTTTAGATAAGTCGTTTTAATCCAAGACTACCTAGCACACATTTTATTTATTTATATTGGTCTCTTTTTGTTTTTCATCTATCTATCCATCCATCTATCTATCTATCTATCTATCTATCTATCTATCTATCTATCTATCTCTATATATCTTCCCTCTCCCCTTCCAAAAGTGCCATTCATTATAACAAAAAATAAAAAAATTAAAATTAAAAAATTAAAAAATAACAAAATATTTAAAAAATAATTTCAGTAAGACTGATCAATACCTCAACCAAGTCCAATGTTATGTGTAGTGTCTGACATTTGTAATCCTCCACCTTTACAAAGAAGGGAGAAAGGTGCACTTTCAGGATTCTTCTTTCTATGCGCAGCCAGCAAGTTTCAAAGTATTCATTTTCAGTTTTTTCCCCCAACAAGCATTTATTAAACACTGACTGTGTGCAAGATACCGTGATAGGTATTAGGGATAGGAAAAAAAAACAACTCACAGAAAACCCATCCCTTTTCTCAAGCAGTGTGTTGATCAAATCACTAAGCATTTGAAGCACCTGGATGTGTGAGGCACTTTGGTTGCAAAGACAAAAAGCAAACTGGTCCCTTCTCTCAAGGAGCTTACATTCTTTTTTTATGAGTAATTAATAATCAATTTATTAAATAGACTAGCTAATAATCAATAAATTGATGGTCAGTGGTTTATTTTGGTAACCTAAGACCCTTAATGAAGACACTGAATGTCTTTAAAATTAAAAAAAATATCCCCCCTTTTTCAATTTATTTATTTATTTTTAGTTTCCAACATTCATTTCTATAATATTTTGAGTTACAAATTTTTCCCCCCATCTTTCCCCCAACTCACCCCCCAATAGCTAGCCTACTGAATATCCCTTCTCCCAATCTGTTCTTTCCTATATCCTCCCCCTAACTTTCTGGTAGGCCAAGATGGATTTCTATACTCAAGTGTCTGCATATCTTATTTCCCAGCTGCATGTAAAAAACAATTTAAAAAAATAGTTGTTTTTAAAACTTTGAGTTCCAGATTTTTCTCCTTCTTTCCTCCTCACCCACCCCCACTAGGAAGATAAGCAATTCAATATAGGTTGTATGTGTATAGATACAAAACATTTTCATAGTAGTTAATGGTAAAAGACTAACTACATTTCTCTCCATCCTATCCTACCCTCCACTTATTCTATTTTCTCTTTTGACCCTGTCCCTTTTCAAAAGTGTGTGCTTCTAACTACCCTGTCCCCCAATATGCCCTCTCTTCTACCATCCCCTCTCTTATACCCTTCCCCCCTACTTTCCTGTAGGGTAAGATACTCAATTGAGTGCTTACATTCTTTTTTTTTTTCGTGGAGCGGGGAAGGCAGGGCAGTGGGGTTAAATGATAAATGACTTGGCCAAGGTAACACAGCTAATAAGTATATCAAGTGTCTGAGGTCGGATTTGAACTCAGGTCCTCCTGACTCCAGAGCCAGTACTCCATTCACTGTGTCACCTAGCTTCCCCGGGGAGCTTACATTCTAAGAGACAGACAACATGCACAAAACCCAGTGTATATTGAACAGATACAAACCGGATATGAGATAACTTTGCAGTGAGAGGAGGAGACATTATCTGCATGCAGGTGATGAGGAAAAGCCTCATGTGGTAGGTGGCATTTGAGAGAATCTTCAAGGAAGACGGATTCCAAGCAGCAGAGGAGAGGAGGGAGACCATTTCAAGCATGACAGAGAGCTTTTGCAAAGGCAAGAAGATGGTAGATGGAGAGATGTCTATGAGCAACAGCAAGGAGGCTGGACCATAGAGTGCATGTAGGGGAGAAATGTGCCAATTTGGGTGTTTAGGAGGGTTGTGGTGGTGCCCTTAACTGAAATAAAGAAATTCCATAAGGAAGTTGTTGGGGAGTGAATAGAGCTCAGGAGAGAGTCTAGGGCTAAATATCTAGACCTGGTAGTCATTGCATTGAGAGCTGAGGAGGTTGTTGAGTGAGAGTATAAAGAGAGAAAAGAGCAACAGCCCCAGGACAGACTCCTACATTCTACTGGTGGGCATGCAACAGTTCAATAGGTAAGTAGATATTGGATCATTGGAACAGGGGGGAATTGAGTACTGACTATTACAAGCTACTGGTTTAGTTGTTGCTTTTTTATGATGAAGTCATTTCAGTTATGACTGACTATCATTTGGGGTTTTCTTGACAGACATACTGGAGCTGTTTGCTGTTTCCTTCTCTAACTTATTTTACAGATGAGGAAACTGAGGCAAATAGGATAGAGGAATTTGCCCAAGGTCACGCAGCTAATAAATGTCTGAGGCCATTATTTTTATTTTATTATTATTATTATTATTATTATACTGAGACAAATGTTAACTCATTCTCCTTACTGCTACTAAAGTGATTTTCTTTAAGTACAGATTTGACCATGTCACTTCCTTCCTTAATAAACTCCAGTGGCTTCTTATTGCTTCCAGGGTAAAATACAAACTTCTCAGTTTAGCTTTGATAGCCCTTCTCAAAGGAACCACAATTTATTTTATCCAGTTGTTGGGTTACTCTGCTCTTCTGAGTTTTCCTCTTGGACTTTTCTTAACCCACAGTATTTCTTCAGTGTGTTTTTTTTTTCTGTCAATGATATTTTCAGTCTAAGTTATTGTTATGGGATTTTGTTCTTGGGCCAATTCCCTCAAGGACTCTTAAGAGTTGGCTGATCCAGACAGAGTGACTGGAATTTGACCCCACCTTTTTGTTGCAATCCTTGATTTCAATCTCAGTATCCTGGTGGCCTACAGATAATTCTGCCTTTAGCCAGACTGTCTCTGATCTCTTGATGTCCTGTTGACTGGTGTAATTTTGCTGCTACAAGAAAAAGACCAAAAATATATCTTTCCATCTGTGGACTCAAAACTATCCATTATTTCTTTACAAAAATCATTTGTAAGAGAAGAAGCAAATGAGGATAGAGCAGTGTTTCTGATTATTGCCTCTTTGAAAGGACCAGAAATGTATGCATGCATAATTTTGAAATGTATTTATATGTGTGTATGGATATATATATATATATATTTATGTGTGTGCATATATATTTATATGTATGTGTGTATGTGTATGTGTGTGTCTATCTGTATCTATGTATCCCTCTCTTTCTCTCACTCTCTCTGTCTCTCTCTCTCTTTCTTCATTCTCAAGGGGAGAGACATCTGTGAATGACTCATTCTCTCTCTGACAGGCCCCACTGGGGTGCTGGATATCATTCTGGTCTCAAGCCTCCTGCACAGTCAGCTCCCTGGCATGGGTGTCCATTTGCTGAGTTGGTTCGTTTCAAACTGTGGCTCCTGCTATTCCAATGAATACATAGCTCTGCCTTCTCTCTATACATAATTACCTAAGGGGGTTAGTTCCTTCCAAACTACTGTTTAGACATTATTGAAACCTGGCTTAAGATCCCTCATTACTGGAGCTTCTGAAGACTTACGGCCCCCAGCTCAGAATGCTGGCAGGCTGTTTTCAGTATTGTTTGTGGGATGTGCTGGCTTCCTTAGCAATGGTCCTCCCTCTGTCTCTATCTGTATCAAGTCCATTTACCAGGTCTTGCTCTGACTTGGAGTGAAAATTAGTATAAGGACAAAATTACTAACAATAAAAGCTATCATGTAAGAAGCCCAATGACAGATTAGACGGAGCAGGCCTGGCAGGTGAGAGCATCCTACCTCTGACACATACTGGCTATGTGACTCATGGCAATTCAAGTAATCTCTAAGTGATTTTGGTGATCTTCAAAACGCACAATTTGTAGCCCCTACCAGGCCTTCTCCTCTGAAGCTCAAAGAGCTGCTCAGGATTCTACTCTTTTCAGAGGTAGACAGCGTAGATATTTTGTTTAGAAGTTCATTCAGCTCCTTTTCTTTTTCTGCTGCTTGCTGGGAGTGTTGGAACCTCTCTAGGTCATGCTGATAGGACCCCACCATCCCACTCCCACACCCATCCCTGGTCTGGTTCCTCCTTATCCTGTTTCAGCCATTCCCTAAATAGCTAGGACTCATTCTCCCACTCTTGGAGCTTAGCTTCAGTGTGTCCCATGTGGGCTCCCGGAGCTGCTGTTCCTACTTGAGCTGGTTCTGAAGTTTCTGTACATTGCCTAGTTTTTCTCTCTGTTCATCAAAGTTATACTATTGAAAGTTGTATTTCCTGTGTTAACTGCAGCCGGCCTGTATTGCTTTTCTTAGTTGGGGATCATGTCGTTCAATTATTCATTTGTGTCCAACTCTTCATGACTCCACGGACCATACTGTCCATGGGACTCCATGGACCATACTGTCCATGGAGATTTCTTGGCAACAATACTGGAGTAGTTTGCCATTTCTTTCTCCAGTGGATTGAGGCAAACAGAGATTAATTGACTTGTTAAGGGTCACATAGCTAGGAGGTAATTGAGGCTGGATTTGAACTCAGGTCTTCCTGACTCCAGGTCCAATGCCTACAGACACCAAGCTGTCTTTAGGATCATGGCTTTTTGCTTTTCAGCATAGCTGTCCTATTGGACAACCACGTCTGAAGGTTGAGAAGCAATTGTTATAGCATCTGTATTTCTGTACAAATTCAGATTCTGTGATTCCTGGAAAACTGTTGTTCCAGTCCACTTGGGTTACCTTGTCTGTGATCCTTCTTTAGAATCTCCTGAAAGTTCATCAGGTTCTGAATCTGAGCTGATAAAAGGATTTCTCTGATCTTTGAACCAACTATCACTATTGCAGACATTTTTCTTAAAATTAGCATCTTAGAAACAGACAAAAAAGAGTATTTTTATTTGGGTTTCTATTAATGTCATAGCTTCCAAAGTTCTCTGCTGTCCACATAAAAAGAGATCATCTTCACCATCATCTTCACCTCCTTGACTGACATTGCCCAGCTGTTTACAAATGGGGTTCCGGTTATTCACAGTTTCAGACAGTGCTGATTTCAGAATCATCTCACCTTGCAGGTTCTCTGAGGGTTCCCCTTCTTGGAAAAAGGTTCTATGCCAGGGGTCTTGAGGTAGAACATCAAAACTTCATCTCAGACATTTCCAAATAAATCTGTTGTTTCTCATTGAGGCTTCGAGCAATAAATTCATCTTTCTTGCTTAAAAACTCATGAAATTTTTTTAGTTTTATAGCCTGAGTCCTAGCCATTTTTCTTCTTTGGTTTCCCTGATTGACTCTTCATTCCTATCAGGACAATTTTTCACTGTTCTAGGAATGAGTCATTTACAAATTTCTCTATCCTTTAGAATGGATATATACTCACACACACACAGACACATATGTCTGTATGTTTATATGTATACACACGTACATATACATACATATAAATAGATATACACATACACATTTCACACACATTTCAAAAATATACATGCATACATTTATGGTCCTTTCAGAGAGACACTAATCAGAAACACTGCTTTTTACTCATTTGCTACTTCTCTTACAATTGACTTTTGTAATGAAATCATGGATAGTTTTGAGTTCACAAATACAAAGATATATTTTTGGACTTTTTCTTGTAGCAGCAAGAGTACATCAATCAATAAGACATCAAGAGCATCTTTAAGATGCCCTGATGAAGTTTCCCAGCCCAGCTCTCCATCAAGCAGGAGCTGCCTGTGTAGTATCTCCTCCTTCGGGAAGGTCAGCCCATTTTTGAGCTTGTTGGAGGACTTGAGGTTCATCTTGCCAAAAATCTCTTTGAGATGCTGTTCCTTCTCACACCCATTCACTTTAGCATCACCTGGCATGACGATATCTTTTATTAGGCCAGGAGTTTGGGTCAATTCTTCATAATCTTCAATAGCAGTTTCAATATCCTGAATAATTAGACCCCCTCCCCGTCCCCACCCCAAGTACTTGGTTACATCCTGTATCACTAGAAGAGCGAAGTCCTGAACACCAAGTTTTCAACAAGAGAAGTTGCTAATTTTCTTTTTCATTTCTTGTTTTATTGGAGCTGTTCCTTATAGTGAAGGACAGCTTCATTTTGATGACCACAAAATATATCATATTTTCTTTCATTCTTTCTCTATTTTCACCAAAAATTGTTGTGCCAAGGGGTCTCCAATTTTCTGGATCACATAATTCTGATCATTCCCTTCTGCCAAGAATTCTTTCCATTGTTCCTTTAAGTGGTACAGGAGTTACCCATGCATTTCTAGGAAGTCATCCACACGTGAGAAGATTTAGTTCATGATTTTGCTAGTGAACTCTGTTTCTTCTTTCAGTGCCTCTGAATAGACATTCTTTCTGTAAAATTATTATTTTTTATTTCATTAAATATTTCCCGATTGCATGTACATTTTTTAACACTGAATTATCTTCAGTACTTAGACATGATGCATTGCAGTTTGCATTAACTCATAGATGACACGCTTTTTCTTTACTTCACTTTTTTATTTCTTTGTATATGGTAGTTTTGGTGCAATGAGATGGTGCAGTGGATAGAGTGTTGGGCCTGGAATCAGGAAGACCTTACTTCAAATTTGACTTCAGACACTTGCTAGCTATGTGACCCAAGGCAAACCCTGTTTGTCTCAGTTTCCTCACCTGTAAAATGAGCTGAAGAAGGAAATGGCAAACCGCTCTAGAATCTTTGCCAAGAAAACCCCAAATGGGTCACAAAGTGTCAGACAGGACTGAAATGACTGAATAATGATAATATATGGAAATTCTATGCAAAGACTCCAGGACTTGGCCTCTGGGCATCTGTTTTTATTTCATTTCTTAGTGAGAAAGAGTAGAAATCTTCCAGGAAAATAGATTTAGTAGTGGATGATGTAAGTTAAAGAGAATCATTTGTCACTTCCTTGAATTTTATAAATCCTGGATGGGATTCATCCATCTCTACTGTACCTCGTCCAAATTGATGGACAGTTTCAACAATGTTCATTGTTGAATGAAGCTTCCTCCTTGGAAAGACAATCATTCTGACATTTCTTGGCAGAACTGGAGTGCCATTTGATACCAAGAAGGTACTACAAGGCTGCTCTTTCAAAGAGGCTACCTGATAAAGACTCTAGGCTGAACTTTCTACTGAAATCTATGGAGATCCTGGTGGCTGTATTGGAAATCTTTTTTTAAAGTTTCTTTCTTGAGGGGAACTTTCTAAGATTCCTTGGGGAAGCTTACTATGGGATCCTCTCAAAAAATGGAATTCTGATCACAAGAATGACTGCTTTTGATGATGTAGAAGAAGAAAAGGTGTCTAGAGACACAAATATGTAATTATCCAGGGAATTCAATAACTAATTTACATAAAACAGAAGTGTTCAAAGGTTGGGAAAAATGGAAGGCAATTAAAACTGACTAGTAAAGAATAAACTCGTAACTTAAAAATAATGCTGAAGTCTGGAACGAGCTGAAGCTTGAAATAATAAGTGGTTTTAAAAAATGCTACTTTGGAAGAAAGAAAATCAAAGAAGAAATAGGATTGCCGATTGAAGGTCAATAGAGTAAAGACAATTGACAAAGGAATGTTGAAGGTCAATGGAGTAAAGACAATTGACAAAGGAGTGAGGGTAACCTCTATACTGCTTCTGTTTTCTCTGACAAAAGTTCAGAGAAAAGAAAGTGACTGATTTAGTCAATTGCAAAATCAATGTGGGTCAACTGTAGACAACCTGGCAGCCAAAGAGCAAATTGATATTGGGATAGACATCACTAGAAGAATAATGTGACAGTAGGGAAGGTGATGGTTCCACTGTGAATGGTAAGAACACACCTGGGGTATGCTGTTCACACATGTTCACACATTGACAAGCTGGAGGGGGTCAAAAGAGGGCAACCACAATGGTCAGGGCACTCACAACCACACTACATGAAGATCAGATTTAGAAATATTTTAGTAGAGGATAGAGGAGGCAAAACAAAAGTTCATGTTAAAACTCTAGGTGAGACATATTACAAAGAAGGTGATATGAATGTTTACAATTAGGCTAATCAGCTCCCCTAAGAAACTTACTCCCAAAGATGAAAAAGGAATTAGATGAAGCAATAATCAATAAAGTCAAAGTGAAAAACCAGTAAGCTACTCCATTTAGTCAAAGATTGAATGAGAGGATTGTTGGAAGTCTGTTGGTATTCTGGTTGGGGACACTCCAGAAGCCCTGAAATCAAGAACTTGGGATGAGAATTTGTTATTTCACAAAAATTGTTGAAAAACTGGAAAGTACTATGGCAGAAACTTGGCATATACCAATATCTTACACCATTTACCAAGACAAGGTCACAATAGATACATGAATTAGATATAAAGAGATATTTTACAAGAAAATTAGAATAACATGGGACATAATGTTATCAGACTTATGAATATGTGGACAATTTATGAATTATCAAGAGAAACAGATCAGTTTGAGGTGTAAAATGGATAATTTTGATTAAGCAATGATCAATAAAGGCAAAGTAAAAAACCAGTAAGCTACTCCATTTAGTCAAAGATTGAATGAGAGGATTATTGGAAGCCTTTTGGCACTCTGGTTGGGGGCACTCCAGAAGCTCTGAAATCAATAAGAACTTGGGATGAGAATTTGTTATTTCGCGGAAATTTTTGAAAAACTGGAAAGCAGTATGGCAGAAACTTGGCATAGACCAATATCTTCCACCATTTACCAAGATAAAGTCACAATAAATACATGACTTAGATATAAAGAGATATTTTACAAGAAAATTAGAATAACGTGGGACATAATGGTATCAGACTTCTGGCAGAGACTTGGAACAAAGTACAAGTGTGAATTCCAAGAAAATATTTTTATTTATGAATTTTCAAGAGACAGAGATCAACTTGAGGTATAAACTGGATAATTTGGAGGGAATGTGGAAAAATTGAAACACTAATTCATTGTTGGTGGAATTGTGAACTGACCCGACCATTTTGGAGACAATTTGGAATTGTGCCCAAAGAACTATTAATCTACCTACACCCATTGACCCAGCAATGCCACTACTCAGTCTATTTTCAAAGATGATTGGGGGGAAAAGGGAAAATATATGTTCTAAAATATTTGTAGCAGCTCTCTTTGTACTGGCAAAGAACTGCACATTGTGGAGATGCACATCAATTAGGGAATGACTGAACAAGTTGTGGTTTATGATAGTGATAGAATACTTCTATGCTATAAGAAATGATGAGCTTGATAATCTTAGAAAAACATAGAAAAACTTGCATGAAATAATGAAGAGTGAAATGAACAGAACCAAGAGAGCTTTGTACATAGTAATAGCAATGTTGTTTCAAAAATGACTTTGAGTGAATAAGTCATTTTAACTTTTATAAAGACCCAAATTAAGTACAAAGGACATATTTGTGTCTAATGGTAACCATCGGGGGGGGGGAGGGAGGGAAGAAAAAAAGAAATTCACATTTTGTTGTATATTTGAAAGAGATAGTAAGTTGTGCAGAGTAGATCTGTACTTTCATGTTCAATCCTCTTTTTTTTATTGTACAGCGTTATAGAGATGTTTGTTTTATTCCATAAATTAAAAACAAACAATGAAACAAGAAGTTGGGCCTAGCCCATCAGAATCAAGGCAGGGGGCAGGCAAAGACAATTCCTAAGAGGCAAATGCTTAAGGAGAGAAAGAAGGACCGTAGGAACCCAGCCAGCCTTCACCAGGCATGCTTCAGGACCCTTGAAATCAGTGGATTTCTGGTATTCAGTGGCTATAGTGGTGAATTAAAAACATGGAGAATTAGAAGAGTCATTCCACTCTCCAGGAAGCCTGAAGTCAGTGCAGTGTCCAATATTCTGTCAGAATCTGTCAGGGCCACAAAGCCAACTCTGTCTAGTTGGACAAAGTCAATTTGTTTTTGGAGGTGGGAATACAGGGCAGTTGGGGTTAAGTGACTTGCCCAAGGTCACATAATTATTAAGCGTTAAGTGTCTAAGGCTGGATTTGAACTCAGGTCTTTCTGACTCTAGGCCTGGTACTCTATTCACTATACCACCTACTGCCCCCCCCCCCCCCCCAAACCAACTCTTGGCTGACAACTGTGTAAGGAAAAGGTAACAGGGAAGGGGGCCTGGTCAAAGTCCAATCCAATCTTTGGTCAGGATTGGGAAAGAGAATAGGGAGGGAAGACTGGAATCAGAGATCCTCTCCAGAACTGTGTCAAGGCAGCAGCTTTTAGATTGCACAGGGGCAAGACCAGGTGCCTACCCATTCCATCCAAGAGTTCAAGGAAGGGGCAGAACTTGGCCCTGGCACAAAGTTCCAGTCTAGAAACTGTGGCTGGAGATTGGAGTAAATAGAATAATAGTGCTAATATGATAAAGGGATACTATGCATTAAGAGAAACTCAAGAAGTTAACTGAGAAAAGAGTAACCCCAAACTAAGTATAAGAGAGTATTCAGGGCAGGGGGAGGGGAGAATGACTTTGGCTACAGGTTCAATTAGGATGGGTAGAAGAAATGAAATAAGAGATAAAAAATGAAATCAGAGTGCTTGAGGAAAAAAATGAATGAGAATGAATAGCTTAGAAAAGATGGTGGAAAATATGACTCAAGTAGTAGAATCCCTGAAAATTAGAATGGAACAAAAACCTTGAGTGATTTAGTCAAGAGCAAATTTTTCTTGAGTTTGCTTCATGGTATGGTAGTAAAAAAAGCAAATATTAGCTGATTAAGGGGAGTCTAACACCAAGATGTAGGGAGGGGATAGCTGCCCTGTCCTTTGCTCTAGTCAGACGACATCTAGAATATGGTGTTCAGCACTGCACACTGAAAAAAACTCTTCCTAACCATTAGTACTATCCCCCAATTGGAACGGACTGTTGTAAGAAACTGGGAATTCCCATCACTGATGGTCTTTAAGCAGAGACTGAATAACCGTTTATCAGAGATAAGACAATGGGAATCCCTGTTTAGGTATGACCTCTGGTTGCTTCCAATGCTGAGACTGAGGTTCTATGACTTCTAGGTTACCAAAGTCATGCATTTTTTCCCCTAATAAAACCAGTAAGCATACTGAAAGATTGAGTTAAGATTTACAGACCTTGATGGTTTCAAGGGGACACAGATTTAAAGTTAGAAGGGAGCATAGAGACTACTGAATCTAATCCTATTAGGTTAAGGATGAGGAAGATGAAGCCACAGGAAGATGAAGGCTCTTGTTCTAAGTTAGAGAACTAGTTAAGTGTTTGAGGTGGGATTTGTAGCCAGCTTTCCTTTCAAGTTCAATGCCCTATGAAATTAGAAAGATTAGTTTCATAAGAGCTCAGAAGACCAACTTCATATTCAAAAACAAGATGAGGAAGTGTGGTTAGGGAACAATTATTCTGAAAAAGATGGGGCATTTTGAGGACTGCAAGTTCAACGGGAGTCAACAGTGTGAAACAATGACCAAGAAAATGAATTCTATCTTACGGTGTATTAAAGGAAGCAAAATGATTAAGACTAGGGAGGCAACAATGCCTCAGGACTTTGAGTCAGAAGCTGTTGTTTGTTGTCATTTTTGTTACTGTCTGACTTTTCATGACTCCATTTGGGGTTTTCTTGGAAAAGATACTGGAGTTGCTGGCCATTTTCCTCCTCCAGTTCATTTTATAGATGAAGAAACTGAGGCAAACTGAGTTAAGGGACTTGCCCAGGGTCACACAGCTAGTAAATGTCTGAGTAACATTTGAACTCAGAAAGAGGAGTCTTCCTGACTCCAGGCCCAGCCATCTTAAAAATATGACCTCAGACACTTACTAGCTATGTGACCCCTGGGCAAGTCATTTAACCCTATTTGCTTCAGTTTCCTTATCTATAAAATAAAGATAATAATAACACCTACATTATAGGGCTATTGTGAGGATTAAAAGAGATACTATTTGTAGAAAAGGCTTAGCACAATGCCTGACACAAGTAGATGCTTAATAAATGCTTATTCCCTTCCCCTCAATGTCCCTATTGTCTCTCATTGTACTTTTCCCTGGTCAGACCACACCTGGAGTCCTGTGTTCAGTTCCTGGGTATGCCATTTTAGGAAGGACATGGGTAAGCTAGACTGCATGCAGAGGAGGCAACCAAAATAGTGACGGACACGAAAGTCCATTGAAGGAACTGTTTCTCCTCACTTTGAAGAAGAGAAGACTTAGGGGAAACATAATGGTGGTCTTCATGTGTTTGAAGGATTGCCACAGAGAACAAAGAATGAACTTGTTTGGCTTGACTCCAGAAACAGGAACTACAGGTAAATTGTAAAGAGACAAATTTAGGTTTGCTCTAATGAAAAAGTTTCTAACAATTAAAAGCCCAAGAGGAGAAGAATGGGTTGACTTGGCTGGTAGTAGATTCCTCTAACAAAATAACAGCTCACACTTGCACAATGCTTTAAGGTTTCTAAAGTGCTTTATATGGTAATATGACAAATTCATTCATTTATTCAACAAACACTTATTAAGTGCTTATCATGCACTAATTTAATAAGGTACTATTCTTGAAGAAGGTACTATTATTATTATTTCCACTTTACAGATAAAAAAATTGAGCCTGAGAGTGGTAAAGCACCCAGAGTCTCATAGCTACTAAGTGTCTGGAGCAGGATATGAATTCAGGTGTTCCAGACTTCAAGTCCAGTGCTCTACCCATAACACATGTTATAGACATACAAGATGGACTGAATAGCTATTGATGACCCTTCTGACTCTCATACTGTGATTCTGTTATAATATTGATGGGAGGGGAAGGACATAACACACTTTTCTGAGGTGTAAAAATTAGTGCATGATAAGCACTTAAATGTTTGTGGAATAAATGAATGAATCTGTCATATTACCATTTTAATCTTAAAAGTAGCACCAGTAATGCTCTGAAAGATTTAACACATATTTAAAAAGGAGTTTTCACTTTTCCCTATGATAGGTACCAACACACACACCCACACACACACACATACATTCTTCTTCCGACATTTTATGATGTCATAGAAGTGACCCTTGATTATTAAAGTTATGCTAGCATAGTGCATAATCTAGCAGCTTTTATCATTCTGTACAGTCTCAATGACAGAATTTTGCTTTCTCAGGACCAATCTAAGTAAGTATGGAGAGACTGATAACCAGTAAGTAGGCAGGCCACTAGAAGACATATTCTTTGGCAACTTATTAAACAAAGAAAAGTACAAAATAATCCTCAGACCTATCTCTCCTATTTCTGTAGTGATGATGGCAGAAGGGTAGAAAATAGGGCAGAGAGTGCTAAAAATCATCAAATTTTGGAATTTAAGTCTAATACCTAAAAAGCATTGACCTATCTGTTGGTACTCAGTGAATTCCTTATAGAATGACTAATGAGTGGGTATGTAGATGTCCTGCTAAAGATATTGAATCATATAAATTGCAGGTATGTATGAAGTATGGGCTGTCAGTGCCAACAGGTCCAGTATAGGTTGTATGTATATCTCTAATATATGAATATTGACATTATCTTAATAAAAGAAACCAGGAGACAAATGAAAATTGGAGGTAAATGGAAGGACAGATCACATTCTCTTTGGAGAGGCAAAGAGAATACAACATATCTCTGGTCTTTCTTTTTCACATCTCTCCCTTCTTTAATATATCTTTCCCACAACTGCTCTAAAATAAAGTCTGACCATGTAATGCCCTTCTCAATAATCTACAACTCCATATTCTCTCTAGAATTGAATACAAACTTCTGCTTGACTTTTAAAGACCTTCACCACCTGCCATTAACCTATTTTCAGTCTTATTTTATAGTACTTTCTCCTTTATGCGTTCTTTGATTCAGACAAACAAGCTTTTTTGCTGTTCCTCACACACAACAATATATCTCCTGTTTTCTTACCCCATGCTTGGAACGCTCTCCTCCTTCATGTCCATCTCTGACAACCCCCAGTCCCTATAAAGATCAATGCAAGCGCCATCTTTTACATGAAACCTTTCTTGGTTGCCTCTGGATGCCAGTGCTCCCCTACACAAATTACCTTGTATTTATTTTGCATATTTTTATTGGTTTACATTATTATCTTCCCCTATGGAATGTAAACTCCTTAAGGGCTGTGATTATTCCCTGTTCATATTCACATCCCCAGCAGATCTAGCACAAGGCAAGGTAATACTGTAATAGGTTCCTCATTAATGCTGGTTGATTCATTGATTGACTCCTTGACTATTGCTTGTTGACTATAAAAGTGGTGCTTGATTTGGTAAAGGTTCTTCTCCAATGAAGTGTCTCTCATGCATATGTTAAAAATCATGTAAGATTCTTTGAAAGCTATATAAACAGGGATAACTTCGTTTGACAGGTGGCTATCAAGCACAACAATGAACAAGGAGACTTAAGTTTGACAAAGGAGTTTGCTGCTGCAGTGAAGAATGTTCAGTGGAATCAATCAATTAATCATTAAGTAGTCATTAAGTGTCTGTTATACACAAAGGGCTATTCTAGGCACTGGAGAGATAAAGGAAGACAAAAACCAGTGCCTGTCCTGAAGGAGTTCACATTCTAATGGGGGAGATGGCATGTGTATAAATAGGTACATACCAATTAGATAGAAAGTAACCTTGTAGGGGAAGGCTGGAGCAGCTTGGGGACCAAGGAGAGCATCCTGCATAAGGCAGAATTTTAATTAATGCTTGAAAGAAGTCAGAAGTGGATTAAGGAGGGACGGCATTATACTTATGGGTGACAATGAATATATAATGTGAAGGTATGGAGACAGAAAACAAAATGGCATGTGTGAAGGATAGCAAGTAAGACTGTATGACTGGAGTGTGGAGTACATGGAGAGAAACAGAGTGCAAGAAGAATGGAAAAGTAATAATGGAAGAGAGATAGATGGTTAGGTCCTTCAGAGCTCCCATTTTCAGATGACAATGTGCCTATGGCATCAAGCCCCCAAACATTGCAGATCCTCTTGAATAAGAACTAAAACTTCAGAGTTTGGCTCAATCATCCACATAGGAAAATCCAAGTGGATGAAAAATGCCTTTGTAGTTGGATGGATAGTCAATAGAATTGGTCAATAAATGCATATATCTCTGGACCAGGGATGTTGAGTTGGCACCAGAATTAAACAGAAGTAGAGCTGATTGACTGCCTGTGGGAAATTACCCATAACTTCTAACTACTCCATCCAACCTTTATTCCCTGAGATACAGGTTCATCTTTTAAACATCCAGTGATGCTATTTCACGGCTACAAATTGTTAAACAGCACAGTCTCTGAAGAATTAAAGTAGAAAGTTACCTATGAGGGAATGAAGTGATGTGTGGTTGAGGTAAATACGCTGAAGCAGATTGCCAATGAAGACCAATAGAGGAGAAGTGGCATAAAAGACATTGTCATAGACATGTACAAGTGAAAGCAGGAGTGATCAGGCAATGAGAGCAAGGGATAACCAATGGATAGCCCATGTGTTTCATTGTTGTAATGGGGAACTAGCTACAGGAAGACACCCCGTCTCTTTTATGGAGGATTTATGGATGACCATAGATTAGAATTGTACAAGATAAGATATGAATGAATTGCAAACTCTGCCACTGGAAGAAATACACACATTGAGATTTTACATTCACTGAGATATTAAAGTTTTTCACCTTCCTATTCACTACATATAGCAATAACAGCTAGCATCTGCATAATACTTTAAGGTTTGTGGAATGCTATATGGATATTGTCACATTCAAACTGCACAACAACCCTGGGAGCTAGGTGCTATTATAATCACCATTTTATAGATAAAGAAACCAAGGCATAGAGAGATCAAGTGACTTGTCTAGGGTCACAAAGTTAGTGTCTGAGGCTCTATTTGAACTTAAGTCTTTCTTCCATTCCAGCACTCCATGCCCTTTACCACCCCTATCTCCACCACACCCCCAGTCAGCTCCCTATATATGTTTGCAATGGCCAGGATGGTGAGGGCTCTGAAAGCTCTGTCTTATGCAGAATGAATACTACAAATGAGGCTATTTAGTCTATAAAACAGTAAACCTGAATGGGTAGAGAAGGGGTAATAGCTGTTTTCCACCATTTAAAGGACCATAACATGTAAGAGAGATTGGACTTATTTTCTATAGCTATACATAGCAGAACAAAAGAAAATGGATTGAAGCTTGGCACATTTTAGCTCAATAAAGGAAAAATGATGAACAGTTTTTCATAAATGTAATGGGTTGCCTTACAAAGTTCCCTAAACCAGTGGATAAAATAGCTATTAGTGACAGGTAAGTGGCACAGTGGGAAGAGCCAGAAAGACCTGAATTCAAATCTAGCCTCAATGATCCTGTGTGATCCAGCTGTGTGATCCTGGGGAGTCACTTAACCTCTGCCTCAATTTCTTTTTCTTTCTTTTTTGCTTTTTGGAGGGCAATTGGGGTTAAGTGACTTGCCCAATGTCACATGGCTAGTAAGTGTCTGAGGCTGCATTTGAACTCAGGTCCTCCTGACTCCAGGGCCAGTGCTCTATTCACTATGCCACCTAGTTGCCCCTCAGTTTCTTACTCTGCAAAGTGGGGATAATAATACCTACCCAATGGGACAGAATGCTATAGTATATGTAAAGCATTTTGCAAACTGTAAAGCACTATGTAAAAGTCAACTATTTGAGATGTTGAAGAGTGAATTCCTGCTTTGGCAGGGAAATTAGATGAGATGATTCAAGAATGCTTACGTTTGAGTTAGGTGAACTTCATTTTACATGGGGGAAAACTGAGACCCAAGGTAACATAGGCACTAAGTAGCAGGGTTAGGATTAGACCCAGGTGATCTTTCTTCAAATTCAGCACTATTTCCACAATAGCACCTGTAAGATCCCTCAGTGCTGCTATTCTGCAAGTTTGTGACCTAAATCTTCCCTTTCACAGAGCGAGGCAGATCTGACTGCTTCCTCTTAGCTGATAAGGGAACTCAAGCTGAGTGTGATCAGCCGTCCTCTTCTGAGTGCTGGGCTTTGGGAAGTGCTATGAATGGCCTTCACCCTGGCTATCAGATAACTGAGAACTGGAGATAAGAAACCACAGTTTCCTTACTGTCAGTCAAGGAGAGTTCTATTGACCTGCCCATTAGCGTGTGGGGAGAATTAATTAATAACAGAAACAGGGTCCAAGAAGGAGAACTGAATTTTCTTGGAGACTGATGGCTGTATATATTTGTTCCTGATATATGTCCCATTTGGAGATTCCCTCAACATATTCCTTGTTAACTTTATCACCAGAGCCTTCTCCTCTCTTACAGGGTGTAGATTTACAGGAACATAGTGCTTTGGCAAATATAAACTTTGGCCTATGGTTTGGGATCACTTATCACAGTCCCAATGTACCCATTCCAGGAAAAATCTACTTCATTTCTCCATGGCTACAACTATGTGGTTCCAGTGGAGAATTAGCTTTCCCCAGCAGATATGAAAGCAGCTCTGGGGTCCATTGCTTTTGCTAATCACCACTTAAGTCAATGGAGAAGAAGCCTTCAGGGATTTCTAAGGGTTTCCACTACCATAAGCTTCAGGGGAAAAGAAAGGAGTAGCACAGGTTTCCAAAGTGGACGATACTGCTCCCTGGGGAGTGCTGGAATGATCCAGGGAGGGGGCTGTAGTAGCCTCAGGTGCATTTGGGGGCATTGAATAAATCTAAAGGGGGGGTAGAAGCATAAGGAAAGAAGAGAAGAAAATTTTGAAAAACTGCACGTTTCATCTGTTGTGTAACAGAGTTAAAGTCATAATGATTACATCATTTTCCAAATAAACACTTAACATGCAAGTTATATGATCAGTGCTCAAGTCCAATGGCAAGTTGTAACACACAAGTGTTGGCAGGTGAAAGGGTCACACGCTGTCAGGAAGTCCAGCTTGCACTGGTGGGAATATGCATGTATAAGGACTTATTTACAACACTATACTCTCTGGTTATATGATGCAATATTGTGTCACCAAAATTTCAATGCAGGAAAAAAACCACAAATGTACAGTAAATCATTAAATTTAAGATGTGTCATTTTTAAAAGATATTTTATATTTTTTAAATGATGCAAAATTTTAAAAAAGTTAAAGGCTTAAAGAAAGTAGATTTCCAGGAGGCACTGAGTAATTTAATTTTGAAAAGGGGATGGTAGGCCAAATAAGTTTGAGGACCTCTGATCTAGAGCTGGAAGCTGTTATTATTTGTTGTTCAGTCCTGTCTGACTCTTCAAAAACCCCACTGGGCCTTTGTTGGCAAAGATACTGGAGTGGTTTGCCATTTCCTTCTCCAGCTCATTTTACAGATGAGGAAACTGAGGCAAACAGGGTTAAGTGTCCAAGGAGGCAAACATAGTAAGTGTCTTGTAAGGGGAACACAGACACAGTAAAGTGTCTGAGGCCAGATTTGAATTCACAAAGAAGAGTCTTGTCTCCAGGGCCATTCTGTCCACTGTACCACCTGGCTGCCTGCAAAGTCAAGAGACAAGAGCCAAATTCTGGCTCTGAAATTTAATTTTGTGACAGAAAAAGTAGTGGATTTCAAGTCAGAGAACTTAAGTTCAAGTCCTGTGTGATCTTGGATGAGTCATAATATCTCTGGGCCTTCTCATCTGTAAAATGAAGGAATTATCCTAGCAGCGGTTCTCAGCCTGTGGGTTGTGTTCAATTTGTAACAATGAAAATACATCCTGCATATCAGATATTTACATTACAATTCATAACAGTAGCAAAATTACAATTGTGAAGTAGAAACGAAAATAATTTTATGGCTGGTGGTCACCACAACATGAGGAACTGTATTAAAGGGTCTCAGTATCTGGAAGGTTGAGAACCACTGTGCTGGAGAAACTTCTCAGATTACTTCTGATTCTCGCTTGTGAAGTTATGAATCTTGGCCCTGACACTTTTTGACTCATGCCTATGGATGAGCATAGGTCTAACCTCTGCTCATGAAGCTTCAGTTCCTGAAGTTCAACTCCCCATTACCTTTTGAATAAAACATAAACTCTAATTTGACCCTTCACAAACTGGCCCTAGCCTCCCTTTCTAGGCTTGGTTGCACGTTTTTTTCACTTTATAAACTGGTGGCCATGGTATTTCATCTGCCATCCATATCCCCTTGCACACACTGTCTTCTATATTTAAAATGTACTTTCTCCTCACCTGTTAATACTGGGACTCCTGGTTCCCTTCAAAGCTCAGTGAACCTGCCACATTGTTCAAAAGACTTGTCATGATGTTCTCACTTTTTAGTATGCCTGAATCACTGTGTATTTTTCACATATTCTAAATTTATCTATGAATTCTTGGATTCTAGGGGAATAAGTTCCAATAGATCAGCTTTCTCTATACCCCTAACTTATAATAATGATTGACTCATATTATAGATGCTGACTGTATGATAGTGATATGCATTATAATGAATCAAACCCACCTACATGAAACCTGGTAGCATTTCTCCAGATTTACCAACCAACCAACAAACAGACAAAAAAACCCCCCAAAAACCTTGACTGAGGAGGGAGTAAGGAGTAAGGAAATGAACCCCGGGGTAGCAAAATTAGCAGTAAGAAATTCTTGAAGCCTTGGTTTTCCCTGGAATCATTCCCCTTGCTTTAACTCCAGAGCAGCTGAGTCAGAGGAGAGCGGCAGCCAGGGACAGGTATGTGCCCCAGCACATTACAGAAGAATGATCACTTGCTAAAAGGCAGAAGTGTTGGCTTCAACGCCAACTTTTGCACACGCTTAAGAGACGGTTACTTCCATAAAAAACAAAACAAAACCAAGTCCTTCCAGGGGAGTTTTATTTTTGGAAAAGCTCTGGGATGCTGGGGGTGGGGAGGATGGAGAAACACCTTGATCATAACAGCATTCGATGCAAGCCTGAGGAAGAATGAAGGAAGGCAGGCTGGTGCACTGTACTCCCAAGATCATAGGGAGATGTGCATTTTCACCAATTTTCCCTCCTTCTAGGTGGACCTTGATGAGTAAGAGAGAGAAAGCTCTCTAGCTTTCGTTTTCGAGAAAGGTTAGTGGCCCGGCTCCGATTCCAAGCAGTCAAAGGTAATAGTAAAACTGGTGGTTGCTCATGCACAAACAAAGCTTGGAGATGACTATTCGGATGTTTGGTGCTCACTCTTACCAGAGTCAGTTTTGTTTGGCTGACAGCTTCCCTCGGGCTGAATTTGGGGGAGCGGATCCCAAAGCAGCCGCTGCCCCCTCTCAGTCTTCCTTTCAGTCCTTAGGGTAAACAGGCTGGCCTATAAGGGCACCCTCCCTTCTCTTTCCTTCCCCTCCCCCCAACATGCTTTCTCCTTCCTCCCTCCCCCAGGTACTTTTATTCTTCCTTCTCCTTTATTCTTTCCTTCCTGCCCAAGCTTTAGACAACTTTCTCTCCGCCCTGGCTTTAGACAACTCAAAAGTGTTTCCTCTCCCTCCCCTCACTCCCTTCAGTAAAATGAAGGCAGGGGAATGAAGAAGACTCTTTAAAAAATATGTATTAATCATTTATCTGGAGACTGCGAGCGGCTACGTTCACATTCCATGCAATTCTCCATAGGAAGCCCCTAGGGAGGGATGGCAGAACACTCAACCACCGCATGGTCCTCAATTCGGGCCGCAGCGGCAGAATTCCTGATTGGGAGAATCAGCAGAAATACAAGGGGCTCACCAGGCAGCATGCCCAGGAGAGCGCTCCCCTCAGCTCCATAGCCCAGGCCAGACGCTCTGGAGCGTGCCCAGGAAGCTTGCAGCTCGTTCGGGGAGCTACCCTCAGCCTTGTGTGTTCCCCTCTTAGTCCTCTGAGCCCAGATCCTGTCCTTAGCTGGTGACTTTGTACAGCCCTCTCTCTCTTAAATCCAATCCAGGTCAATTCCATGTCATGGCATCACCTTCCTGATGTAATGGTCTCCTTCCAGAACGAAAGACAAACAGCATCAGAGAGTATGAGTATCACCCTTCCTGGTGAACCTCTTCATACTCAGTATAATCGTCCGTCCACAAAAGCATTTGTTTCACTATGTGCCAGGCACTGTGTTAAATTCTAGTGATACAAAGAAATGGGAAAACACAGTCTGTGCTCTTAAAGACTTCATATTTTAATGAGACTATATACGAAAACTATTTATCAATCCAATATATATACAACCAGACCTCTCTTTTTTGTGAATTGTTTGAACTTCTTAAAAAAAAAAAAAGACCCGCAAAACTCTTGAGCACTTCCCGGCCTTTGAAAATTGGCTAATTTCTGAAATAAAAATCAGGACACTTGGTTGGATTAAATCTGTTGCTTTGGTGAAGCCTTTCTAAAAAAAAAAAAGCACATATTTATTCTTTTCTTAAAATTGGGACTGGTTTGGATGGACAGCTGCCCTAGGAATTACACAAAAAGTGAAATGGACAGGTGAGGTAAAAGAAACTGGGTGATAAGCCTGGGGACTTCTGCTGTGGTTTTGCAGGTCAGGAGTAAGACTGTGAAAAAAACCCTCTCCATTCAGTAATAGACCAACACACACTCCCTAGCCCATTCAATCTCACTTTAGTTCTTGTATATCATTTGACTTTCCTTTTATACAAGTTGGCTTGTTTCCTTTGCAGATTTTCCACAAACTTTAATTTTTTGATGTTGACTCATACTCACTATTACTCTTTCCTTTTCTTCACTTTAGATAATAATTTATGGTCGAAGATTCATTCCCTTTTTCCAGGGCTATTCCTGCCTCATTTATCCTTAATCTAATATGTTCTTCACTTGACTGCTAAAGTAATTTACTTAAAATACAGGTCTAACCATGCCATTCCCCTATTCAATAAACCCTCATGGCTCTTTATGACCTCCAACATCAAATCTAAAATGATCCATTTGGCATTTAAAATCCTGCAGTCTTCTCTCAAAATCTGCTAGTGTTACTAGCCTACATGCTGATCTTACTACAAAATACTCCAACCTGACTGCGCCTTTGCAGTGAATGTCTTTTATGCTTAGACTACTCTCCCTCTTCACCTATCTTCTCCCTTCCTTGTCTTCAAGAGTCATCTCAAATCTTAGCTTTTGCAGGAGGCTTTTTTCCCTTCCTCTTATGGCTTATTCCTTTCCTCTGAAAATACTTTCAATTTTTACTGTGTAGATCTTAAAATTTTTATTTTATTTTCATATTTATATTTTCTCTCCGTCACCTACCCTCCACTTCCATCAGTTGAGAAATCAAACAAACAAAAAAACAAAACAAAAACTAGACTGTTCTATCTGTTACAAACATGCATAATCAAGCAAAACAATAAAAATTCCTACATTGGCCATGTGAAACAAAAGTGTCAAACTGCCCTGACTCCATCACTTCCCTATCTGGACTTGGGTAACTTATTTCATCATGAGTTCTCTGGAATTGTGGTTGGTAATTGTGTTGATTAGATTTCTCAGTTCTTTCAAAGTTGTTTATTTTACAGTGTTGCTGTAAATGTAAATATGTAAATAATGCTGTATGCATTATTCTATTGGTTCTATTCACTTCACTCTGCATCAGTTCATACAAGTCTTCCCGGATTCCCTGATATCGTCCCTTTCATCATGTCTTATACACCTCAGTTATATGCCACCATACATGTTTCATAACTTGTTCAGCCCTTCTCTGATTGACACCTAATTAGTTTTGGATTCTTTGCTACCACAAAAAGAGCTGCTATGAGTTTTATTTACATGTGGGTCCTTTTCTTCTTCCTTTGATCTCTCTTGGATTATAGACCTCATAGTGGTTTTGTTAGGTCAGAAGATAGGTAGAATTTTTGGCCTAGTTTCAAATTGCTTTCTGGAATGCCTGAACTAATTCATAGTTCCACCAATAGTGCATTAATGCGCTTGTTTCCACGTAGCTTCTCCAGCATTTGTCATTTTCCTTTTCTGTCAACTTTGCCTAAATTATATTTTAATGTGGTTTGGGTTACACACAGAGTGTTATGGGTCCCTGTGCTATGTCATGTATAGGACACTTTTTTTTTACACTTTTGATTTAAAGTTTTTTTTTATGCTATTGATAACTTGGATTTCTTCCTCTGAAAACTGTTTATTCAGGGCAAGTGAGTGAGTGCTCTGGGAGGCAGGCAGCAAGGAAACAAGGGAGCCAGACAGGCTGGCTGAGGCCCGAAGAAAACAAAACCTTCCCCCATGCCCAGGTCCTCTGGTCCCTCACTCTGGAGCCCCCAGCCAAGCGGACACAGCCTGCCCTGGCCATGGCCTTGCTGCTGAAGGCGGATCAGGAAGTAAAGTTCAAGGTTGATTAATTCAGGGAGCAGATCACAAGTGAGGCAGAAGACTTGGTGGCAATTTTTTTCCCAAAGAAGTTATTAGAACTTGATAGTTTTTTGAAGGAGCCTATCTTAAATATCCATGATTTAACCCAGATCCACACAGAAATGAATCTCTCTGTCCCTGATCCCATCCATCTTACCAATAGCCAAGATGGATTGGATGGTCCCAATTTGAACAAGAGGAAATTGGATGAACGTGAGAAGGCCTTCCAGGGCACCAAGGTGTTTGTAATGCCTAATGGGATGTTAAAAAGCAACCAGCAGCTGGTGGACATTATTGAAAAAGTGAAACCTGAAATCTGGCTGTTGATTGAGAAATGGAACACTGTCAAAATGTGGGTTCAGCTCCTTATACCCAGGATAGAAGACACAAATAACTTTGGTGTATCCATCCAGGAGGAGACAGTTGCAGAACTAAGGACTGTGGAGAGTGAAGCCACATCTTATTTGGACCAGATTTGTAGATATTACATTACAAAAGTCAAATTGATTTCTAAAATAGCCAAATATCCCCATGTGGAACACTATTGACACACAGTGACAGAGACTGATGAGAAAGACTATATCAGCCTTCAGCTCATCATATCAGAACTGAGGAACCAATACGTCACTTTACATGACATGACCCTGAAAAACATTGAGAAGATCAAGCAACCCCAGAGCAGCAATGCAGAGACTCTGTACTGAGGCCAGGGCCAGAGCCAGGGGATTCTGTGAGTATGGCTCAAGACTGACATTACCTTGGTTTGTTACATGACTATCAAGATGGGGAAACTAGCTGGAAATAGCAATCACACCTCTCTTCTGTTTTTAGTTAGAGTCTAATGAAGCTCTCATATAGTTTTGTGATGTGTTTACCTCTTATTTCAGGCCTCGGAAACTCTCCTACCTTAGTCCCCATTTCTTTCCTGCCCTGTCAAGACTCATTTTTGGAGTGTTTGCCTATGTGTGTCCATGCACACATGCACTTTCTCTTGAACTCTTTTTCCCACTCCAATCCACCTCTGGTCTCTTGATCTGTTTGTCTCATTTTTAGTTAGTTGGTTAGACATTGGGGGAGTTGGAAGTGAAAGAACTTAGTGTTTCTTTGAGGGAATGGAGTGGGCTACCCTTGCCTATCTGTGGCATAGAGAATGCCTAATGATGGGATGGGGAGTGGAGGGAGAAGGGAGGGAGAGGTTGTATTTCCTAAATTGCATCTTCCTACCACTGGGACGTTGGGAAATATTACACCTTCTACTGTCTCTTTCAGAGGTTTTTTTTTGATGTCTTTATTGTGAGGTTTTCAGTTTTTCATATGTATTTGCCACAGCACATATTCCTTACCCTGTTACCAGACCTTCCATCCTCTTTAGGACTGTTCATCCTAGCTCCAAGAGTCAGGTGTGCGGACTAAGTGGAGGAGGATTCAGCTGAGAAGCAGTCTGTTACACCTGAGCAGATGGATGGGAAGGAGGGAGAACAGCTACCATTCTGTAACTCAAGAGTCTTGTTCGGAATTGTCACAAAGACTGCTGTCCCAACTATTTGGCTCTTAAATCAGTTACAATGGTGTTTTCTGAAGATTAGATCCAGATGCTGCTTTTAGGCTTTTTCCTCTTCAAATATTTTACTTATTTATATTTTTTTACAAGGAGGTACATGTGCATGTGGGGTGTGTGTGTGTGTGTGTGTGTGTGTGTGTGTGTGTGTGTAAATCTGCAGGGTGGGTCAGAAACATGGAAGAGTTGTCTTTCTCTTGAGAACTCTGTGGATATAGTCAATTCATTATTACAGTTTCTTCAGCCTCCCCCATTCTCCCTCTTCTGTTACGCTTCAGAGAGGGTCTGCTTTCTTCAGCCAATCAACCCTTCCTCAGTGTATTTCCATCTTCCCTTTTGTTTTTGTCTCTCCTTGCTTTCCTGCTGGTTTCCACCTGGGATGCATCATTCTCTGTCCCATTATGTTATATAGTGAAGAAGTGAGGACATTGTCTTCCCATGAATAATATTCAGAAACAAACCAACTGTGTTTTAGTTGGGCCTCCCCTAGCCGTCCCTATCCCCGTCCCTATCCCCAACCTACCTTCTCCTTCTCCTCCATGTGTTTCTTGGTGTTATTTGCTTTTTTGTTTGTTGGATTGTTCTGATGTCCCCAACCCAGCTTCCCCAATCCTTATCCTACCCCAGCTTCCCTGAATCATAAGGTAAAATTATTTTACCGTGTCAAGAAATTATTAAAAATACAGGTACTTTGATCACAAAAAAAGAAAATAGATTGTTCATATCTTTGGACCATTTGTCAATGGAGGAATAGCTCTCATTCTTATAAATTTGAATATTTTCTACATATTTTAGAAGTAACACCTTTGTAAGATAAATTTGCTGCATTTTCCCCATCTACCAGTCTTCTAATTTTAATGGCATTGGTTTTTTTGTGCATAATCTTTTTAATTTTATGTAATCCAAATGGTTCATTTTGCCATCTGTGAATTTCTTTAGCTTTTACTTGATCGTGCACTGCTATTTTATCCATAGTTTGGAAGATAATTTTTTTTCCTGACCATCTAATTTGTTTATATCACCCTTTATGTCAAAGGCATGTATCTAATTTGGAGCTCGTCAGTATATGGTGTAAGATGTTGGTCTCTGTCTAGTTTCTGCCAGACTGCTTTCCAGTTTTCCCAAAAGTTTTTGTTCAATAGGCTGTAATAGCTGTTTACCAAATACTAGACTTCAGTGCTTTTTGCTTCTTTTTTTTTTTATTGGGTACCTCACCTATTTAACTGATCAATCTATTTCCTATTGAATACCAAATATTTTTTAAAGATTTCTGCTTTGTAGTATAATCTGAGATCTGGTATGATTGTTTTTTTCTATTTCTCAAAGCAATACTTCGGCAGTTTAATTGATATGGTAGTAGGTTAATCGACTTAGTATTGTAATTTTTATTATGTTGGCTTGACCTACTTATGAGCAACAAATATTTCCCCAATTATTTAGATGCCTTTATGTAAAAAGTGTTTTGTATTCTCTGTGGTAACGAGACTCCAAAATATTTTGTACTTTCTGTTGTTATTTAAAATGGAATTTCTGTTTCTATCACTTATTGTGAGATATTGTGGGTAACATTCAGAAATATTAGTGATTTATGTGGATTTATTTTATATCATGCAACTTTAGTTTTTTTTAGTCACCTTGCTAAAGTTGTCTAAGTAAGCCATCATATGATCTGCAAAAGTGATAATTTTGTTTTCTCATTGCTTATTCTTATTCCCCCAATTTCTTTTTCTTGACATTACTATAGTTAACATTTTTAATAGTATATTGAATAGTAATATTCATAATGGACCCTCATTCTCAATTATGTTGGAAAGACCTCTACATTATCCCCACTACAGATGTTGTTTTAGATATATACTACTTATCGGGGGCGGAGCCAAGATGGCGGCGTAGAAGCAGCAAGGTCCTGCAGCTCCCACACTGCCACCCTAAACACCCAAAAAATACAAGCCCAGACAAAGTCTAGGAAAGTCTAGGACTCTCTGACTCACAAAAATCCAGAGAACACAGCTCTCGTGAAGGCAGCTCGGCAGCAGGGGCTCAGTGCGGCCGCCGTAGCGGAGGCTGGAACAGCTGGAAGCCGACCGGGGCCAGGCCTGGGACGGTGGGAAGGAGCTGAGCCGAGCCCCGCAGCCAGGCCCAGGCGGTGGGAAGGAGCTGAGCCGAGCCCCGCAGCCAGCCTACAGAGGTGCTACAGCCTCCAGCACCCCCACATCTGCCAAGGCGTGAGGAGCAGGACGGAGAGGCGCAGCTCGCACCACAGAGGAGCAGGGAATGGCCAGCCCAAAACCTTGCGGCCAGGCAAGGCCCCAGGGTGGCCACGAGGAGCAGCTGAGCCTCCCAAGCTTGAGTTTACTTCAAAGAAAATCTAAAGCACCGACCTGAGGGGAGCTTCGGTCAGAGACGGTTAGTGAAAGCTGAAACTTTGAAACTTAATTGGGGGGGGGTAAAGCAGTTCGGCCATTCTACCCCTGGGGCAAGGAAGCAGTGGGGGAGGGGAACTACTGGAACCAGCAGCAGTGTCCCCCACCAGGCTGCTTCAGAGCCCCTGGCCTGCGGACTCTGCAGGGGGGCTGAATGATTGATGGGG
>CM053594.1:298032375-298050927 GCA_028646575.1 Pseudocheirus occidentalis | reverse complement strand
AGAAAGGTCTTATAAATTACAAATATCACCTTTCCATGTAGGAATGTAAACAGTTCAACTTTAATAAATCCCTCATGATTTCTCTTTCCTGTTTACCTTTTCTTATTTCTCTTGATTCTTCTATTTGAAAGTCAGATTTTCTATTCAGCTCTGGTCTTTTCAGCAAGAGTACCTGAAAGTCCTCTATTTCATTGAATGTCCATTTTCCCCCTAAAGTATTATACTCAGTTTTGCTTGGTAGGTGATTCTTAGTTTTAATCTGAGGTCTTCTGACCTCCAGAATATCATATTCCAAGTAGAAGCTGCTAGATCTTATGTTCTCCTGATTGTAATTCCTCAATACTCAAATTGTTTCTTTCTGGCTACTTGGAATATTTTCTCCTTTATCAGGTAACTCTGGAATTTGGTTACAATATTCCTAGTTTTCCTTTGGATCTTTTTCAAGAGGTAATCTGTGGATTCTTTCAATTTCTATTTTACCCTGCTGATTCTAGAATATCAAGGCAGTTTTCCTTGATAATTTCGTGAAAGATGTTGAGGTTGAGTCCAATAATTTTTAAATGATCTCTCCTGGATCTATTTTCCAGGTCAGTGGTTTTACCAGTGACATAGTTTACGTTGTTTCTTATTTTTTCATTCTTTTGGATTCTGTTTTATAATTTCTTTATTTCTCATAAAGTCATTAGCTTCCATTCCATTCTAATTTTTAAGGAATTATTTTCTTCAGTGAGCTTTTGGATCTCCTTTTCCATTTGGACAATTCTGATTTTTAAGATATTCTTCTCCTTGTTGATTTTTTTGAACCTCTTTTGCCATTTAAGCTAGTGTATTTTTTTTTGCTTTTTTTTTGGGGGGGAGGGAAGTTGCCCAAGGTCACAAGGCTAGATTTTTGTGTTAAGTGTCTGAGGCCGGATTTGAATTCAGGTACTCTTGACTCCAGGGCCAGTGCTCTATTCACTGCGCCACCTAGCTGCCCCAAGCTAGTGCATTTTTTAAAGGGTTATTTTCTTCAGTATTTTTTGGGATATCTTTTAGCAAGCTGTTGACTTAGTTCTTGTGATTTTCTTGTATCACTCTCATTTCTCTTCCCAAATTTTCCTCTACTTCTCTTAGTTGATTAAAAAAAATCCTTTTTGAGCTCTTTCATAGCTTGTGACCAATCCATATTTTTCTCAGAGGCTTTTGATGCAGGTGCTTTGACTTTATAGTCTTCTTCTGGTTTTATGTCTTGATCATCTTTGTCATCAAAGTAAGATTCTACAGTCTGACTTTTTATGCTGTTTGCTCATCTTCCCAGTCAAATACTTGAGTTTCTAGCTCTTTATCAGGGTAGAACTCTGCTTCTAATGGGGGTGGATGTACTTCAGGTGTACAGACTTCAAGGGTTTTGTATCAGCCATGTTATTCCCTCATCATCTTGTGGGCCCAGCACTCTGGAAGCAGCCACTGCTGCTGCTGCTGCAGCTGCCACCATCACCACACCCACTGCCTTGAAGCTGGAACTGGACTCCAGCTAGACCCTGCTCCTCTTTTACCTAGGTCCCACAGAGTTTTCCTACTGACCTTCTATATGTCTTTGGCATTTGTGGGTTGAGAAACCTGGAAACTGCCTGTAAAGTCACGCGTGAGCAGCTTTCCAGAGGACTGTTGCTGTGAACAGCTTTCAACGTTCTCATTTCATAGTATAGCAAACTCTCTATTTATTCAATAACAAAGCAAAGCAAAACATTCACAGAAAATCAAGGTACAGCATTCACAATATTACAACTTATCACAGAAAATCAAATTACCGCATTTATTATGTCACAAAAACTTATCGCTTAAATGGCTGCATAGTTTTCACCCACGTGGTCATATAGTTTTCAACAAAGTACAATCATTTAGAAACTCAATCATTTAGTAACTCAATTATTCAATCATCCTTAAGTCAATCAATCTTAAGGAGGAGAGTCTCCTTAATCCTTAACTCATTCATCCTCCTTAAGGGATGCAAAGCACAATAGTCAAAGTTCTCTACTCATGGAGTACAATAAAGTTACAATATCAGTCACTACTCAGCACTCTCTTAAGGGGTAGTGGAAAATACACAGGCCGTCTACACCCCAGTCACAAGTAAGTCACAGTTTCATCAGTCACTACTCAGTACCCACAGAAAGGTTTTTTCACCTTGACTAAGGGCAGGCCTTCAGCTTCCATGATTCCTCTTCCATAGTTCCAGTTTCTTCCTGAATCTAACCAACTGCCACCTGAGTTCAAAAGCAGACAGCTCCCAGCTCCTTGTCCAGCTCTCCATGCAGTTCTTTCTCCATATTGAAGCTCACAGTATCCAGTTCACTTTGAGTCTTTCACAGCTTCTGTTCCTGGGAAGAGAAAACTTAACAGAGTCACAGACAAAAAAAGTACCTACACCACAGTTATGCTTCCTCTGGCAGCTCCATCTGCCCCTTGTAAATCCTCAGTAGCTCCAGCTGGCCCTTGGAAGTCTTCAGCAACTCTGTTCTCAAAATCAAAATCACTTTTTCCTGTTCTCAAAATCAAAATCACTGTCTCACATTCTCAGAATCAAAATCGCTTTCTCCATGGAAGTTCCAGTCCAGCAGCAGCAGCCCAGTATTCAGGTGCTCATCCCAAGAAGTTCTGATTTTTCAGCTGGAGTTTTTCCTTATATACAGTATTGTTCCTCCATGTTCAGCGCCTTCCTGTTACATCAGCAGCAGGGTTTCATACTTTCTGTTTTTTTTAACAGAGACTTAATTTGAAACTAGGTGCTAAGTACCTCTTAGCAATACAAAGGGATCTTCAAATTTCATCACGATTGCACTGCCACAACTTCTCATAATTTTTTATAACACAATAACATTCCATTACAATCATATACCACAATTTGTTCAGTGATTTCCCAATTGATAGGCATCCCCTCAATTTACAATTTTTAGCCACTTCAGAAAGAGTTGCTATAAACATTTTTATAGATTCTTTCCTCTCCTCTTTTTTTTGATACAGAACTAGTAGAGGTATCATTGGATAAAAGGTTATACACAAATTTGTAACTCTTTGGGCTTAGTACCAAATTGCTTTTCAGAATGGTTTAAATAGTTTACAGCTCCAACAAGAGTGCATTAGGGTCCCAGTTTTCCTATATCCTCTCCAAAATTTATTTTCTATTTCTATCATATCAGCCAATGTGATGGTTATGAGGTAGTAGCTCAGAGTTGTTTTAACTTGCATTTCTCTAATAAATAATGACTTAGAGAATATCTTTGCATGACTATTGATAGCTTTGAATTGTCTGAAAACTGCCTGTTCATATACTTTGACCATTTACAAATGGTAAATGGAGACTGACTTGTATTCTTACAAATCTGACTCAATTCTCTATATAGTTAAGAAATGGGGCTTTTATCAGAGATACTTATTATTTTAAAAAATCCCCCCAGTTTTCTGCTTTCTTTCTAATTTTAGTTGCATTGATTTTGTTTGTGTAAAACCTTTTTAATTTTATAAAGTTGAAATTAGCCATTTTACATTTCATAATGCTCTTTATATCTTGTTTGATCCTAACTTCTTCTCTTCTCCATAGATCTGACAGGTAAACTATTCCATGCTCTCCTAATTTGCTAATAGTATTATCCTTCATGTCTAAATCTTGCACCCATTTTGACCTTATCTTGGTATATGGTGAGAGTTGCTGGGTCTCTACCTAGTTTCTGCCATACTATTTTTCAGTTTTCCCAAAAGTTTTTGTCAAATAATAAGTTATCCCAAAAGGTTTGTGTCTTTGGGTGTATCAAGCACTAGATTACTATGGTCATTTTGTACCTAATTTTCCCACTGATTCACCACTCTATTTCTTAGCCAGTACCAGATTGTTTTGATGATTACCATATAGCATCTTCTTTTTTTTTCTTCAAAATTTTATTTTAGACTCAAATGCCAGAACACAGATACAGAATAAAGACAATAAACAAAAACACATCATAAACTTAAATATTGGAACTTAAATACAAAGTTAGAAAGAAAATTAAACATTTCATGCACATAGCAGAACATAATAGAGGATTCAAAATGTGTAACAACAAATTTTCACTTCAAGAATGATAAATAATACTCAGGTTGAGAATTGTCCAACTTTGCTTCCTTGTGAGTTTTCTTTTGTTCTCTGCTGTGCACTTTTTAACTTCGTCCTTTTTTCCCCTCTGCCCAAACTACCCCCATCAAAGGCCACAATAAAGTTCAAATATATTTCTCTATAACTATAGGTATATACATACACATATACATTTATAGACACATATTTTCCCAAATCTATTATAGTCCTGATCTTTGTTTTTATGTATGTACATATCTCTTGTTTCCTATCCATCCTGCCTCCTCTACTTTACTTTAACCCATTACCTTGTCCTCCTATGACTTGCCTACCCCTCTTCAAGGATCCCTCCCATATCTTCTCATTCCCATAAATCTAAACATCTTGCTATACCCCTATTTTTCCTATTCCCTCACCCTTCCTTCTAATGATCCCTCCCTTGTCCTTTCCCCCTTCCCTATGCCCCTACCATTTTATTTCTTCTGAATTTAGAAGACTTTTACACTCTTCTAAATATATGTGTATTGCTCCCTCTTAAACTCATTCCCAATGAAAGTAGGTCACCAGAACTACTAATTCTTCCCCATCTTCCTTTGTATCAATTCTTCCTCTTGAACTTCATTTGTATAAAATAATTACTCTTTTAAGCTTTTCCTAAATGATTTTATTTTTTAAATTTATATCACATTCAGGTTTACCCCAATCTTTCTTATAAGCTACCCAATTGTTAAGAATCTTAGACATATATTTTACATATATTAAAAGTAAACTGTCTTTATGGATACCTTATAATCAGTCTTTGTTATAGGCCTTGTCTTTCTCTTGGTTCTTTTATGTTCTATTAACTTCATGTTTTATTTTTAAACAAGGTCTTGAAAGTCCGAGAGTTTATCAAATGTCCATTTTTTTTTCCATTCAGGATAATACTTAACTTTTCAGGGCATATTTTTGGCTGGAGCCCCAGTTCTTTTGCTCTTTGATATGTTATGTTTCAAGACCTGTGGTACTTTAGTGTCTCCGCTGCTAAGTCTTGTGTAATTCTAATTACACCATAATATTGCACCATAATTGTACCATAATATTTAAATTGTTTTAATCTTGATGCTTTTAACATTTTTTTCTTGAGCTAGGGGTTTAGGAATTTCCCTACGATATTCCTATGAGTTTTCCTCATAGTGTCTCTTTTAAGTGGTAATCAATGGATTCTTTCTATTTCTACTTCCCCCCCCCCTTGTTCTAATGCTTCAGGACAATTTTAATTATTTCTTTTATTGTTGTATCAGGATTCCTTTTTTGATCATAACTTTCTGTTAGTTCAATTATTTTTATATTTTATCTTCTTGATCTATTCTCCAAATCTGTCATTTTTCTTATAAGACGTTTACCTTCTATTTTTTCATCATTTGTATTTTGTTTAATTACATTTCTTGATTTATTATAATTTCACTGACTTCACTTTGCCCAATTTTAATTTTTAAGGTGTTTTTTCTTCCTTAAGATTCTAGATCTCCCTTTCTAGTTGGCTGACTCCTTTCATACCCTTCTTGTTTTTCTTGGATTATTCCTTTTTTAAAGTTTTTGCTCCATCTCTGTCATTTGATTTATAAAGTCTTTTTAAAGATCCTCTATCAGTTCTTTTTGGGCTGGTGACCATTTGAGTTACTCTTTAGGGGTGTCTTTACTTCAATATCCTCTTCTGAAGATGAAACCCTATTATCTCTATTCCCATAATAGCTTTCTATGATTGGATTCTTTCTCCTTCCTGCATTTTTTGCTTAATTATTTTTAATCACCTCTAGCCCTGGGGTGTGGGAAATGGCACCTCTTGCCTCAGATGTTCAGTTCTTTGCTCTGGCCTGGAATCAAAGTCAAATCTCCAACTTTTGGTAAGTGTCCATAGCCAGGGGCTTTCTGCATTCACTGCTTTTGCACTCACAGGGAGTGTGCTGGTTCCTTCTCCTCCCCACTGCTCTTTGCAAGCACAGGTGGGTCTGGTGTTCCTTGTCAGCAGAGGTTCCCTCAATCTTCCCAGGATCTAATGCTCAACTCCTTTCAGTATTCCTGGGGTAAAAGTTCTGGTGGCAGGGACTGAGGCAGCCTTTTCAACCAACACCAGGACTTGCTGCTTGTTCTTAAAACAGACCCTTGTTATGCTCCTATTCTTACTTATCTCCACCTACACTTTGCCCTAAGGTGCTATTTTAACTCTTTTGTGGGGGAAGATCTTGAGAACTTGGAATTTTCTGACCTGCTCCACCATCTTCCCAGAATCCTCTCCCCATACAGCATCTTCTTAATGAGGCCAATCATCCAGCCTCTGCTTGCAGACATCCCATACAAAGCCTATCTTGCCTATACTGCTGGTGCACGACTCTCAATATTTCCAAGTTTTGAGCTGAAATAAGCCTCTTGGTAGCTTCAGTTCTGCCATCTGACAACAGGTAAAACAAATCCAACCTTACTTCTAAATGGATTCCACCCTTGTGCTGAAGACAGTTATTATGTCCTCTCCAATTCTTTTCTAGGTTAGAAATTCCCAGTTTCTTCAGTCTATTCTTTTTAGTCACTATGCTCAGAAATACTCAGTCTCATCAATATCCTTCCTGAAATATGATGCTTGGAGCTCAATACCGTACTACAGAGGAGTCTTGACAATGGCTGGGTATGACAGGACCATCACCTGCCTTGTTCTAAAGCCCTTTTTGTCTACAATACATTAGGTGTTTTGGTTGCCACACCATATTATTGACTCGTGGAGATCTTATAGTCTACTTGTACTCTTGTATGTCTTCAGGTATCTGAGGAGACGTGGGCTTCATCATCTTGCATCAGTATGCTTTTTTTACTCAAGTGTTTAGTCATACAACTCTACTCCCTAACAGAATGCTGATTAACCCTGAAAGCAGAAACTATTATCACTACCTTTTTTCCCCTCTTAACTTTCTAGGTAGGCATTTCACAATTACAGGAAACATTTGTGTAAAACATTAGTAAAAGTGGTTGAGGGAATGTCTATGATGCAAAATACAAGTCAAAAATAAATGTGAACGGGTCAGTGGGAATTATCCTGGCAGGAACATAGTAAAGTGATCATGCAATCTTATTAGAAAGGGGAAGCTGAAAGTAGTTAAGTGGCAGGTAGAACAACGTTGAGCAGAAAAAGAATGAACCCTGCCTCCAGCAGGAAGGAAAGAGGAAGGAAAGCAGACTTGGAACTCTGCTGTAGACTGAGGGGAGAATATTATCTGTGCTGGAAATGATCAAAATCAGGCAAATGAATCGATCTACTATACCCATCCTTCTCAATACAGAGTAGAAATAAGTCTTGAGAAGACTGATATTTTTTATTGAAATAGAAACTTTGACTTCCTCTATCTCCTACCTGGGCTAAATTGCCTCTCCTTAGGCAGCCTGGTGGTCCCCTGCTCCTGAGGGGTCATTATAATGATACCACTATGAATGACACCCTGTTGATTTAAAGCTCTGTTGCAGCTTGGAACTCCTATACTCAAGTGATCCACCAGCCTCAGCCTTCCCAGTAGCAGGGACTACAAGTATCCTCCATCACACCTGGCTATAGAGTCTTAAAGTTAGGTGGATCTAAAGACACACTATCCATTACTAATTACTAGTCCATCACTAATATTCAGATACGACTACATCTAAACAATCTTGAAAGTCAGGCCTATTCCAAATTCCCAGAAAGAGCAGGTTCCATTGACTTTCTTGCCAATTCATCTTATTTTTATAATTTTCATAACTAATAAATTCTTCATTATAGCCAACACTTCACATCCTCATGCTGGTCTTTAAGCTTAGTGACCATGCAAGGTAACTGCTCACTATTCTTCCTCTGTGTATATCTGAAAACTATTCATGAAGCACTCTTCAACCTTCTCTCCTCCAGGCTGAACGACTTTAATTCCTTCAAGCTTTCCTCATGTGCCTTAATTTTCAAATGTCAGTCACCTTGATTGCTCTTCTTATAGAACTGTACATTACACTCTAAGTGAGTTATCTATTCAGTTCTGAGTATAATAGAAGTGCTATGTCACACGCTTACTCTTCATATTTCTTCTGTACATATGAAATTCCACCATTTTCCCTTTTAATATTTTTTACTCTAGAGTATTTCATCTGTTGTCATATCTTCAATTGTCATTTCTATGCAAATGACTCTTAAATGTATATTTTTCATCGTGGTCTTTACCTGAAACCCAGAATCTCAGAGCTGATGGAGGTTCCAGGGGCCATCTAGTTCCATCTCTGCCTAAATGAAAATTCCCTTGACAATATATCTGACAAGAGATCATTAAACTTCCCTATTAAAACTTCCAATGATAGGAATCTCACTATTTCCAAAAGCTGCTCATTCTATTTTTGCAAAGTTTTGACTGGTAAGAAGGTTAACCTCTCTGCAACCTCCACACCTTGCCTCAGGGGTTTGTCCACCTCTGGGGTGAGCAGACAAATTCAATTATTCTTTCATATGATAATCTGAACTCTAGTAAGTTGGCTCTTTCCACCTGCCTATTCTGCCAGGCCCTTGAACTTAACATGACTGAAATTGTATTTATCATCTTACCCCTCTCCATCCTGCCCCAAACCTACTCTTCCTCCCAGCTTTTCTGTTTTTGGTGATGGCGCTAACATTCTCCCAGGAATTCAGGCATAAAGATCCCAGAGTCATTTTTGACTTCTCTTTCTTCATTCTATCCTTCTTGTCTCCAACTTAATCACTTGTTAAATTCTGTCAAAATTACCTCAACATCTACTTTAGCTCCATGGGAATTATTCGATGGGATAAATACAATGTCTTCTCTTGGCATATAAAATCCTCCACAATTTGCCTCAAATATACATTTCCATGTTTATTTCCCACCATAATTCTTCCTCTATTCTTTGTTTCAACCAAATTGGACTGTAAGTTTTCTCCCCATTTTTGTACTGAGTGTCCTTACATCTGCACATTGAAGCAGGCCATTCCTCTCCATCTACATCCTCATCTAAACCACAGTTCTTATATTTACTCACTCACTGGAAACCTTGTTACCCTTCAAGTCTACTTCTTCCATGAAACTGTTCATTATTTCCTGGCTGAAAGTGCTTTCTTGTTGCTCTTCTATTGTTTCAATCATGTCCATCTCTTTGTGAACCCAGTAGGGGTTTTCTTTGCAAAGATACTCCAGTGGTTTGCTATTTCCTTTTCCAACTCATTTTACAGATGAGGAAACTGAGGCAAATGGGTTAAATGACTCCGATCTTCCTGACTCTTGGACTGGCACCTTGATGGATCACTTTGTGGACTCTCACCAATTAAATTTGCTCCAATTAAATTCGACTTTAAATCATAGGCATTTGTCTATGTGATTAAACCATGATTAAATTCCATTAGACTGTAAACTCTTTGAGAGCGGGCAATTTGTTTTCCATCTTTGTATTCTCAATCCTACCACAGTGCAAATAGTACATGCTTAATACCTGCTTTATTGGTTTAATTGGATGAAATAAGTAAGGGCAAAGAGTAACAAATCAGCTCTTGTAGGACCAAAATAGGGGACTTACAAAAAACGGTAATCTTGTTATTTCTTTGGGTCTAGGATGGGATGAAGGTAGAAGGAATGACTGAGTTTCATTAATTCCTTTTTTTCATTAATTACTTTTACTTACATGGTTATTTGAACTAATCACATGAAAAAGAATGAAATGAATCTACAGCTAAAAGAGCCTTCTAGTTCTACCCTCTCCTTTTACAGATGGAGAAACCGAGGCCCAAAAAGGTTAAGTGATTTGTCAGAGGTCATAGAGATAAGTGATAAAGGTGAGTTTTGAGCCAGGTCCCCTGACTACAAATCCAATGAAGATAATGTTGTTGTTGTTTAATCAGGTCTAACTCTGGAGTGGTTTGCCAATTCATTCTCCTACTCTTTTTACAGATGAGAAAATTGAGGCAAACACAGTTAATGACTTGTCCAGGATCACACAGCTAGTAATTAGATCCAGTAAACTGAATTTGAGTTCAGGAAGATGTCTTTCCAATCCCAAGCCTAGTGCTCTATCCACTCTGCCATCTAACTGATAATAGAATAGAGAATTGGACTTTAGAAATAACCTGACCCTCTCCATTCATTTTTTTTTCTTTTTGGATGGGAGAAGGCAGGGCAATTGGGGTTAAGTGACTTGTCCAAGGTCACACAGCTAGTAAATGTTAAGTGTCTGAGGCCAGATTTGAACTCAGGTCCTCCTGACTCCAGGGCTAGTGCTCTATTCACTGCACCACCTAGCTGCCCCTCCCCATTCATTTTTACTGAGGTCATAGAAGAGAGTTTACTCAGTCACATGTGATCAAGCTGGGATTTGGACCCAGGTTTCCCAATTGGATTTGGAGTCTTTTGACTTGGACTTCAACTCCAATGCTTCTTTAGCTGTAGCACTGGTGATTCTCTTGAACTTAGAACACAGACTTAGTGACTTGTTTTCTTTCAGAGAACAGACTTTGGGGGGTGTAGCTCTGGTGGGCTCAAACCATTCCTAGGTGCTTTGTTCTCTTGCGGTGGCTTACACTAGAACAGAAGTGGTATTGTCACCATCATAGCTAGCATCTTGGAGGTTCCTGATGTTTTACGGACGTGCCTGTAAGAGCAGCAACAACAACAAAAGGTATTCAGGTAGGAAACTGCAGAGGGACGGGTTTTCCTGTTTACATACTTCAGACAACAGTTCTATCTTGAAACAAAAACTTAGGTTTTTGAAGTCTCAGGGGCCGCTTTTTTATCTTCAGCCACCATGAGGCATAGCTAGGCCTCAGGACAGAGGGAGGTCTCAGACTATTAGACCCCAGTCAGTCATACAGATTTTTCTCCAATCAGAGGAGGCAATTAATTTTACGGTGAAATTAAACAAAAATGAGACAAACCCCACAACATTTCATGTTGCTTCCAAAGACAAACCTGACCCCCAGATTTAGCCCTGCTACTTACTGATCTGGGTAGTGGAGGAGGCCTTGAAGCGAGCAAGCTTGAGCGGGAACAGTCATTTTGTTTACAGATTCAAATTAGTTGAGAAGACTAGAAGGAAACAAAAAGTTGGCTTGATCTGACACTTGATTTGTGGTTTAAAAGTGTTGAAGGCTACCCACTTTTCTCTAACCACCCCACCCACTAAGGAACACCTAAAATAATGTAATAAGCTTCTTAATTTCTGGGTAATTATATAATATCATCATCTGTATGGGTGGCTTGTTATGCTTGATTATTTTGTGTATGTTTGTGGGGTGGGGGTGGATTGCAAATGTCTTAGATAAAACTGCAAAATTTTCTAAGCAGGGTTAACATCCCTGAGACACCAAATTATCCATTTGGACTAGGTAAATTGGATCAACTGGTTCATCCAGTGAAGAAATATGCTAAAGAGGACAGTGGATGGAGCAACAGACCTGTAGTCTGGAAGGCCCTAGTTCTAGTCTGGTCTCAGACACTAGCTGTGTGATCCTGGGTAAGTCGCTTAGCCTTCTTGTGCCTTGGTTTCCTCAACTGTACAATGAGGATTATAATAGCACCTACCTCCAAGGGTTATTGTGAGGATTAAATGACATAATTTTGTAAAGCACTTTGTAAACCTTAAAGAGATATATAAATGCTTGCTATTGTTATTGTAATTATTAATTTAAGCAATTAATTCAACCAGAAGGTGCTCTGAGAGAAGGTGGCTTGAACAGCATTTAGTCATTAATAATGCTAAAGGATTATAGCAAACATTTAAATACATGAAAAGAAGAGAGTGAGGAAAGAGGACCTGAGTCTGGGCTTGGGTCATTAATGGTGGGGGGGTGGGCTTAATTTTCCTGCCCCTTCCTTGACTGAAATGTCAATAGCATAATGATTGCAGGCCATTTCCTCTCTGTTGAGATGTCAGGTATCAGTACCAATGCACCACGGTGTTACATAATTGGAAATAGGTCAGCCTGTGTTTGTGAGTGGTTCTTAATTATGACAAAAACATTCTTGCCAAAGTAGGTCAGGTCATAGTGTCCTGCAAAGGATACTTTCTCTGCCTTTGAGAAGAGAACACATTACATTTAAAAGAAAGAGAAAAAAAAAATCACACTGAAAACAAAGAGTTAAAATTGCATAAGTTTAATGGTTGTGAAATAGCCAAAAAAATAAAATAAAATAAAATAAAAAAGGAAGCCCATTTAAATGGTCAGCAGTTGAAATGGGATTGATGGAGAAACAAAATGATAATTTGTGGTACAGTGGAAAGAATGCCGGACTCAGAGTCAGAGGAGCTGGGCACAGATCCTTTGTTCTTGGTATGGATTACCTGTGTGACCTCTCTGGGCCTGAGCTTCCTCCTTTCTAAAATGAAGTGGTTAGGTTAGAACTCTAAAGACCCTCCCAGTTCTAGATTTATGAGGGGGGAATAGAAAACTGCCTTTCTGGTGATCAAGGATGTGATCAGAAGTGTGTTCCTCCTATTTTTTCCTCTTTCCTTTCTGCTTGGACTCATTATGACAGTTTTGCTAATTCTGAATGTGTGATAATGTAGTTTGGCATACTAACCATGAAGAATTCTTGTACTAAGAAAATTCACTGATTAAAAGCTATTTCAGAAGGATAATGGCAGAGTTTTAAGGTACCACCTGATGCTTGAAAAGTACCTACTCGGTACCAATAAAAATACAAATTAAATAAAAAATATCAACAAAAGTACCACTAGGCTAATTATAAATTGTTCTCATCTATTAAAAGTTTCCTTCAGTATTCTATATCAGGAAACACATTATTAATGTAGTTCCAATTAATGTTTGTACTTAGAGTTAATAAAACTATATTTCTTGTCATATATCCTACAATTCAGACATTTAAAAAAATCCAGGTTGGGCTTTCCTTTCAATTAATTTTAGTTCAAATTAAATTAATTCACATTTTTTTTTCCAGAAAGGTTGCATTTTAAACACCCACCTTTTGCTACTCATTCTTTCAAAGTTTATGGGGCTGGTATACCCAAACCTCATCTCTTCCAAAAACCTCTGTCCTTACATATTAATTTAAGAAGGTGCTTATTAAGAAGCCATTAGTGGGGGCGGCTAGGTGGCGCAGTGAATAGAGCACCGGCCCTGGAGTCAGGAGTACCTGAGTTCAAATCTGGCCTCAGACACTTAACACACACACAAAAAAACTAGCCGTGTGACCTTGGGCAAGTCACTTAACCCCAACTGCCCTCCAAAGAGCAAAAAAAAAAAAAAGAAGCCATTAGTGAATGGTTCAAGCACTCTTTAAAAGTTAGCAGGCTACAATTTAAGAAGACAGTCAGTTCAGGATGTCCGAGAGAAAGTAGGATTAGAACCATCCTTCTTTCTACATAGCCATCCTGGTCAAGGATTTAGGGAATCCAGACTAAAAATGGTAAGACATAGAAAGTTCTAGAAACCACAGTACCTTTGATTGGCCCCAAAAGGAGAAAGTGTTCTTAGAAAAATAGCTGACATCGAAAGCTGACCAACTTGTCATTTAGGCCAAACCACTTTGTCGTTGAGGTCAAACTCTTAGACTACAGGTGGAAACTTGGCGTTCCAAGAAAGAAGAGCTTTGTCTGTATGTTCTACTCAATCCAGAAATGGTTAATTTGTGATCTCTCAACTAAAATGTGGACTGTGGATAGGAAACAATCTTTTGTGTTATCTGCAAATCTCCAAACCAGAAAGCAAATTTGGCCTCCTTTTACTTGAACTGATGCACTATTCTTGAAAAATAAAGTTTTTTTTTTCAGGGGAAGGTAGGGGAAAGGGAAGGTGTCTGAACACATTCAAATGTGAATAGCAGCAGGAAAGAAAAATGTTAACCATAATCATAGCTGACACTTATTGCAGCACCTTAAGAATTCTAAAGCAAATTGATTATAAGATTTAATTGGATCCTCACAATAGCCCTGGGAGATCATTGCTATTATTAACATCATTTTGTAGATGAGGAAACCAAAGCTGAGTAATTAAATGACTTTCCCAGTCAAGATTTTTTCTTAAGCTTTAAGATTAAATACTTCAATCTTCAATTCAATACTTCAATTAAACACTTCAATAAATACTTCAATTAACATCCTCCTCTGTCCCAAATTCAGCTTCATGCCCTGACACAAACCATTCTTATTACAGTTTTATTTTAGAGGAAAAAAAACTATTAAGGAGAAAGATACTCTTGGTCAATGGTCATGTCTGAGTTGTTGGCAGAGGAATCCAGAAGAACCTTTCAAAGACCTATAGGACCAGGATTGTTAAGAACACAAGAAGAGTTAATGTCTGGTTAACTAGATCTGTGGATTGATTTCCTCTGCCTGGGCTAATATAATAGAATTTTGGTTTATCTTCCCACCTATGGTTTTTCCATCCCCAGATGCACTCTTCAGGCTGGTGCTAGATAGCTTGGGATTCTGTGGTTTTCCATTTTTTATCACATAAAATCCAAAATCCTTAGCTTGCTTTATAAGTCCCTGTGCAATCAGGTGCCACTCTGTCCTTCCTTTTTATTTTGCTCCATTATTTCTGCATATTCTGTGCTCCTGCTTGACTGAGATATTTTCCTCTGAACATACCCTGCTCTTTCCCATCCCTTTGTTTTGTCTCATGCATCTCTAGCCCTTAGATTCTTTTATGAAGGCAAGATGCAGGGTTATTAAGGAATCTCTTTCAGTACCACCTCACTTTCTTGAAATCTTACCCATCATTCAAGTCCCAGATCAAATGCCACTTTGTTCCCAAAAGACATGAAAAGTTGCACAAAAGTGACACAATTGAGTCAGGTAAGGATCCAATCTATCATCTGAGACAACTTGGGAATGGAGGTCTGGTTGAAAAAAGATATCTAGAATCTGGACATCAATTTAACTTTCAAGATTCTGTAAAATACATAGAATTCTTTGATTAAATATAGATATTTCAACTGTTTCAAAACTCTTCTAAGAATAAAAATCAGTCAGTCAAACATTTATTAAATGCCTGTTGTATGCCCACTCCTTTATGTGCTAAGTACTGGGGATGCAAAGAAAGGCAAAGGACTGGGCCTTGCCCTTGAGCAGTTCGTAATTTAATACAGGAGGCAATATGTCAACAACAATGTGCAAATGAACTATAGATAGGATTTATTGGAAATAACCAATGAATGGAAGGAATTAGAATTAAAAGGGATTTGCAAAGCTTTCCTGTAGAAGGTTAGATTTGGGGACTTGAAATCTTCATGATCAAGAATTTTAGCCACTGAGAGTTATTGGTTTAAAGAGTATTAGAGCATTTGATTTACATGAATGGTAAGACGAAATTAGAAAATATGCCCTTTGAGTTTTGGTCTGCAGCAATTAATACCATAACACAAGAACACATTAAGTAACGGGGCAACCTTGGGCAAATCATTTGATTTCTCTGGGGCTCAGTTTTCTCATCTATGAAATGAGAAGTTGAATTAGAAGGTTTTGAAGGTCATTTCCAGTTCTAGCACACTATGATTCTATGAATGTAAGGACACTAAAATAAATAGAAAGTTGTGTTGAATCTACTTTTTTTACTTTAAGATTTTATTTTTTCCCCATTAACATGTATAAACAATTTTAAATATTCATTTAAAAAAATTTCAAGTTCCAAATTCTTTCCCTCCTTCCCTCCCCTCCCCATTCATTGAGAAGGCAAGTAATTTGGTGTAGGTTATATATGTGCAATCATGCAAAACATATTTCCATATTCATCATGATGTTCTATATAAAGTATAGAAAAAGTAACCAGTCTTTATTCAGACTTCATAAGTTCTTTCTCTGGAGATGGTTTAATTTTTTCATCATAAATGATACAGAATTGTCTTGGATCATTGTGTTGCTGAGAATAGCTAATTTGTTCATAGCTTACAATATTACTGTTACTATATACAATGTTCTCCTGGTTCTGCTCATTTCACTTTGCATCAGTTCATGAATGCCTATAAACCAGGTTTTTCTGAGAGTATTCTTCACACAATTTTTTATACTACAATAATATACCATCACAAACATATACAATAACAAGTGTACAACATTTCCCAATTGATGGGCATTGCCTCAATTTCCAATTCATTGTCACCACTAAAAGAGCTGTTGTTAATATATATTTTTTACATATAGGTCCTTTTCATTTTTGTTTTCATCTTTTTGGGATATAGACCTAGTAGTCATATGGCTTGGTCAAGGGATATGCATGGCCTAAGCAAAGTTTTAAATTGCTCTCCAGATTGGTTGCTGTATACAACTTCACCAACAGTGCATTAGTGTCTCAATTCACCCACATCCCCTCCAATATTTCTCATTTTCCTTTTCTGTCATATTAGCTAATCTGATAGGGGTGGGGTGGTAGCTCAGAGTTGTTTTAAAGTGTATTTCTCTAATCAATAGTGATTTAGAACATCTTTTTCACATGACTAATAGAAAGCTTTGATTATTTAGTCTAAAAACTGTCCATATCCTTTGACCATTTATCAGTTGAGGAATGACTCTTATTTCTACCAATTTGATGCAGTTCTCTATATACTTGAGAAATGAGGTCTTTATCAGAGAAACTTGCTCAAAGTTTTTTTCACTGTTATGATTGCTATATATTTTCCTCCATCCCTATTAATTGCCAGTCACTTCTTATGTTAGTGGTACAATGGTCAGTGGTCTGAAAGGCAGAAATGCTAAGCCAGAATTCAAGATGTAGCCCTTAATTTCTTTGTCATCTTGGGCTTTCTTTTTTTAATTTATGGGATAAAATAAGAATTTCCATAATACAATAAGTTTCCATAGTAAATATAATTTCCATAGCACAATAAAAAAGATGATTGGACATGAAATTGCAAATTAATTATATACAACTTACTATTTAATATATATGTATAAATAATTAAATCATTATATAAATTTCTTTTTTTCCTCCTTTTTTTCTCCCCATACCCACCAGATGGCTACCATCAGACATAAATATATAACTGTATATACAATCATTCTATATATACTTTTTTGTTGTTTTATTTTTATTTTTAAATTTATTTTTAGTTTTCAACATTCATTTCCACAAGATTTTGAGTTACAAATTTTCTCCCTATCTTTCCCCTACCCCTTGTCCCAAGATAGTGAGCCTACTGAATACCACTTCCCCCCAATTTGCTCTCTCTGATATCCTCCTCTATGTTCCCTCTAACTTTCTAGTAGGGTAAGATGGATTTCTATAACCCATTGTCTGTATATCTTATTTACCAGTTGCATATAAAAATATTTTTTTGACATTTGTTTTTAAAACTTTGATTTCCAGGGAGTTAAGATGGCAGCTCAGAAGCAGAAGAACTTTGTGGCTCCCCCAATAACCACCTCAAATACCTATATGATATGACTCTAAACAAATTTTAGAGCTCCAGAACCCACAAAATGACAGAGTAACAAAGCTCCTGCTGAAGGCAGCCCACATGTGGATGAGAAGGGTTTCACTGCAGCATGCTGGGAGCCCATACCAGCACTGCAGGAACCCACAGCTGTAGCCCTAGGGCATCCAGAATAAGCCACAGCTGGAGCTTTTGAGAGTGGATCACCGACAGCTGTGGTGGTTTCTATAATTATCAACCCATAAGAAAAAAAGACAAAGTGAAAGGTCAGTGGAACTAAGCTAAATTTGGAGGAGAGAGTCTGGCCATCTGCCTCCAGAGTGAGAAGCAGTGGTGATGGCCCTGCAGCTGCTGCCACATGGCTGCTTCAGAGCTCCCAGCCTGCAGGTTGCAGGGGTGCCAAATGATCATTCAGAGGCTAAATACTCTTGCCTTAGTCTGCCTGATTGAAATTGTGGTCTTGGGTGGTGGTCCTGAGGTGTGTGACCACTGAGCCAAAGCTGGTGGGGGCTGCAAAGACGGTGGCCTCCTAATAGCTCTGGCAGCTGCAAAAACTCCAGTGATTTGGGATAAAGCTCTACCCTCTGGAAGCAGAGTTCTACTGAGCCCAAAAGTCAAGTAATTGGCTGGCAACATGAACAGGCAAAGGAAGCAAAGTAAGTACAGCAATTCAACTTTAGATTCCTTTTTTGGGGACAAAAAGGATCAAAACATGGAATGGGAGGAAGACAACACAGTTAGAGCTCCTGCACCAAAAGCTTCCAAGAAAAATATAAATTGATTACAAGCCATAGAGGAGCTTAAGAAGGTTTTTGAAAACCAAATAAGAGAAGTAGAGGAAAGATTGGGAAGAGAAATGAGAATGATGCAAGAAAATCATAAAAAGAGAGCCAACAACCTGATTGAAGAAAATAACGCCCTAAAAAGTATATTAACTCAAATGGCAAAAGAGGCCCAAAAAGCCAATGAGGAGAAGAATGCCTTAAAAAGTTGAATTTCCCAGATGGAAAAAGAATCTCAAAAGCATTCTGAAGAGAATAATTCCTTCAAAATTAGAGTGGAGCAAATGGAGCAAATGACTTTATGAGAAATCAA
>CM053594.1:297977316-298021951 GCA_028646575.1 Pseudocheirus occidentalis | reverse complement strand
CTCCACTTTTCTTATTTGTTTTTCAAGGTCCTTTTTCAGTTGATGTATAGCTTCTAGGCATTCTTCAAGTGTCTTGGAAGCATTTGGTGTGGGAGTTCTGACTGTGTTGTCTTCCTCCCGTTCCATGCTTTGATCCTTTTTGTCCACAAAAAAGGATTCTAGAGTTTTATTGCTGTTCTTATTTTGCTTCCTTTTCCTCATGTTGGCCAGTCAATTAATTGGTTGTTTTTTTTAGGTCTGTGAAACTCTGCTGCCAGGGGGGAAAGCTCTGTTCCAAATCACTGGTGTTTTCCCAGCTGCTGGAGCTATTAGGGGGGTGTTGCAAGTCCCCCCAGCTTTGTTTGGCTTGCTGAAAGTGCACCCCAGGACCACCACCCAAGACCACAATCTGGATCCAGGCCACACAACGCAAGAGCATTTGGCCCTGATCAATCAATTCAGTCTCCCTGCAGAATTTGCAGGCCAGGGGCCCTGAAGCAGCCTGGTGGGGGGCTGGCTGCAGGTTCCAGCAGTTCCCTTCCCCCACTGCTTCCTTGACCCAGGGACAGATTGGCCAAACTGCTTTTCCTCCCCCAAATTAAGTTTCAAAGTTTTGCTTTCACTAACCATCTCTGATCCTTGTTTGCGAATTTGAAGATCTCCTCAGGTGCTTTAGATCTTCTCTGAAGTAGACTCACGCTGAGGCTTGGGAGGCTCAGCTCCTCCTGGCCACCCTGGGGCCTGGCCTGGCCGCTTGCGGTTTTTGGGCTGGTCTGGTCTCATCTCCTGTCCTGCTGGCCTGCTGAATGAGCCCCTACTGCCGAGCTGCCCCTCTCCAATAGATGTGGAGGTGCTGGAGGCTGTAGATCTTCTCTCCTGAAGACTGGCTGTTGCATGGCTTGGCTTGGCTCAGCTCAGCTCCTTCCTACCACCCTGGGCTTGGCCACAGTCTCGGCTTCAGGCTGGGCCATCCTCAGCTCCCAGCCCGCTGCACTGAGCCCCTGCTGCCGAGCTGCCTTCAGTGAGAGATGTGTTTTCTGTATTTTTGTGAGTCTGAGAGTCCTAGACTTTGTCTGGGGTCATATTTTATGGGTGTTTAGGGTGGTTGTGTGGGAACTGCAAAGTCTTGCTGCTTCTACGCCACCATCTTGGCTCTGCCCACCCTGGATGAGGGTCTTGCTGATGTTTTCAGAGGTCCTGGGACTATTCTGATGATTCGTGTTGACTTCTGAGACCTTGTTGTTGGGTCTTGGTTGATTTCGCAGGCAGAAAGTGAATTGATGAGGATGCTGGCAATGCCCATGAATGTTGTTGTGGCTTTGTTTAGCTTTGTATTTCCAGGAACAGAAACGGTGAAGGACTTGAGGTGGACCAGACATTGTGAGCTTCAATATGGAAGAACCACCATGGAAGCTGAGAGACTGCCTCGAGTCAAGATTAAAAGAGCTCTCCTTGGGTATTTAATACAAACTGAGAAGATCATGATTTACTGTGGTCTAGGGGTGGAGAACTTTGACTTTTATGTTTAGATGATGGTGTTAGGGACTTCTCCAATTAAGAAGAAAGAAGACTTTTTAATTGAAGAGATTAAGACAATGTGATCTAGGGGTGGATAACTTTGACCTCTGTACTTTGTGAGTGAATTAAGGACTTACTAAATGATTGAATTACTAAATGAATGTACTTTGTTTAAAATTGTGTGACCACTTTGGTGAAAACTACATGACCATTTTAGTGATAAGTTGTTATGCCATAACTTTGTGAATACTGTACTTTGATTTCTGTAATGTTTTGCCTTAATTTACTGCTGAATAAATAGAGAGTTCACTATACTGTGTAATCAGAACCTTGAAGCTGTTCACAGAAGCAGTCCTCTGGAAAGCTACTCGTGCTTGGCTTTACACTGAGTAACTCCTTCTCTGAAAAATATAAAACCTTGAGAAGTAATTCTTTAATGCCATCCCTGTACTGTTAGGTTAAATCACTTATTTTAGTACTTGGAAAATTCTTGCTTCACTCAGCCCATGGCAGTCTTCATTTCTGTACCCATTCCAGGTAACCTGAATTGCACATAGCCTCTGCTTGTGGAGGCTGATAACTCTCATCAGAAGACTAGGGCTAATCTCTCCCAAAAGGCTTAAGAACTTGGGGCACTTGGTAGAAGTTGCAGTGAGGTAGATTTCAGCTAACAAAAGAAAAGAAAACAGTCTAACAATTGGAGTTAGCCAAAAGAACACACTGTCTCAAGTGTGTTGGAGCCAGCTTCAACCAGCTAGAAAGAGTTCATTGCTAAATTTTCATTGTGACCATTGATACAAATTAATAAACAAATTAATAAAAAACATATTAATAAATGCTACCCATCAGAACTTGATTTGTTGTTTTGTTAGCTATCTAGACTTAAGAAAGTGATTGACAAAATGTTAATACTGCAGAATAAACTTAAAAGTGTCTCATGTGTACTTTTTTTTTAACTGATCACAGAATTGATTGTAAAACATTTGCTAGGATATTACTGTTTCCTTTGTAGATCATTAAACAAAGGCAGGGCGAACACTTCTGACCCATGTGTATTAGAGGGGATTCTTGTACAAATAGATTGAGTTAGGTAGCCTCTGAGGTACCCTCCAACTACAAGATTCTGTGATTTTGTGAAAGTCATCTTAACTCCCACCTTCTAACCCTTTAATCTCAATGTTCTTTCTAATTCAATTCAGCTCAACACTTATAATGAAACTCCTTACTTCAGAAAATTAAGTTAGATGCCAAGGAAGATAAAAAGATGAAAAAGGCACAGTCCTTGTCTGAGGGAGTAAAGATTACTTCCAAAAAACCTTTTCATTAAATGCTAGAGATTTACTCATTTACAGTTCTTAAGGGAAGAATGGAAAGTCAAAATTTAGTTGACCAAATATTAATAAGTTTAATGTCAACAAGCTAAATTAGACTTATGTATTCAGAGTCTTTTAAACCTTGTTACAGTTTAATAATAAACATTCATTGACCACTAACCAAATGGGAAGATGCTGTGGAACTATAAAGATGGGGGAAAAAAAATGACAGACCCTAATAAACGCTTTTCATTCATTTATTCACTCATTACCCTCATGAAATTTATAAAAATAGCTGGCATTTATGGAGAACTTTCAGGTATTAAGTGCTTTTACATAAGTAATGTTAAATTTTGCTATGGAACTCCGAAAAGTCTGTGATGCCCTCACTTGACCCTCCTGATCAGAATGGAGGCAGGTCAAAGACCTCACAGACCACTCTTGCTAGGGCTGTCTCAGAAGCACTACTTTTTCTCTAGTGTCTTCTCTTTTTCCGTTTCCCTTCCATGCTCTTGCCCTCTTCTTTGCCCTTCTCTTCCTCTTCCCCTTTCTTTATCTTCCCCTTTTTTTCTGGAATCAGGAAAAGAGCAACTGGTCTAGCTCCCCTGCTCCTAGTGAGCCAGACACCAGGCTCATTTGGTAATTAAAAGAAAAAAAAATGATGTGATGAAAAGACTGAAGGAAAGCTTCAAGTTTGTTTGAATTTTGCCCTTGGGAGTTTAGTTATAAAATATATGAATGGCTTGTGATTGTCATCCCATCCTCTCCCCCTATAACTCTCAGGAGGAGAGAAGCTCTAACAGGAGGGTGGGGGAGGGAGGCATGACGGATGGGATGCCAACCCTGTGCTAAAAAGAGTTACTCGTTTTGCTTATATATTGTTGTGTTGTGATTTGTCCTTTATTCTGAAAGAGTAACATGACATCAGGAAGATGATGCCATGACTTGCAAATGAATTGGATTTAAGTGAGAGGGCTGTTCAGTCACCAGCTTCCCCTTGCCTTTGTTCCTCTTCCCTCCTGTCTTCTCCTATTCTCTCCGCAACCCACATGGGATATCATGCCTTACCTGAGGGTTCTCTGCTCTAAGGAAGGTAAATTTTGATGACTGAAACCTATCTATAACTTGGGGTTTATTGGCTACATTTCTTTCTTAAAGACCAAGCCTTAAATCCAATGCACTCTTTCATTGATTGGACAACAATAGGTCCTTGCCCACGCACCCTTTTAATGGTTATTTTTTGGACCTTGGGGGTCAGAGTGAATGTGAATATTAATTGTTCCTCTTTTGGCTAGAAATCTTAAGAAGGCTCACTTCTTAAAGAGCCCTAATCACTGAATGGGTGTTGCCTCAGTCAAAGTGAGAACTGGGAAAGTGAAAACTGGCCTTAAAAAAGGCCAAAGTCTCCCATTGCATCCTAGGCCATTTCCATGTGTCCTGATTATATTTACATGAGGGGGGCAGTTAGGTGGTAGAGTAGATAGAGCGCAGAGCCTGGAGTCAAATCTGGTTTTAGACACTGAATAGTTGTGTGACTTAGGGCAATCTGCTTAACCCTGTCTACCTCAGTTTCCTCATCTGTTAAATGAACTGGAGAAGGAAACGGCAAACCACTCTCATACCTTTGTCAAGAAAACCCAAATGGGGCCATGAAGAGTTGGACACAAACAAAAATGACTGAACAATAACAAAATATTTACTTTTCTTTGTTGTTCTCAGTGCTATCCTTTAACTCCATATCAAATGATGAAGTAAATATATATCTGGGTCAACCACAAATGTTTAGGAGAAGTAAAATTAGTTCAGCAAAAGCACAACTGATTGAAGAATAGAGGAACATGATTAGAAATGGACTCTGGTTGCTCTCAGGTGAAGCGGAGGGGAGTAAGAATGATTCAGTTACAATGACTGGTGGCTACTAGTGAAAGCAGTCTATACTATTCTGACCATCCACTTCATCTCCCTCATCTTGCTTTCATTTCCCCTGTAGACAGGGAACTGGGTAATTATTACCAACACCAATCTGCTACATTAGCGTAATGACTACCTCAGCTCCAGAGGCTTGGTTCTAGGCTGCCATAACAACCCTCTCTGTTTTCTTCACGTGGGACATTCTTCATTCAGTCCCCTTCATGTGGGCTAGTGAAATGATCCCAAGCTAAAAATTCCTGCGTACTTAGTGAGAGTCTAAATTTCTTTCTCCCATGAAGTGTTCATAATACCTCCATATCCCTGTGATGGTCTAGCAAATGGCTGTTATGAATGTATATAATTTGATCATTAAATTAATACTCTGAGCTAAATACTATAGGTATTAGTTGTACTGGAGGTACATGAACAATTAGATGAAAGAACCAACATTTGTTAAGAGCCTACTATGAACAAAAATGTCAGAGCTTCTAGTCTACCTCCAGTGATAAAAGAATGTCAGAGATGATTGATCCTCATCTCTACTTGAGGGTCCATAAAGCTTCTTCTGAGTCCAGTACATTTGTAAACCAGGATCTTCTGGCTCCCAGTGGTTGCAGAAACGGACTATAATACAATTCCAAGAAGTAACATGACCTTATTCCCAGAACTTGCCCTTAACCTTTGACTCTAGAGATCTGTGCTTTTGACATCTGAGAGCCTGCATATAGTCACTTGAAGGCTTGTTCAGGCCCTGCCCTTCTTCTATAAGGAATAATAATGGAGATGACTGGCTTAGAACAAAACTCTCTCATTATTTATTTGGCAGAAAAACAGAACTGATTAAAATGTCATAGCTGATGAAGTCAGATAATGTGGGGGAAGCACAGCTGATGGGAATATATCCTAGTAATAAATTCCAGGATGGAGTTTGTACCAGGGGAAATCCTGACCTGAGACTGGCTGTGGCCTCTTAAGTGGCTTGAGGACAAGGAAAGATCTCCATTTGGAATCACAGAAAGAAATGCCCAATTCTTTCTTCCCCAAGTGAATCAGAATGCCCAAAGGGGTCTTCCACTTATATAGAAGCCTAAGTTACATGAGGACTCATTTGGGGAAGGGGGATGGACATAAAATTTCAAAGACTGATCTCTTAACAACACATAAAAATCACCAATGGTAGAAGCTAAGGGGGTTGGCTGGAGCTCATGTTCATTTGGAGGTGATGAATAAAAATAACTCATATTGTTGCGGTTTAAACCCAGGGACGCCAAAAAGCTGTTGAGGTGGGGGCTTTGCCCACCCCAAAACTGTTGCAGTTTCATAATGTGTTGTGGTGGAACTGTCTCAAAGAATTCAGAGTCAGACCACCTCCAATCCAAGTACAGGTATTTATTGAGACTGATGCCTCTCATGGAGTAGGCTAGGTTCCAAGAGGAACCAGCAACTTTAGAGAAAGCAAGATGGATTTTTATAGGGTAAAGGTGTGATTACATAACAGAAATTTACATAGAATAGAGGAATGTCATTAATATTAAAAAGGCAGGAGGAGTTTGTTAAGGGGAAGGGGTCCCATCAATGGTGGTTAAACATTCTGGTCATTCTGCCCTCCAACTGGCTAGCTATTGTGGTCCTGTCTGGTTAAGACAGATAGTTAGGTATTGTGGTCCTGTCTGGTTAAGACAGATAGTTAGGTATTGTGGTCCTGTCTTGGGCTAGATGGATGATGTGATTGTGAATAAATACAGCACACCTGTTTCTGTGGGAATGGGTCTGGGGACAGTGACCAGCTAGACCCAGTAAGTAGGTTCCCATCACATGGACACACCTACTGTTTCTGAGGGAACTAAGAGTTCAGGGACATACCCATTGTTCCACCAGTGAGGCATATACAAAGAAGTTAGGACACGGTGGGGGGTGGGGGGGAGAGATTCATGGTACCATTATCCCAAGATAATGGGTCTTAAGAATTTTGTAAACTTTAAAGCACTTTAAATGGCACTTATTGCCAATAATAATTTTATTGTTAGATGATTGTTAATTAAATTAACAATACTACACATTTTTCTAAATTTGTAGAATCATAGATCTTGAGCTAGAAGAGCCCTTAGAGGCTAACCATCTAGACCAATTATTTTACAGGTGGGGAAGCTGAGACTCCTGAGAGCTGGAGTGATTTGCCCAAAATCACACAGGTAAATAACCTAGCCTACTAACCCTGACTCAGTTCCAGTAGTATTCATTATGCTACACCACGCTGTCTTGTTGAATTGAATTGTTGACTCCTCAAAGTCAGGGGCCATGTCTTAGGATTCTACATCACAAGCTGGAGAAGTCATCTGGTTCAATTGTATAATTTTACAGATGAGGAAGCTGAGGCCTGTCAAGGTCACCCAGGCTAGCACCAAAGGTGGGATTACTTATACCAAGATTTTTCTTATATCTCTCACAACACCAAATTCAGGTTTAGGCTCATAGTAGGTGTTTAGTAAATTAAATGCTTAATGATTAAAGTAGGGCTTAAAGTTACAGGCACCAAGACACCTATGAAATGAGGGCTCCAATATTCAAGAGGTGGCCTAAAAATAATCTTTTTTTCCCCCTTTTTGGAGGGCAATTGGGGTTAAGTAACTTGCCCAAAGTCACACAGCTAGTTAAGTATGTCAAGTGACTGAGGCTGCATTTGAACTCAGGTCCTCCTGACTCCAAAGCCGATGCTCTACTCACTGCGCCACCTAGCCCCCCTGGCCTAACAATAATCAAAGCTGATTCTTTCCCAGGCTAACTAAAGGGTGATGCTGTGTTCACATTCTTTCCTGGGCTCTGGAACCATTTACTTAAAGAATCTTAAAGAGTCTTTCCAAGGAACTCAATATACTTAATAAAAATAATTTAAGTGACTAGCTCTATAGCCTAGGACATAACAGAAACCACAGAGAATTGCCTGTTAGTGAAAAGGCAATAAAATCTCTCTGCAGGGATGACCTCTCTTCCTAATTTGATATCATTCCTCATTGCTACTAGGCTATATTCTTGATTCTGTCTTGTCCCATGCAACCCAGGAACTTAAGTCCATCAATCATTTCCCCTCTGCTCTGTATCTATATCTCTCCTTCTCCATGGACTATTTCCTCTATGAATGCATGAATGAAGGAATGATGAAGCATTTACTGAGAATTTACTATGTGTCTGACACTGTATTATGGTGGCTACACATGCAATCAAACAGGATAATCCCTTCTTTCAAAGAGCTTATATTCTAATGGAGGAAGAAAAGACAAAAAGGCTGGGGAGGGGAGACATGGGCAGTGACATGGTTTGGCTGGGAAGTGATACAGAGGCATGGTTCCAGGTGAGGTCAGGTGAAATATGACCTATTGGAGCCCAGGTTTCCCAGGATCCCCAACTCCTCCAGTATCTTTGTCCATCTTGCTTCCTTTCAACCTATATTCCTATCTCTTCATTTCCTCCCATGACCAACATTTTAAAAAAAGTAATTTAAGTCATGCGGGCAGCTGGGTGGCATAGTGGACAGAATGCTGGGCCTGGAATCAGGAAGACTCATCTTCATGAGTTTAAATCTGGCCTCAGACACTTCCTGGCTGTGTGACTCTGGGTAAGTCATGTAACCTTGTTTGCCTCAGTTTCCTCATCTATAAAATGAATTGGGGAAGGAAATGACAAACCACTCCAGTATCTTCACCAAGAAAACCCCAAATGGGGTCACAAAGAGTTGGACAACAACAAGAACAAAAAGCATTTCCTCACCTCCTACTCAAATATTTGCAGCATGATTTTCACCTCCATCTACAGAAACTCTTCCCTCAAAGATCATAGGTGACTTTCTAATTGTCAAATAAAGTAATTTCTTTTGGTCCTCCTTGTTTTTCTTGGAATTTCTATTTCAACACTGTTGATCACCTACTCCATTTTGACATTTTTCCTGTTGTTTTCCTGTAGAACCATGTGCTTTAAACGATGCATTTAGGCAACATTCAGTTATGATCTTGGCTGGGAAGATGTGCTTGCTACATAGAGGAGGAGGATCTTTTTTCTATTCACCCCCTCAAAAAAGATCAATTAACCTCTTGAGTCCTGTTGCAGGAGTAATATACAAACTAGACTTCAATGAGTCGTTGGCAAACCTACCAAGAAACAGATTTGGAATCACTGAGGGTGATACTGTATCACCTTCATATGAAAATATCAGCTATGAATGGGGATACCTTGGTAAACTCAGGAAGGGTCTCAGAAACCAAATAGAAAATGTCCTTTATGTGTGACATCAGGCAAATTACTTGATGTCTTCCCCTCCCCCACAGCTCTATGATTTTGTACTACATCTGATTAAATTTTAATTTAATTTAATTTAATTAATTTAAATTTAGTTCAGTTCCACAAACTTTGAAAACTTAAGTCTTAGAGACAAAAGTCTTTGTATTAACTCTTCATTAAATTATACTAGAATGTTGAGAGTGCCACCATCTTCCTAGTCCCCTGGGCTCATCCCCTAGGTGTTTTCCTAGGAGTCATACTTGATTTCTCATTCCCCTCATGTCCAATCAGGAACTAAGGCCTGTCCCTTTCTCCTTTGAAACATCTGTGGCATACACCCCCTTCTCTCCTTGAATACTGCCACCACCGTGGTGCAGGCTGTCTTCACTCATGTTTAGATTATTGCAATAGCCTGCTGGTAAATTGGCCTGCCAAAAGTCTCTCCCTACTCCAATACATCCTCCATTCAGTCACTAAAGTGATTCTCTTAAAGCACAGATCCAATCAAATCAACTCCCATCTCTTACTTAATAAACTCTAGCGGCTCCCTATCACCTTCAGGATCAAATACAAAATCCTCTGTTTGACATTCAAAGCCCTTCATAACCTAACCTGCTTCTTGCTTTCCAGTCTTCTTATACTTTACTCCCCACTATGTACTATTTGATCCAGTGACACTGGACTCCTGGCTCTTCTAGGAACAAGATGTTCTATCTCTCAGCTCCAGGCATTTTCTCTGGTTGTCCTCCCTGCCTAGAATGTTCTCCTTCCTCATCTCTTACCTGATAGCTTCTTTGGCTTCCTTGAAGTCCCAACTCAAATCCAGTATTCTGTAGGAATCCTTTCTTAACCCTTCTAGTGCCTTCCATCAACTTCTTTATCCTTTAGGCCCAGAGCTCTATCTATTGCACAGCTCAGCTGCCTCACCTCTACTTTCTCCCCCAGTCATCCATAGATAAGTGAATCAAAGAAGGTTGATGATATAAATATAATTATTGAGAAGAATACTGAACTTGGCATCTGGAAGATTTGGGTTCAAATCCTTCCTCAGATAGTTACTAACCCTGTGATCCAGGACAAGTTACTTCATATTTTTGAGCCCCAGTCTCCCTATTTATAAAATAAAAATTGATAGTAGCACCTGCCTCTTTACCAGGCTGCCAAAGGATCCATGATGCACGAGAAGATTAAGAACTTCTACCTAAATTTAAATTGATGTCCAGAAAACTTGTCATAACAAGTTGTGGGTCAAGTAAGATAAATGTGTATAAAGCAAGGTTGGAAATTGAGATAGGACTGAATCTGTAAATTCTTTGGTATGGGGTGAGGAGACTCTCTCTGCTAATAAATATAGGCATCTATTTGCAACTTTTATTCTTAAAGAGTTGTGTGGGACACTGGGAATTGAAGTGACTTACCCAGGGTCACGAAGTCAGTATTTGATGGCATTTGAATCCACATCTCCTCCATTAAGCCAAACTGCTTTTATTATCACTCCCGTATAGGTAAGGAAAATGAAGTTTAGTACCTAGCCTTGCAGATACTATTTTTGCCAGGTAGCATTCAATAGAATATCTCTTAGATCCAGGTTTAGCACTCTTCCCATTACATTGTCTTATAAGTTTAGGCCAGGATCACCAATGGTCAGAGCTGGAGCATAGGGTATGTTGCCCAAGGGCCCAAGATGCACAGGGTAGGGTTAAATCAGATGGTCTTAAGTTAAGAGGACAGGACCTGGAGCTTTAAACACCTGCTCACTTCTGGGCCTATCTCCTCATAGCCTTCAGATGCCCAGCCTTCCTGTTTTTTCTCAAGGTCTATATATAGGGTGTTCAGGAGGACTAACACCTCTGGTGTGAGGGTTTGTTGAGCCTTTTCAGGGCTGCCCATTTACCTTTGGGGTCTGCCTGTCACCCAACTCTCACTTGTGGATCAAGAAACTGCCACATGAACAGTGGCCACACTTGAGAAAACCATTTCAACAGATGGGCTAAACCAGGTTGTGGGTAACTGACAGGCCTCAAACCCTGGTGGAATGGGCAGATCAGAACAATTCGTTCCAATGGCCATGAAGAGGCTGAAGCAGGCACTGTTGGAGTGCTTAGAGCTTGGTCAGTGATGCCAAGGCAATCTGCTGCATCCTAGGGACATCACCAGTCATCTTGACTTTTGTCCTGCCACTGGACTTCAGTGACTTTGGATGAGCATGAGGCTGATGAGTGTGCAACTCTGTCTCACTTAAATCCAATTCATGTGCAAGTCAAGACATCCCTTGTGACATCGTTGGCCCTTTTTGAAAATTAAGGTCAACCAACCAGGGTCTTGACAAGTTTTCTGGACATCAATTTAAATTTAGGTAGAGGTTCTTAATCTTCTCATGTGTCATGGATCCTTTGGCAGCCTGGTAAAGCCTATGGGATGCCATCTCAGAACAATGTTTTAAAATACAAAAAATTATGCTAAAACAGGATTGCTAAAATACAAAGCAAAACACAATGGGCCAATGGACCTGAGAATAAAAGCCCTTGCTCTAGAGAAATGATCCTCCCAGGAGAAACAGCATTTAACTCATCTTTACAAGTGGAGTCTCAGTATGCTTGTTTACAACAGTGAAAGAACATGTAGAGTGACCTGAGAAAGGGAACTTGGTCAGGTCCCCGGCAGGAGGACATTCTTCACCTTCTCTTAGAGGAAGACAAAGGGGGCTGAGAAGTCAAGTTCTGCTCTCAGCAGCCCCTGGGAGGGACACAAGATTTTGATTGAGAGAACTGTGGTAGAAGATAAAGTGCTGCCGGGAGTCCTCTCACTTCAGGGCCATTGTCAAGTCTCTTCAGTGTGAGAAGGATGTTGTGGCTTCAGCCTGGTTTGTGGGAGGACGGCGAGGTTAGGCTTTTTCTGACACAGTGCTTGCTTAGCTGCTCAGGTCCTTTGTGGTTAGCACGGAGGGTAAAGAGACACAACAACTTCTGCCCCCGGTCCCAGGCGGAGGCTCCAGGCTCCAGGGCTGGGGTGAGAGGAGGGAGGTGTCACATAGCAGGTTGCTGAATTTCAGCTGTGCTACCTAGGCTCCAGCTCGTCTTTCTAGTTTGGTTTGAAATAAGCTAAGAACGAAACAAAATGAAGCAAAATGTGGGCCTATCCTTGGGGCGGAGATGTTGCATGCAAACAGCATATTTTAAATGAAAAGAAGAGAAGCTTAAGAAGTTATCTGCAGAGCCCTTTGCAGCATCTGTAACAATAATTGATGCAGTGGGAAGAGCCTTGGCTCTGGGATCAGAGGCTCTGTGTTCAAATCTCCTCTTTGAAACTATCTCTGTGAACTTGGGCAAGTCATTCAACCACCTCAATCTGTTTCCTTGTCTGTGAAATGATGGTAGTAGTGGTGGGGGTAGTGGTAGACTAAATGGCTTCTGACCTAACAGCATAGGTTTATGATCCTATGACTAACTCTATGTACAAAGAAGATGTCAAAGGCCAACAAACAAGACATACTCCTTTGTCAGGACTTTCTTTTCTGGAGTTAGTAACAACATAGAAGGCAAAGTGGTAAGTTCCAGAGTCTTGAGTTAAGAGGAGCTTCCTTGCTATCATCCCTTCCCTTCTTCCAACATTCCCCTCCAGACAACTCTAAAACAATGACTTAAAATAAAATTTTGGAGTGTCAGGAGTAAACAAAAGTTTGGGGTGAGACATATGGTAGACAAGACCACACATGATGTGGCAGCACTAGAGTCAGCAACAGCTTCAGGAGCTCTCAATCCAGAGATGGAAAGGGGGGTCAGAAAGAACATCTAGAAAGAAACACTTCAAATATCATGGAGCCATAGTCAGAATCCCACAAGACATCAGCATATTAAAATTCTAACATTATATGCAGTGTGTTACACCCATAGTCCCCAATCTTTGCAAAGCCACAAGGGGTAGAGGCCTTCTTTTATCTCTTCTTTGGGGATAAACTTGGTCATTATAATTCCATAAGTTTAAACATCATTTTGGCTTTTTTCCATTTATATAGTTGTAGTCAGTGTGTACACATTGTTTCACTAATCCTTCTAACTTCCTTTTTTTATCAGTTCATAGGCCTTCCCATATTCTTCCATGACACAATCACCATGATGCAATATGAAAACAGGAACATCTGGAGAAGCTCACCATCAAAAGGGAATTCCATTTTGATCTGGACTTTATATTGGGGATAGTCCTCCATGAAGATGGCAAAGATATATGGAGAGCATACCTCCCCCTATTTTATGCCAGGATTGACACAACTTAGGGATCATTGAACAAATGTATTTCTATTATTATGCTTTTCAATAAATCTTGTACTATTGTAACATAAACATGAGAGATACCTTTTGGGAGGGGAGCCTATAAAATGGTGTTCTTCTTTCCCAGATAAAGTACTTTCTCATTGTCAATGAACAATAAACACAGTAGAACTTTGTTCTCCTCATATTTCCATCAATTGTGTGAATGGAAAGATGCTATCTGCTGTAGATTATCATGTGTGAAAGCTGGCGTCTTCCTTTCTCATAGCTTTATCAAAGATATCTTTGCTTCCTATATTAATTATTCACAGAAAAGTTTATAGCAGTAGAAATGTAGGCATGTGGGCCAGTGGTTATTGTTATTTTCTCAATCAACTTTTGGGATAAACATGCTTATGACTTTTCCCCCCTGCCAACCATTTGATATCCCTCCCAATTTTAGGTATCAGGAGAATTGTTCTTTCAGAATTGTGTCACCTCCTGCATGGACCTCCTTTCTCAGTGGTTGTTCTAGTCCAGCTGCTCTTCCTTTCTTTGTTTACTCAAGTGTAATTTCTACTTAAGATTCAGAGGTGCAAGTAACCTTAGAAATCATAAGTGTAGACCATAGAAGTTTACTAGTGAGGTCACTGAAGGCTAGAAAAACCAAGTGAATTGTCCAACATCACACAGGTAATAAGCTTCAGATGTAGACTTTGAACCCAGGCTCTCACACTCCAACTCCAATTTTCTTCCTATTAACTGCACCACACTGCCTCCTTTCATCTTGAAGACTGACAGAATCCAAATGTGGGGATGCCTCTGTCCTTCAGTGAGATGATAATTATATAAATCTTTATAGATATTTTCCCCTTATTACTTCTTCTTCTTCTAATGTCAGTATTAATGGAGAATTTAGCTTCATCAAGTCTCTTCATCAAGCTTTTAGTAAATTTGTTTTTCCCTTCACTAATTCTTATTGTTTTATGAGGAAATATTAGAATCTTCAATCATCTTCCATTGTAAGATTATATGAATGAATTTATATCTTGAACCTGGATTGCTCTTGGCTGCCATATCTCTGCTTGGCAGAAAGCACAAGTGTTTGGTGACTGAGGTGATTTTTAGGCTCTTTTGGTCTCCTTGTTGTGGCTATTGATTGATGGTAAACTTTCTTAGGAAATACCATTATTCTAGGCTGATGTTAGTTCTTTTATCCATTCCATTTCTCAGCATTAGCCTATACAAAAAAATCAGAATTTGGTTGCCCCAATAACATGCTATCTTCTTTGTTTTTTTTTTATTCTTTTAATTTGGCATTAATTTTGATCTTTATTCTAACAATCAATGGTCTGTTTATGAACAATTTATTTGGATGTAAATCCAATATTGGAGTTTTTCCCAAGCAACTTAATTTCTTCTGAGATTAAATAAATAACAAGGACCTCACATTTAAATAGTGTTTACTGTGAGCCAGGAACTGTGTTTAGAGCTTTACAATTATTTATCATTGCAATAAGCCTTATTGTCCCTATTTTACTGATAAAGGAACTGAGGAAAGCAGATTAAGTGACTTGCCTGGGGTCATGCAGCTAGGAAAGTTAGAGGCTGAGACTGGATTTCAACTCAGGTTTTCCTAATTCCAGTCCCAGTGCTCTATGCACTATGGCTCCATCTTGTTGGTACTTGCTAAGTCCAATGCTCCCTGATTCTTTTTTGGAAAGAAGTATTCCTGCTATGTAGATGTGAAAAATTCTGCGTAATTTACAAGATTTTTATTTCTTCTGAAAATGCATTTTCCAAGAGATTTTTCACCACTTCCCCTGTGCCTACCTGTATCAAAGTCAATGAGTATCAAAATATAAATTCAATGAACTTGAAATGTCTAATCTACTCCTTTGTAGAATTTCTCTAACTTCTTATCCACTTCAATGGATGTTGGTACATAAGTTACAATTATCATTATGATGGTATTTTTTAAAAAAATGTTTATCATGACTACTGTAACACAAAGTAACTCAATATCCCATGGAATCATGTTTTCTTTTGCTTTTTGACATATTACAAAACTAATTCCACCCATTTATATATATGTATATATATTTGCCTTTCTAAGGAGATTCTATAAGCAGTCCTTCCATTTAGTTTCAACTCTTTTTTTCTTCTAATTTTATTTCTAGAGAGAACATCAAGGTTTACATAATTCATTTCTTCTACTAGTATAGATACATGGTAACTGGATAGGAAGCTCACATTTAGAAACCCAGTTATCAAGTCAGTCTCTATAGGTAGTTGAAAACCTGGGACTTCATCCTCCTGTATCCCTTTTCCTATTACCTTGCCACCATTAACACAGAAAGGGAAGGGGTTCATATAGGAGTCAGGATCATTTTGTATTGTTTCTGTTTATTTTCTTTGTCAAAGAATCCATCACCAGGATATTGATGACACAGTGAATAGAGTGCTGGGCCTGGAGTCAGGAAGACCTGGTTTCAAGTCTAGTCTCAGATACTGTAAAGCCAAGCACCAGCAGATTCCTAAAAGAATGCTACTGTGAGCAGCTTTTAAGATTTGGATTACACAGTGATAGTGAACACTCTTTATTCCATTACACATCAAGGTTCAGTGCAATATTCACAATATAATATTCTCAGTATTACATCTTATTACAGAAAATCACAATATAGTGTTTATAACAGCTTAACATTAGAATGGCCACACAGTTTTTACTATAGTGGCCACAGTATTTGGAACAAGGAACAAAAGAGGAATCACCTGGTTTCCCTAAGGGGGAAACCCTTTTCACTTAAAGATTCAATCAATCAATTCACAATATAACAAAAGAAGTATCACCTGGTTTCCCTAAGGGGGAACCCTTCTCACTTAATGATTTAATCAATCAATTAACAATATACCAATCTTCTACTCCTGGGGCAACCATTAACTTAGTCAGTCACTCATCTAGCAGTCAGTCACTAAGCTAGATTCCCAATTACTAAATATCATTAGTCACTAATAAAGTCATTAGAAAAACACACAAACTCTCCACCCCTTAGTTTCCAGCAAACCCCAGTTTAGTCCAAGGGGAGGCCTTTTCTTCATCTTGACTCTGGGAGCTCTCTCTGATTCCCTGGATCCCCTTTTATGGTTCCAGCTCCCTCCTGAATCTGCCAAACAATCACCTGGATTCAGAAGCAGACAGCTGTCATGTTCTTGTCCAGTCCTCAGAGGTAGACAGCTCCCAGGTCTTTGTCCAGTCCTCAGGGCAATCCCCGGCACACACTGAAGTTCACAGGGTCCAGCACATCTCAAACCCTTCACCACTTCTCTTACCTGGAACTTAAGGATCAGCCAGGCCATGAATAAATAAAGTCTTATCCTGGTCATGCTTCTTCAGTCTTCCAGCAGTTCAGCTGGCCTTAGGATCCAGAAGGAATATCGGCCTTCTGTTTGGCCTTCAGCAGATTCTGGTCTCAGAAAAACTCCAATTCAGTCCTCATTCAGCTGGCTTCAATCTCCAAGAATCTTCCTTCGAGGAGCAAATTCCAATTCTCTTTTTCTGTCTCTAGAATTCTTCTTTATATACAGCATTGGCCTCCTGTCTCAGCCAATAGCCTTCTTAAATGTCAATAGGGGAGTTCACACCTTCTCAACAATAGACAGGGTTGACAACTTCCATACTTCCCCTAAGTTACTAGGTGCTACTTAGCCCTAAGTTACTAAGTGCTAAGTATCTGATAAACTGATTACTATTACAGATACTTACTAGCTGTGTGACTCTGAGCAAGTCACTTAATCTTTGCCTGCCCCAGTTTCTCCGTCTGTAAAATGGGGAAAATCCTAGCACCCATCTCTCAGGGCTGTTGTGAAGATCTAATGAAATGATAGCTTTAAAGAGTTTAGTATAGTGCTTGGCACCTAGTAATCATTTAATAAATGCTTGTGTTTTTTTTGTTTGGTTTTGTCTTGAGTTGGGGGTGGGTTTATCATAGCTAAATGGTATTAGAGAGCAGATTAGTCTGTTTAAATCTTATAGCCTTATCTAAATTGCAGCTGTTATTGAGCTCCAAGTTGTGGTTTGAGAAGAGCAATCTGGCAAAAGTTTTTCAGAAGGGATTGGAGGGACAAGATATTTTAGAGCAGACCATTTTAGAGACTAACATAATTGTCTAGGTAAGAGGCACAAAAGGGCTGAATTAGGAATGAACAAAACTTTAATGACTGATTGAATTTTGGGGGAAGTAGGGTGAAGAGAAAATATGGAAGGAACTAAAGATATTGTGTTGCAATGACACATAAACAGGAAGATAGATTTGAATAAACACATATTAAGTGCCTATCATCTACATACCAGACACTGTGCTTAGTGCTAAGGACACAAAAAGAGGTAAAAGACAATCCTTTACTTCAAGGTGCTCACAATCTGCCAGCGGAGACAAAAAGCAAGCAAATATGTACCATCAAGCTATAGTACAGGCGTACCTTGGAGATATTGTAGTTTTGATTCCAGACCACCGCAACAAAGAGAACATTTCAATAAAATGAGTCCACAAATTTTTTGGTTTCCCATAAAAGTTGTGTTTTGGCTCAGATTCCTTAAGAGTCTAGTCAATGGTGAGGTTCCTTAAGAGTCTACCCAATATAGCAGATCTTTAGTAAACTTTGCTTTACTTTGGCTGAAAAAAAAGTTATGTTTATACTATACTGTAGTCTATTAAGTGTGCAATAGTATTATGTTTAAAAAAATGTACATACCTTAATCATAAATACTTTATTGCTAAAAATGCTAACCATTGCCTGAGCCTTCAGCAAGTTGTAATCTTTTTTGCTGATGGAGAGTCTTTCCTTGATATTGATTGATGGTTCCCGGCTGATCGGGGTGGTGGCTGTGGCAATTTCTTAAAATGAGACAGCAATGAGGTTTGCTGCACTGATCGACTCTTCCTTCTTTTGTGAACACTTAGAGGCTATTGTGGAATTATTAATTGGTTTAATTTCAATATTGTTGCATTTCAGGGAGTAAGAAAGCCTGAGGAGAGGGAGAAATGGAGACAGCCAGTCAATGGAGCAACCAGAACACACACAACATTTATTGATTAAGTTTGTTGTCTTATACAGACTCAGTTCATGGTGTCCTAAGACAATTACAATAGTAACATCAAAGATCTCTGTTCACAAATCACCATAACAGATATAATAATAATAATAAAAATGAAAAATTTGAAATATTACGAGAATTACCAAACTGTAACACAGACACGATGTGAACACATGCAGTTGGAAAAAAATGATGCTGATAGACTTGCTTGATGCAGGGTTGCCACAAACCTTCAGTTTGTAAAAAAACCCCACGATATCTGTGAAACACAATAAAGTGAGGCACAATAAAACAAGATATGCCTAGATAGAATGAATGGGAAATAATTAAAAAAGAAGGCACTGAAGCTAAAGGGGGCTGGTGAAGGCTTCCTGCAGAAGATGGACGTTAATTAGGACTTGAAGGAAGCCAGGGAAGCCAGTAGGTGAAGATGAAGAAGGAGAGCATTTCAGATATGGGGGACAGCCAGAGAAAATGCCTGTGACTCAGAGATGGAATGTCTTGTCTGTGGAACTGCCAGGGAGTCAGTGCCATTGAAGCAAAACGTACACAGTCTGGGGAATAAGTTGTGAGAAGACTGGAAAGGTAGGTGGGGGCTAGATTGTAGTAAAGGGCTTTGAATGCCAATTGGAACGTTATGATTTTGAAGGCAATAGGGAGCTACTGTGGATTATTGAGTGTGTTCAATGGAATGTCAGTGGTGTCAGTGGAAACTGAGCATGTCTTACGGGCTTACTATGTGCTAGGTACTATGCTAAATGCTGGCAATATATACATAAGTAAAAAATTCAGTCCCTACTCTCAAATAGTTTTCAGTTTACTAGGTGAGAGGAGCACAACATATTCAAGATAGCTAGAAAGCAGGAGGGAGGAGAGAAATGCATCAACACAGGGGCAAAGCTGCTGGGGAAAAAGCAGAGGTGAAGAATAGAGCCAGAAGTCAAGTAAGAATGGCTGCCTGGGCACCTAGGGAACTGGTGGCCCAGGTCAAAAAGGTGATGGGGGAGTGGTATTTACTTGGTGAGAAGGCTACTGGTGACTAGGTAGAAGAGAAATATGGAGACTTATTCTATGAGCAAAGCAGAACTGAAACAGCTCAAAGGAAATGCAGGATGTGCAAGTTTAGAGAATCTAGCCCAAAAAGTTCACACAAACTACACTGAAATTTTACTTTAACATAGTGATGTCATTTTGGTCCTCTTGGAGAATGAAGGACAACAGTCAGAAAAGAGATGACAGAGGGACATGATCACTATCTTCCAGTGTTTGAAGGCCTGTCACGTGAAAAATGGATGAAACTGTTTCTGGTTGGCCATGCAAGCCAGAATTGAGAGCAAATGGCTGGAAACCTCAAAGACACATATTTAGACTTGATGTCAGGAAGCATTCCTGGAATTTAAAGTCATTCCCAAAGTACAAAGGCGTGTATCCAAAATTATTGTGATCATTTACTATTTGAATAACTATTTGGATGGTGTGTAATAGAAAAAATCTTGGTTAGCTATGGGTTGGATAAGATGGCCTCTGAGGTTCCTTCAGCTCTGAAATTCTATGGTTTTGAAACTACTTCTGTGTCTGTGTCCAAGTCATTTCACATCGCTGGTCCTCAGCTTTCTCATCTGTAAAATAAAGGATCTTGACTAGATGAGCTTTGAAGTCTCTTCTTCTAAGCCTTAAATTCTATAACTTTATGGCTCCTGGGGTTTAGAGTGTGGACAACTGCAGAAATTGTGCCTAGCAGAAATAGAGAAGTTTTAATGAGGAGCTAGCCTTAAGGGGGGAGCTTATGCTTTTGGTTTCAAACATGTTGAGTTTAAACTGTTAGCAAACTGCTAGCAAAACTGTTAACAAAAACTGGATGGAAAAGTCCAGAACTGGTAGAAGAAACACTGGAGATGCAGGACTGGATATTAGGAAAGAAGTTTGGGTTGGAGAATTGGATTTTAGAGTCCTGTCCATATATATCATCCAACCAGACAATGAATGTTTACTAAGTGCAGACTATGCAGTAGGCATTGAGGTACAAAGACAAAAGTGAATCCAGGCCATGTCCTCAGGAAGCTTATATTTTATGTGGAGAATAATAATAGCTATCCCTTCCATAGCACTTTAAAGTTTACAAAAATCTCATTTTATCCTCTCCACAGCCCTGGCAGGTAGATGCTATCATGATCCCTTATGTTAGTGTTGAGGGAATTGAGATACAGAGAAGTTAAGTGACTTGACTAGGGTCACACAGGTAGTAAGTGTCTGAGACCATATTTGAACTCAGTTGTTCGTGACTCCAGGTCCAGTGCTCTGTGTGTTTTTTGTTGCTGTTCAGTCATTCAATTGAGTGTGACTCTACATGACCTGATGAACATTGTCCATGGAGTTTTCTTGGCCAAGATGCTGGAATAGTTTGCCATTTCCTCCTCTAGTGTGTTCTCATTTTACAGATGAGAAGCTAACGCAAATAAGGCTTAAGTGACTTGCCCAGGGTCACACAGCTAGTAAGTGTCTGAGGCTGGATTTGAACTCAGATATTCCTGAGTCTAGGCCCAGTGTACTGCACTGTCTAACTGCCCTAACTCTATCCAATAACAACCTATTAAATAGCATGTTCACAGGCAAAGAAATTCAAGATATACACACATATGATATATATATATACACATACATATATACATAATGTATATATGTATGCACACACATATATAACACATGCACATATGTATGCACATACATACATGTACTCCATGTATAAATATATATACTATATATGTCTGTATACACACACATATATATATGCACACATACATATACATATATAGATAAGGAGTAAAGCTGAGATGAGGCAGAATTCTCTAAAAATAAGAACTATCGGGAATGTCTACCTTGTAAGAAAATGAATTCCCTGTTACCAAAAGTGCTAAAGGTTAGAGTGTTAAAGATCTGTCAGGTATATATTAAAGAAGGAAGTCTCGCACTACATGGAAAAGTGTACGAGATAATGTCTCAGATAATGTCTCAGATAATGTCTTCCAAATGCAAGATTCTAACTGCAGGTTGGGACCACTAGGGGAAGTTGCTGCCTTTTTTCCATCCTATGAATTGGAAAGAGTAGGAAAAGGAATGTATTCCATGGGAGAGAATTTCAAGAAATAGAATTACTTTTTTGGGGAAAGGAGAAAGCTTTGTTTTCAAGGGAAGGAGGTAGAAAGAACATCTTGTAGAAGACTAAGAATGTAGGGGAATTTGATCACAATGCAACAGGTTTTCTGCAAGATATAAGAGTCTTATAAATTCTGGGTGACTTTGATTCTAATTCAGCTTTGTTGGGTTTTTTTTGTGAATGAGTTTAACAATTAACAAACATACATGACTGATAGAGAGCCAACCTTGGAATTAGAGAGATCTGGAGTTAAGTTGTTACCCCTTTAGATAATGTTTGTGTGACTTGACTGGGAATAGAGAAGTAGGTTCCCCATTTTAAGTAGCCATTTAGTCAACAAACATTTAATTAAGTACTTACAATGAGCCAAGTACTATGTTAAGTATTGAGGATGTGAAGAGAGGTAAAAGTAGCTCCTCCCGTCACAGAGCTCCCCTTTTAATGGGAGAAATCTGTAAATATCTGATTATATAAAAGTTCTATACAGAGTAGATCAAAGGCAACCTGAGAGATGGAGGCACTAACACTGGAGAGACTAGGAAAAGCCTCTTGTAGAACATTGGATTGGAGCTGTATTTTGAAGGAAGTCAGGAAAAACCAAGAAGCAACAGGGATATGTCAAAGTGTCCCAGGCATGGGACAGACCAGGCCAGGGCAAAGGCACAGAGATGGGAGATGTTGTGTGCTGTTAGAGGAAGTAGAGGGAGGCTTGTGTGACTGGATCACAGTATGCATGGAGAGGAGTAAAATGTAAGAAGTCTGGAAAGGTAGAAAGAAGCAAATTTATAGAGAACTTTAAATGCCAGATAGAGTTTATACTTAATTCTGGTGGTAATAGGGAACCACTGGGACTCATTGAGCAGAAGGGTGGTCTGGTCAGACCTATGCTTTAAAAGATAATTAACTGTTAACAGAATGGAAGATGAGTTGGAGTGGGGAGAGTCGGAGTGGGGAGAGTCGAAGTGGGGAGATTAGTTAGACTTTAGAATAGTCCCAGGTGAACAATGATATAGGCAGGAAAGAGGCTTAGAGCAATATGAATAGAGAGAAGATGTTTACGAGATATGCTATGAAGGTAGGAATGACAAGATTTGACACTAGACGGCAAACGCTGGGTGAGAGTGGGAAATTGAAGACTTATGAGCTTAAGTTGGCTGTAAATTTGGTGGTGCCCTTGACACCATTAGGTAAGCATGGAAGAGAGTAAGGTTTGAGGGAAAAGAGAAGTTCCATTTTAGACATGTTGAATTTAAAATCTAAGGGATATCCAGCTCAAGATGTCCAAGAGGAAGCTGGTGATGTGGGACTGGAGCTCAGGAGAGGGTTTAAAGCTCTTACCTAGATTTTGGAATCTCCACTGAGGATTGTTGAATCCATGAGAGCTAATGATTTCATCAAATCAAATAATAAAGAGAGGAGAGAAGAAGGCCTAGGATAGAGCCTTGGGGAAATAACCATAGTTAGCAGATGTGGTCTGGATAAAGAACAATCAAAGGGGACTGAGAGCAGATCAACAGATAGGAGAAAGGGGAGAGGGCAGGGTCATGAAAACTCAGAAAGGAGAGAGTAGCTAGAAGGAGAAAGTGACCAATGACATCACATGCTGCAGAGAAGTAACAAGAGGATTAGGACTGAGAAAAGGTCTTTAGATTTGGCAATTAAGAGACCTTTGGCAATTTTTAAGAGGCCAATTTTAATTGAATGTTGTTAGAAGTCAGATTGCAGAGTAAGAGGAGAGAAAGAAGAGGCAACCAATATGGGTGGATTTCTCAAGGAATTTAGATAAGAAGTGTGGAAGAGATATAGGATGGAAGTAGGAGTGGCAAGGTGATGGGAAAGCTCTTTTATGGAAGGAGGTCATGTTTATAGACAGTTGGAAAGGAACATGTAGATTGAGATTGAAAATAAAACAGACCATGGAGTATAATGGGGTCAATCTGTTGAAGGAGGACATGCAATCAAAGGTACTTTTAGAGTGGCTGACCATGGAAAGAAGAAGGGTCATTTCTCTATATTGAACCTGAGTGAAAGAGAAGACATTAGAAGAAAAGTCTAAATGATATGAAATGAGGAACTGTGGAGAAGGGGGGATTTTTGTTGAATGGTCTCAATGTTTTCAGTGAAGAATGAAGTGATCAGTGTAGAGGGTACAGAGCTAGAGCGCCATAGGAGGTTTGAAAAGGGACAAAGATATTTAAAGCAGCCACTGTGGAGAGTTGGAGAGTTATTTAGGAAGGATTAATATTTGCTTAACTGCAGTAGGAGCTCAGTTGAGATTAAATAACATAAATCTTTAGTGAACTGTCAGCAGTTTCATAATTTCTTCCAGGTCTACTCAGCAGTAAATGAATAAAAGCAAAGAAGCAGATCTTTGGAGTAATTCAGGGCAGAGGTTTGGTGAGGCTATATTAGAAATAGGACAGTAATAATGGAGGACTTGATAGTTAGTGTAGATTTGGCCAATATAGGGAAGGGCAGAGAATGGACCAGAGGATGAGGAAAATTGAGGTGTGAAAGGAATGGAGGTTATAGAGTGAAGTATATAGGTAAGGGAAATATGGAATGATAAAAGATTATAAGACAGAAGAGTTTCAGGGTTTGTAACTAAGAAAATGGAATTCTTGTGGATGATTGTAAGATAATGGGCATGATCACCTCTGTGTATAACTGATGTGCTTTGGAGGAGTAAGAGAAGGAATAGAGTAGATTGAAGAATTGGGAAGTTAGGGTATTTGAGGGGGTATCAATATATGTCAAAATCCTTATGAGGGCAGGAGATGGAGAGTGGAGACAAACTGTGATATAGGTAGTGAACTCATTGTTGAAGAAAGGCAAATTTCTTGGGTATTTTGATAAATAACAACTACCAGGTTCTGGACTGGTTGATAAATTTATATAACATGAACTTCAAAGGAAGACACATAATTTAGTAAAGGTAGTAGAAGGAGTATGGCAGTGGCAATGGGGAGCGAGGAGTACTGTGACCCTCCCATTTTTCTGTGACTAGGGAGGTTGTAGAATACAAGCATATGTGTAGCCAGTACTGGGAAGATTTTTCAGGGGAAGTGGTGTCATCTTAATGGAGCCATAGCTCAGTGAGACTCAAAAGAGTGAGAAAGAAAAAGGTTTGAGAAGAAAGGAACTTGGCTAATTATAGAATAGGCAATCTAGAAGTTACAGTAGAATGGCAGCAGATATGGAATGGACAGTATGGGGGTGGGGTTTAGATGGATATGTAGGGGACAGATGAGTTGAGGGTGGGGAATGGGATTTGTATCTGAGCAGTTAAGCATCCAGAATCACTGGGATGGGTTGAGTATAAGGTGATGGAAATATGCTAAACACTTAGTCATGTCTGGGGCAGAGTATCAGTAATTGGAGAGAGGTCTGTTGAGGGAGATGAGTCACTAGATTAGACTGCTGAAGTTAATTTCTTTGTGTTCAGTCTCCTGACAGGTGGTATGTTGTGTCTTGTGAGAGCTTGGTAGGCTAGCCTCAGTAGGAGCTTGTGGAAGTACAGAAGCACTGGCACAAGGTGAGAGTACCTTGCTTGTCCTGGAAAAGACCCTGGAGGATAGAATATGGAAGAGGACTTGTCCTTAGGGGCAATCTGGGAATGGAGGTCTAGGACAGAAATTCACTGAAGCAGGTGGTAGGGAATGACCTTCAGTTTGTAGTGTTAGTGATGATTCAGAATCTTGTCAAGTACCCTGGGTCTTCCCCACCAGTGTATGAATTCTCACAATTTTTTACTCTCATCCCAGCTGTTTCACAGAAAGTTGTTACTTAGAGATTTGCTAATTATACACTATAAGTATAAGGGTTCTCCCTGGCAAAGGAGAAAGTTAAAAAAAAAAAGTATCCATTGTATAAACACAAATTAGCCATAGCATAAGCAGGTTATTTCCAGCTAGAAAAGAGACTGCTAAGCAACAAAGATTCAAGGAATGATCAGAACAGAACTGAGTAACTTGGCACTTCTAGCACAATTATTATTTTTGCAAAACTGATAATTGACTGATAATTTTACTTCCACCGGCACAGTCTGATCAGATATTAATGAGGATCTTGGGAGTGGGGGAAAGGGGAGAAAGTTACCCACTTGGATGTCAACACTTTCCTCAGCACAAGTCCAATCCTGCTACTGATACTGTGGCTGAAACTACTCTGGAAGACACTGCTTTCATCACTGTCAATATTTCTGTGTTCACGAGATCAATGCTAGAGACAAGGAAAGTCAAACAGAGAGGCAAGGCAGCCAGGAGCTTCTGGCGTAAATCCTGGTAGTTGAATCCATAGTCCAGTTTGGGCCTGGGGGCCCTGACCTGATACTGTTTTACAGCAGGGGAGAAAGGACCCTTTCTTCATCTACTTGCCTCCTCCCTTGTCCCCTCCAGTTACATTTTGTCTTCTTGAAAGCTACTTACAAGACTGTCAACAGCCAGAAGCTGCCTTTTTATTTCATCACCACACGTGGCACCCTGCACCTTCTTCTTTTCTAGCTTAATCAACCAATCTGAACTCAACCCAGTGATTAAATCATATGTAGGCATAAGTAGGCACATCTGGGCACACTCAAGTTTTTTATAAGCTCTCCTGAAATAGGGAATATCTTGCACATGACTCACAGCAAGGGAGGGAGGGGGCCTGTTAAATGCATGCTACTAGGGACTGGGAGCTGTTAAATTAACCTATGCACAGAGCTCTAGGTTTTTGACCTGGATCTATCACTGACTGGTGATATCACTTTGAGCAAGATTCAGAACTCTCTGGGTCTCATTTTCCTAAGCTATAAAATGAATGAGGTGGACTAGGTGATCACTAAGGTCCCTTCTAGAACTAGTAGAAAGTTTTATAAATATTTAAACAAGTTATGAAGGTTTTTTTCTCTCTTTGGAGGGCAATTGGGGGTAAGTGACTTGCCCAAAGTCACACAGCTAATAAGTGTGTCAAGTGTCTGAGGCTGGATTTGAACTCAGGTCCTCCTGACTCCAGGGCTGGTGCTCTACTCACTGTATCACCTAGCCGCCCCATGAAGACTTTTTTTTTTACTGGTTAACATCATTTCAAGATTATTCTTTAATTAAAATTTAAATATATTTATTATACAAGTTTATGTTCAGATAATTCACTAGTAATCTCATATTATTTTCATAATCAACATTAGTGCTTTGGAGGAATACTATAGTAATGGGGGAAAGTGTCCAGAGAAGGGCAACTGGGACAGTGAAGAGCCATTATTATGCCATGTGGGCATAAATTGAAGGAAGTAGAGATGTTTAGCTTTGAAGACTATGACAACTGTATTTAAGTATTTGAGGAAGAACTAGTGGGCAGAAGAGAAATTAGATTCGTTCTTGGCTATACATAGGAGAATTCAGAGTAAAGGATAAAAGGAGCAAAAGGCAGATTTAGGCAAGATGAAAGGAGAAACTTCCTAACAAAACTCCCTTCATCATAGTGGAAGAGTATCAGGAGATACTGGATTCCTTGGTAGAAGCTTTCAAAGAAAAAACAACAACAACACCCGGATGATTGTCATTGTCATGTTATGGAAAGGAGTGTTCCTCAAGGTACAAACTAGACAATTCAGCCTCTGAGGCCTTCCCCAACTCTGGGATACTATGGTTTTGTGCATGCATTATTTCTTTATTAATATATATGAGTTGACTCCCAACCTAGTTCAAAAGGTATGTAAGATGATGCAGCTAGCTATAATATATATGAGGGACTCCTAAAAGAAGCTTTTGGATACTGGATATAATGCCACAACTAACACTTCAGATTGGCTGAATGGAGTAATCCCAGTGCTTACACTTCTTCAGTAGGCCTGTAGAAGTCTGGAAACATTCTCCTTTTTGTAAGGAAATCCCCTAAATTTCCAAAACAAAGATAAACATTTAACAAAGTTTATTTCACTTGTTATGAAATAAACAAAAGAATATTAACATTTCATAAGAGTTATGGCATTGGAAAGAACCTTATTACTAATAAGGTCCAAATGATTTCCTTGCACCAATTGAGAATAGCCAACAGATTTATAGAGGACCCAGTTAGCACAGTTGTGGTGCATGTGGCACCCGTTACAGATACCTTAGACTGGTATCTCTTTAAAGAGGCTTTGAAGGTGTTCCCCAGATCATCATTGTTTTGACTTCCTTGCTACTGGAGACATAAACAGCCCAGTTTGCAGGGAAGTAGTTGGAGGCTCTTGTGGAATGCCCATTGTCTGGCCTACTGACTTTTGGATTTAGTGCAGATGGTTGCTATGATGAATAAATATTGAGGTGAAAGGGTAGTTGTGTCTTATTTGAATTATATTCTTTTGAATCTTAAGTGAAGTTGTTTTAGGGGCAGCTTATTGCATTCTAATATCAAGATTGTGTCACTAGATAGGCTGCAATTAGGCCTGGCTTAAAATAATAGCTTCATCTAGAACCATTCAGCAGCACATGGGTAGAAGTGAAAGGGGCAGATGATGAGGGCAATCCAAATTTGGGGTCTAGAGATGCATGAGGGGTGATAGCCCAAATAGACAAGAGACAGTAGAAAGCTCAAACAGTAAATGAGAGGGTCAAGATTAGGCACTTGTATGTGACCTTTGGAAAGTCACTCATCTTCTCTCTGCCTCAGTTTCCCCATATGTAAAGTTAGGGGGTTAGATGAGACCAGATGGCTTTTAAGGTCTCTTTCAGCTCTAAATCTGGGAGTGAAGCCAGAGAAGTCCATGGTAGATCACTGCAGGCAAGAGGGGCTGGGGGTCATAGTGAGAACAGAGCATTGGTTTAGGAAGAGTAAGACACAGGGAGATGGAATGATAGAAGGTTATAGTTGGGAACTTCAGAGTTTGTGATCATGGAAGTAATGGCGTGTTTCACATCTCTTGTGGGTGATGGCAAAATTAAGGGTGTAGTTGAGGTGGTGTCAATGTATAGATCATAAGAGTGGAAGGAACTGAAGAATTGGGAGGGCAGGGTGTTTGACAGATGATTAAATAACATGCAGATTGAAGTCCCCTACCCTAGAATTTGGAACAGAAAGAGGGCCACATTTTAATGTAAATAATGCAACACCATTTATGAAGGACCTTTATATATACTTCCCATGACCTATAATAACAATAATTTATATTAAAACCAACATCCTAATTTTAGCAAGGAAGAATCAGTCCCAAGGAGATTAAATGTCTAGATAGTGTCAAGGACACTTAAGTGACAAATGACATAACTTGGATTAAAAACCAGAGACTCTGACTCCAAATCTGGAAAACTTTCTACTACAACAGTTTATGGTTCCTTTGTATTTAATTAGCGTGTGATCTTAATGAGATAATTGCATTCCTTTATTTTTAAATCAGAACTTACTATTGAGATAAAATGAACTCATTGCACTAGAATAGCAAGGTGGGCGCCAATTCTCTCATCTGTTAAAGGATGGAGTGGAACTGGATAATTTCTAAGGTTCCTCCCAACTCTAGTATCTTATAGTTAGCCTTTGTTGTTGTTGTTGTAATTCTTGGTCATTTGGGGTTAAAGTCATGAACTCCTTAGGAATGAAATCATAACATGCCATCTAGTTAATATCATTACATAAAAAACCAAACCAGAAACCAAACCATAAGACTGAGATTTTCTGTTTTTCAAAGCTTTTTTTCCCATTAAGATTTCATGATTTTGGTGATAATATGTTCTAGTCTATTACAACTGGTGAAGGTTGAACGTCGTAGAAACACAAGCAGGGGCTGCTTCATTTTTTCCCCTTTGTATCTCTCGTACCCGACACATACTAGATATTTAATAAAGGCTCATTGAGACAACAAGGGACAGTAGACAGCTCAAACAGTAAATGAGAGAGTCAAGATTAGGCACTTGTATAAAATCAAAAATCAAATAGTGACCTTACTCACTGGTCCTGAAACACTGAAAACGAGAATTCACTTAGATTGAGGTCTCAAAAGGTTGCATAGAACATACAGAAATAGAAAATAGTAGCAGTTGGAGAGCATTGATGGAATGTGGTCGAATATTTCATAGAATCATAGCACTGGTCCATTCTTTGTTCTGATGAGAAAATAGCACCACAGTGGAACAGGAATACTGGATTAATTTGCTCTAATGTGGGAAACTTCAGTCAGTCTTTTACCTAGCAAAAGACTGCAAGGATTATTTAAATTGGAGGAAGGGAAAAAATAGAGAAGAGTTAGAAATGGGGTGGAGGGATGATTTGCCAGTCAGAGTTTAGGTATTATTGCGAATAATGCATGGAATATCAATAATAATGGTCAACATTTATGTAGTGTTGTAAAGTTTAAGTATCTTTTTTCACTTTTATTGTTTAGTAGTTTTTGGTCATGTACAACTCTTCATGACCCCATTTGGGGTTTTTTTGGCAAAGGCACTGGAGTGGTTTGCCATTTCCTTCTCCAGCTCATTTTATAATTGAGGAAACTGAGGCAAATAGGGTCAAGTGACTAGCCCAGGGCCACAAAACTAGTAAGAGTCTGAAGTCAGATTTGAACTCAGGAAGATGAGTCTTCCTGACTCCAAGCCTGGCACTCTATCCACCACATCATTTAGCTGCCTCCAATTTTTTTTTTACACACGCTTCCTCATTTGTTAATTAAGATCTACTGGTTGGTCTCCAAATTATTGGAAGGATCCGAGATTGGGTAACAATAGGTCTGTTATAGGTCTTTTTTTTCCCTAAGGTTTCTAAGAAAGGCTGCTATACAATTTCCCTAGGATAATTAAATTCTACATTACCCCCCACCCCCATTTTACTGTGAAGAAACAGCATCATTCTTGTTGCAAAGTAAGGTACCGTCATCATGCTGTAGTGAACAGAAAACTGAATCTGGCACGATTGAATTTGGGCTCAAGCCCCTGCTCATACTCTATAGTACCTGCATTACCTACTTCAGATTGTGAAGATAAAATGAGATGAGGTATATAAATATAGGGTGGCCTAAAAGTCTTAGTGCAGTTTTAAGCTTTAGTAGCTTAAAGCAGTGATAAAGTTTTAGTGTCTTAAAACTGCATCAAAACTTTTGGGACACGTTGCATTGGTTCATAGAATGGTAAGATCACAACTTTAGATCTGGAAAGGATGCTAAAAGCCATTTAGCACAGTTCTCTCATTTTACAGATGAAGAAACCAAGGCTCAGAGAGGTTAAATGATTTTCCCATGGTTACGTACAATTTTTGTTTCATATATAAAACAAAATACTTCAACAAAAAACACAATAGAGTAGACTGTCTTGGTACAATGAATTCTCTATTACTGGAAGTATTCAAGTATCAGAGGAAGAATTTAGAACTCAGGTCTTGTGATTCTAGGTCTACAATTAAATGTCACCCCTTCATTGTTCTTTAATCTAAAACAAATAGTAAATTTGTGTGCTTATATCCTTTCTCTGTAAGAATTTTTTTGTAATTCCGTTTTGGTTTCACTCTGCTAGACACCATGTGCTTTTGGATTCCCATCCCCTAGCTCTCAGGCAATGCAAACTCTTTTTAATAGTAACCTACCTGAGGGAGAGGGCAGCTAGCTGGCCCAGAGGACAGAGTGCTGGGCCTGGAGTCAGGCAGAATTATGTTCCCAAGTTCAAATCTGACTCCAGACACTTACCAGCTGTGTGACCCTGGGTAAGTCCTTTAATTTTAACCTCTGTTTCCTCATCTATAAAATGAGCTGGAGAAGGACATGGCAAAGAACTTCAGTATCTTTGTCAACAAAACCCCAAATGGGATCACAGAGTGTCAGACACAACTGAAAGAACTGAACAAAAACGGGATAGAAAGAAACTCTCTATGGACTAGATTTTACAGGGAATGCAGTTTGTAAATCAACATTAGAAAGAGCTATCTAAAACTTAAGAAAGGGCTAATCAATTGGAGAATAACTGAATAAACTGTGGTATATAAATGTAACGGAATATTTTTGTGCTGCAAAAGATGACAAACACGAGGATTTCAGAGAAATGGGAGCAGGCTTGTATGGGCATGAAGGAATCATAATCAGAAGAATGATTTATAGAATGACTACAAAAGTATGAATGAAAGTAACACCAAAAGGCAGATGAACTCTGATTAAATGCAATCACCCATCCTGTTCTAGGAGGATTGATAAGGAAAATCGTGTCCCTCTTCTTGGTGGAAAGGCGGAGGACTTTGGGTAAACAATATAATATATAATCCCATAAGGGGGGCTGTGTTCATTTTGCCTAAAGTGATTGTTCTTTGTTATAGGGGAGGATTTGAGCATGGGAGTGAAGAATATATTAAGAAAGGGCTGCACAGAACAAAATGCTTTGGTAAGAGAGAACAAAACAATACAACAGGCACTTTGGTGTCGTGAGTTCCTCATTACAGAAACTATTTAAGTAGAGGCTGGATGACCTTTTAGTTGTAGAGGGGATTGTTGCAGTGGATAAGAGATTGGACTAGATCATCTTCATCCAAGGCTCACCCATAATTCTAAGATTTTATGATTTTACAGGGTGTCTCTTAAAGGTAAATTGTGGTCCCCGAACATATCATTCTTCAAATGAGTAGAAAAGTTACTGGCATCTATTGTTTTTGATTGTCCACAAATTATATCATTATCTTGCTTATTGGTTCCACTTCCTAACTGCTTGTTTGATGTCACTGTTGCCTTTTGCATCTTTCATACCCCCTCAAAGATACAGAGCCCTCCAATAAGGACAAATTTCTTTCCTTCCTACATTATTCTAGGGAATGGTATGCTTGATTTCATTATCAAATAATGATACTTTTCTTAAGGTGATTTGTGAGGGACCATTGAAAATTTTGAGTACCTACAATGGCACTTACAGATTAGACACAGAAATTGCTGTTTTAGAATGAATGGAATACACAATGGTTGAAAGAGAGTGGAGAGTTAGGATACTCAATGCCATCCAAGAACCCAGTCAAATGACAGGCTAGCCATTGTGAGTCACTTCTAACAAAAAGGTGTGTCAATGAGCAATATGGTACCCTTAGACTGCCAGAGTTGTGAAGCACATCAGAGATCACCTAATCCAAACTCCCTATTTAACAGATGAGGAGACTGAGACCCAGAGAGGGAGGTCCTTTACTAGGCTGGTACAGCTAGTTACCAGTAGTTCTAGAATTAGAACTAGAGTTTCCCCATTTTCTATCTTTTCACCATACCACATTGCCTCTATTTTTTCTTTATTTAAAAAAACCCCAACTTCCTTAATCGAGACAAATAGCAATGTAATTTAATTCATTATTTTATTTACTAGATAAAATTGCATAAAGACATACATGCATACCCGTGTTATAGATAAAGGCAACAGAAGCTAAGTTATGAAAGGATAATGAAAGGATTATGAAAGGATGTCTTCAGAATGGATGTCTATAAACGTTTTCACAATGCAGCACTTTCTCTTGGAAGTGTACATGGAGATAATTCTGTCTCTAGTCCAAGATTGTGAAATGAATTGGAGCGCTAGTGCAGACACCGAAAAGACCATGTGAATTCCTGGGAAATTCTGCACTAAATTATCTTAATAGTCATACTGGCTTTTAGGGCACTTTCAGATTTAATCACTGTGTTTTATTTCTGCAACAACATGCTTAATTCTCAATCTATTTAAGTAAGTACTTGCTTTTAATCTCTAGTTTTGCTATCACACTTCAAGGTGAATTTCCAAAAGATTTGAAATTTTAAAAAGACCTTCTCTTCAGCTTTCCCCAAAGCTTGATTGGCGGTTGCTTCTGTAATGAAAATAGCCATATTCACAACAGCGAGCATTTCCACTTGGGCTCTCCAAAAGGATAGTTGCCTTTCTTTACACAATCAGGCTTTTCTTGCTTTATTTCTTTTCCTCAATAATTTTCTGGTCCCCGTCACTGAGGACTTGAAGCTGGTCAGTGCGTTGAAGAATCCCTTTAATATTCTAAGAGAAAAATGTCCAAAGGGCAGTTACAAACACTTAAATGAGTAAATGATTGGTATTAATTCTTACCCAATTTATGACAAGAATTAAAGAATAATAATACAGCAACCACTACCCTTGACAAAAGACTGCTTTATCAGTCAGTAGCCAAACCAGTTCTAATTCTTTTTTTTTTCTTTGCTTTTTTTTTTTTTGGAGGGGGGAAGGTAGGGAAATTGGCGTTAAGTGACTTGCCCAAGGTCACACAGCTTTTTAAAAAAAAATTTAATGGTAAGTGTCTGAGGTCACATTTGAATTCAGGTCCTCCTGACTCCAGGGCCAGAGCTCTACTCACTGCCCCACCTAGCCACCCCAATCAGTTCTGATTCTGTTTATGGAAAGTCTCCTGTTTCATAAACTTCTTTGTTTAAATGGAAATAGCATTTCTTAGATTTAAAAATACATTTCCTGGGCATTAAGATAGAATTTCAAATTACATATAGTTTATTTTTCTGGTCAAAACCTATATTCTTCTAAATATTCTAATATATGCTTTTTGGGGTTCTACTTTCAGAATTATCAGTTTTTCATTTGTTTTTTTTTAAATTTGGTTATACTTTAGCTTTCTATCACACATATTTCATTTCTTGAAGATTTCTAAGCACATCCACACGCTTATGTGGGGAGTGGAAGGCTAGAATTTACTCCCTCCTCACCTCTGCTTCACCCCTTTCGCAGACTCCTTCAAGTCTCACTAAAATCCAAAGCCTCACTTCTGCTTAAGAAGTCTTTTTCAGTCCTCTTAATGTTAGTGCTTTCCCTCTGGCATGACCTCCAATAGTAACAACAGCAGCAAGAATGACAGCTAACATTGATATGATACTGTAAGGTTTGCCAAGCTTACCTTACAAATATTATCTAATTATGTCCTCAAAACAGCCCTAGGAGGTAAGGGCTATTACTACTCCCATTTTACAGATGGGGAAACAAAAATAGAGGTTAAGTGTCCAGATTTGTGCCTAGCGTCACACAGCTAGTATCTGAGTATGAATTTGTACTCGAGTCTTCCTGACTTCAGGTACCCTATGCCATGCATAGCTGCCTCTAGAAATCTCTAACTTATTCTGCCTATATCTTATTTGCACATGGCTATTTGCATTTTGTCTTACTTATTAGATTGTGAGCTCCTTGAGGGTAGTGACTATATTTGCATTTTTTTGTATTCCCAAGCACTTGGCACAATGCTTGGCACACAGTAGGCACTTGATGCTTCATAACTTGATTTTAGTACTGTAGAAACAGCACTGAATAGGAATCCCTTCAAAAGAGAATTATATGAACACTCAGAAGGTGATATGAGAGTATCGCAAGCCCACACAGGTGGTGGCATAACACAGGAATTAAACTTTCACGTGCACCGACAAAATAATTTCACATTAGTGGAAAAATAACTAGAATTGTCTCCTCTCCTAGGCATAATCTGAAATTGTGGCTGATTCTAATTATGACTAACATAAAAAAGCTGTTTAGCAACACGTTGCATTTCTGTTTATAATAGCAAACAACATTTTTGCCTTAAAAAACCACACTCTATCTTTTGCTCCACTTATCTACAAAAAATCTCAAAATAACATCACTGTGGTTAAAGTTCATTTGTAATGAGATTAAAAAAAAATGGGTGTAAGGATACAGACACCACGGCCCCTTCCTATCCTTCCAGACTTTGTACACCTAACTCCTCCTTCCCCCTACTCTGTGACCCAATGACACTGGCCTCTGCTCTTCCTCCCACAGGACACTCCATCTCCCAATCAGGTGTAATTTTGCTATCCTCCCATGGCTAGAACTTTCCTCCTCATTATCCTCATCTCTTGGCTTCACATAAAGCTTCATCTTCTGCAAGGAATCTTTCCCAGTCCTTCATCTTTGTGCTTTTCCTCTGAGACAATTCATCCTGTATCTATCTTTGTACACAGTTGTTTGCATGTTGTCTCTTCCGTCAGATTATGAGCTTATTGAGAACTGGGAACTGTGCTTCTCTCTCTCCCCGCCTATTTCTTTGCATCCCTAGCACTTAGCACCGTGCCTGCCACATGACAAGTGCTTTATTGACTGACTGATTGAATATTTGGAGGAAAAAATGATGCTGGAATTATGGTGCTATTCCTTGAGTCTGGTAGAGAATTGCTTTGTTGCTTTCACCACTTTTAAGAAAATATGGAGTATTTCATGAGAAAGGAGACTGATTACTCAAAGTAAGAAATGTTGAGACTAGATATGACCATTGGCTATACCATTCAGCTTTCATTGTTGAACAGGCTCACCAGTCATTATTATTTCTATTTCCTCCACTAATGCCTCATTAGATGTTTTGGGCAGACGGGGAGACTGAGGGGATGTGAAGGGAGAGAAAGATGAAAGGAAGAATGCCAGCCAAAGAATTTGGAGCTCAAGGAATCTTTTTTTTTCTTTCTATTCCCTCTCTCTCTGTCTCTGTCTCTGTCTCTCCAAATCTCCATATCTCTCTCTCTGTCTCTGTCTCTTTGTCTCTGTCTCTTTGTCTCTCTGTCTCTGTCTCTTTGTCTCTCTGTCTCTGTCTCTCTGTTTCTGTCTGTCTCTCTCTGTCTCTCTCTCTCTCTCTGCCCTTTCTTTTTGTAAAATTATCAAATGGGATTTCACTCATAGCTAAAGAAATAAAAGTGTGGGAAATGTTAAATAAAGTAAAAATGAGCCTTCTTACGGAGACATAATGAGATAATGAGATGATAAGAGATCGAAGTCTTTAGGAATGGACACATTTTATGTGAAGACATTCTCTTCCCTGAGAAGCCTTCTACACTCTAGCTCCTTCCCTATATATTCTCTTCCATTATTTCTCATCATAAACCTCTGCTGTTCACTCTTCTCCACACTAAGAATGCCCGCTCCAGTTTCCATGTGTTTGCTATTCTCTCCACCTGATGGGCTACATGAATTTTCTCTACACCTCTCCAAATCCAAGGTATCCTGAAAATTCCATATCCTATTTGTAGCCTTCCCTATTTCAATTCACCAAAAGCTCTTTATATATTTGAGAAAGTGAGCCACAGAATTAAACACTTGTTTATAGATAGCCTTATATTGTTTAAACATTCAATCAGTGGTAAATCATCTTCCAAATAAAACTGCAAGCTCCTTTAAAGAGGGAGCTGTGTCTTCTTTATAACATCTATAGAACCAAGCAAAGGATAGGTGCACAGTAGATGCTCAGTAACATTTGTTAACTTGTTAGAATAAAAAAAAAACCTGTTATACTATGGGATGTGACTCAGTCTGCTGTTAGCAAGATGCAGATAAATTTTGTATTAAATCAAATAATGGCGTTTGCAAAAACAATAGATTAAGTAACTAAGGTGGAAGAATAAAACTACTAGCATACAGAATGATTTTTAAAAGCCTATGTGTGGCCTTGTTTCATTATAGAGCTACAGGTACAATTTCTGATAAAGTCAGAATGGAAAACTTTTTTTTTTTAACCATAAAACCTTGATTTTTCTATTCTACAAAGGGGAAATTCTTTTCCCTTAAAACTCAGCTCATCTTACACAGCAAAAGCAGTGCTTGACAGACAGTTAACAGAGTAATTCCACGTCCCATGCCTTTTAAAAATGCTAAGAAAGGGTGATAGCGGTGAAAGTAACTTTCTTAACATACTTACTGGAAGCTTGTATTCCTTATAAGTTAAAAGTAAGTCTTGAATGAAAGGATGCTTCAAAAGAGTAGCAAGTTCAATTGGCTCCAAATTATTGCTACCTACGACCCTGTATACTTTTTTGAAAACCTTTGAAGGAGAAAAAAAATGAAGTTGAATTAATTGATTCATTCAATCATTCAATTTTACACTGTGTGGGGAGCATGGACACAAAATCCCAAGAAACTACAGATGACAGAATGCCTGAGTCCTGGGAAATGAACCTCCTTTAATTTCTGGGGGACAAGATTTTAAAAACATATGATGAGGAAATATTCACAACAACACGTCCCCCTGTATGTGGGATACACTGAAAAGAGATGAAACAAAAAGAACATCAGAGCCAACCTCAGAAAAAGTGTTCTCTGTCTTTTCCTCCTCAAAAAATCGGTGGTTATCTTGTGCGTCTTTTTTCGCTTGGAATACTTTAAGTAGTGTTGGAATGGAAATGGTCTCCTTATTCAGAAATTCTGGAACTATTATTCTCTCTTTTTCTTCTTTTAATTCTTCTAGTTCAGGAAGTTCCTCAATTGTTACTGTGTCAGTGTAGGAGGGTATCTGGGAAAGATGAATGGAAAAGTGACTCAGGAGAAAGCAGGATTGAATTTAATCTGGAATATACATATCAGACAAAGAAATTACTTAGGATGTACAGCTTTCATCGGTATGCAAGGGAAATCAAGGTGTCTATCACAGTTTGGAAAAAACGATCAGCCTACAGAATAAGTATGCCAACTACAATAAACACAATTCTAAACTTCGAAGATTATAGATCTGAATTAACCTATCTGAACATCCTTAAGGAAAAACTGAAAATCTGATTGAAGCTGACCAGATTATATGGGGCCTTGGCATTTTTATAAGTGCATTTTGGCATAAGAATCAGACTATTATGAATATTCACCATTTTGACATTCTGAGTTTAGTTTATAGTGAGCTTAAATATCTTCAGTTCCTTGGGCTCTTTCTACTCCTCAAGAAGGTGGATTGCTCCATGGGAAAGGTAATAAGAAACTCTGACCCATCTGACTTAGTGCAGAAATCTCTGGGAAGCATCACACTATCATAATTCCACAGAGCAAAAAGGATCTCAATATTGTGTTCGTTGCATAAGTGAAAAAGTGAGTGAAGAAAGTAAATATGAAGAATTTCCATTTGAAGTTCAGTACATGCAAGGCAGAAAATCAAAAGCAGGCCATGAATGTGTTGATTACTCAAATGGTAGTAGGATGAACATGTGGTGATTTACCTTGCATTCACTAATGTGCGTGAATGTATAGATGTATGTATACACATACATGTATATGTACATGTATACATGTACATCCATATGTATACATACATATCCATACATCTACACACATGTCTATCACATATGTTAAAACTTAAAACTGCATAAAGATTTTGGGGATCCTTTGTATATACTTACATATGCTTATGATATACACTCCACATACATATCTCTGCATCTAGTAATACATGTAGCTTGGGTTTGTCCCAATAGGATGTAATATCCTTGACTGATAAGACTGCTTTGCTTTTATCCAGGTATTGCCAGGGCCTAATGTCTACTGAATGATTGGTTTCTGGCCATGTGCCCAAGATGGCAGAATTGCTTGTCTCTGCTATTTCTACTATCTAGTTGTGGTTATGATGCAAACATAGGTAAAGATCATTAAAGGCGGCGCTTTTCATTTGAAAAGCAATCATTTAAAATTCTAAAGTTTTGTTGGAGAAGAAAAACAATCCTTGAACTACTCCCTTCAATTCTATCACCTTTAGAGATCTCTAAGTGAGTTGAGGTAGCAGCAGCCTTGCTCATGAACAAAGGCAGCTTAGCTCAGATAGGCACTGAGGGTGTGTGGCAGAAAGGGTTGATCTCTTTCTAATGCAGGTCTTCAAAGAATAGAGATTTTGAGAGTTCTTATGCAAATAAAGTTAGTGAACAAGAATTTGGAGATAAACTCAGGCTTCCTTGACAAAGTAAGTAGTAATTAGCTCCCAACACTGAAAGGCAGCTAGGTGGCATAGTTGATCTAGGAATGGTCTTGGGATCAGGAAGACTAAGAGTTCAAATTTAGCTTTAGACACTTGTTGTGTGACCCTGGGCAAGTCACTTAACCCTGTTTGCCTCAGTTTCCTTATCTTAAAATGAGCTGGAGAACAGAATGGCAAACAACAATTGTACAAGTTACTGACCAGATAGCAGAAAGGTAAAAACCGTGCCAACCTGGACTAGTTTTAACTAGTCTTCAAAGAGTTGTGAAAATCTGTTAACAAAACATTGTCTTTACGTAATCAGTCCTATTGGTCAATGATAAACTGTAGTTAATTTTAAAAAATCATCCAATCTGTCCAATGCTTGTCATTCTAAGCCACAGAAGGTCAGACATGTGGGGTTGTGTGGATAAAGGTGTCATAATATAGAAATAAGTGATGATTTGTGACCTTAAAGCTCCAGGTGCCTGTAATGTTAATGGGATATGAGATCTTCCCCAACCATTGATAGGTCTCACATTGAGCCAATTAAGTTAGGAAGCCTGATTAAGGGAGGCTTGTTTTTTGGGAAGGCCCACACTTTTTGTTACTTTGTAATTAGGCAGTGGGTCATGAGGGTTGTGATGCCCTTTGACCCTGAAGAAATGTATATATCCTCTGAGGTTAGCATTTTGCTTTGGGGCTTACACATGGGGTGAGTATTCTTGTGATGTGACCAGATGAGACTCTGGGTAGTCATTAAGGATTGCCCTGGCTTTGAAAAACCCAGATGTTGGTGCTTCTCTCTCTGGTAACCACGCATGTATTGCTTTGGTCAGACAGCTGGATCTGTTTGTTGGCTGTACTAATTTCCCAGACAGTTAGAAGCCCTGTCTATTGGTCTTTATTTCTCTGCTTGTATTTTCTCTATTTCCTTTATTTGGGTTTTCTCTGAAGTTCAGGGTGCTGACTTTTCCCCTGAACTAGTGAATGTAATAAAAAAAAGATGGGTGACCCCTTGAACAACTATCTTTCCTAGTAAAGCAGATCTAAGAACCTGTACTAGCAGCCATCCTGGGCATGCCAGAGTGGTTGTTGGTACAGAGCCCATGCCCTCTGATTATATTGATTTTATAAGTCTACAACATAGAATCTATGAACCTGTGATACTCTCATAGAACTACAAAAGACTTTACAGGCCATCTTGTCCAATTTCTTCTTTTTTTAACAGTTGGAGAAAATGAAGTTGATTTGCCCAAGGTCATATAGGTAGTAAGTAGCAGGGCTGGAATTTGACATCAGATTTTCCTCTATATAAGTGGTTCTCAACCTTCCTAATGCTGTGACCCTTTAATACAGTTCCTCATGTTGTGGTGACCCCCAACCATAAAATTTTTTTTGTTGCTACTTCATAACTGTAGTTTTGCTATTGTTATGAATTGTAATGTAAATATATGATATGCAGGATATATTTTCATTGTTACAAATTGAACATAACCCACAGGTTGAGAACCACTGCTCTATATCATTCTTCACATTCAGTATTCTTTCCATTTCACTAAGTTGCTTCTCTTCCATTTTTTCCCTGCAGTGCTAACACTATTTCAAACACTGTATATACCATAGTGTCAGACACAGTATTTGCCTATAAATGGACATATTTTTCAAGTGCCATATAAATGAAGGGCTTCCCAAAGACTGCCCAGCTACTGATGGATATGATACTTCTTTTCTTTCCTTAAAATTATTCTAGAAGTCAGGGATTCAAATAAGTTTTTACACTAAGTAAAACTAGCATGAGCAGCAGAAAGAGTAGGAAAGAGGAGTCTAAATGACATCTTTGGTCATTTATGTTGACAACTGGAAAAACCCTGAATTGTTGGCTTAGGAATTAAATGAAAACCACAGGGTTTTAAGTTTCTGAGAAGTCTTATGGAGACCTCATATCTAGGAAAATCAAGCAGTCAAAACGCACAAAATCAGAGTGGCTTTGTTGCAAGGGTTGGAGCTATGAAGGATAGGTGTGAAGATATGGCATTTTGTGTATCAGAACTCCTAGGCAAGGAGAAGAAGGGGAGGCACTAAAGTGAGGCCTTGAAGTAGTGAAGTCACTACTTCCCTTGTTCCTCCTAGAGTACACATATATATATATATATACACACACACACACATATGCCATGCAGTGTACTCATTTTTTTTAAGTATCATCTGATTAAAAAATGTCAGTAACCTGGAAAAAAATGACAGGCAATATATTTCAGACTTGGAAGGCATACAGAGTTGTTCTTGGTTCAGCCTTTTGCCTCTCAATGTCATCAGTTTCCTCCCTTTATGTTGCTGTGGTGATGGTCTTAATTCCCTGAGGGTAGGAACTTTACCAGTCTCCATTTCTATACTTTTGCTTCCTTGATTTTGCTCCTGCTGTTCCCACTGCCTGGAATGATCTCTCACCTCTCGTCTTATGAACTATACTTCCGTCAAGTCCAGGCTCAAGATTTACTTCTCCATCAAGCTCCCCTAATTCAATTCATTCTCAAGTTCATGTTCCTCCCATGCTTGTATACCAATAAATGTATGCCATTTGTATTATATTTGAATTCAACTGATTCTATTTTCTCATCATAACAAAACAAGTCTGAAAGCTTCTTAGGATTTAGGGGTATGGTTTTCTTCTTTTTCTCTTACCCTTGAATATACCAAGGGAAATCAAGAGTTAACTCAATGTTTGTTGATTAACTGGAAAGGCAGTGATTTGTATTTGGTTAGGAGAGGGAAAAAGGAGTAAAATGTTTCTGTACGTTTTGACTCTGTAGATTTGAGGAGAACAGTATAGACCCAGGAGGGTGGGCATGAGTTGCAGATACTTCCAACTGAAGGCCGTGATTGATGCTCTTTCCTGGTTAAGTCTTTTCTTCCTCCCCATTCCCATATATCTCCATCATATGTAGATAGTGGTTTTGTGAATGGGTCAATCTACATGTATTCTAGTGAATGCTCAAAGCAGCTAATGGACAGAAACATAGGTGGAAGGATGTGCAGTTTTCATATTCAAGAGAGTTCAATTTTCAGTCTTCACAGAGCACATAAATGTCTTGTCCTGACTTTGGCTAGAAAATAAATCATAGAGTGAAATGTGCTCTGGAGTAGAGTATAGCATAGGAGCCTTCTTTTATTTCACTCATTCATTCATCTGGTTTATTTCATTGAGAGTGAGAAGTTATGATAATAATATTTAGAAACAGAAGACCCTTAGAAATTAATGTATTAAACTACTTATTTTACATTTGAGGAAAAGTGACACCCAGAAAGATGAACCAACCTGACCAGAATCACAACGATAGTTTGCAACAGACTCAGGTTCTTGAATATCAAATCTGTTGATCTTTCTACATCCAAGGAAGTTTAATGCATTAAGTAACATAGCACTTCTCAAGATAGCTATGGGCACATCTGGAAGGGATGCTACTAAGTACCACTTATTTCTTAATTAATTAATTAATTAATTAATACAACTCAATTCTTCCCTTTGTGTCCATAAAGGAAGAACAGAAAGGAGCATTCCATGGAGAGGGCTTGTTTTCACAACCACTGCTTTTCCTATAAAAGTCTAGAGAAAGGCAATAGAAAAGTATGCAGCTGTATGACCATACAAGCTTTAGGGTTATAGGATTTGGAGAGAAAAGGAATCTTAGAGGTTATCTAATCCAGTCCCCAAATTGTACAGATGAGGAGACTGAGTCTGGAAAGTAATTGGACTTATTCAAGGTCATAGCACTAATCAATAGCTGAACCAAGATTTGAACCCAGGTCTTTTGCTCTAAAGCCAGTGTTCCTACACTAAACAATGCTATCTTTTAGTCTGAAGAAGAAACACTTGTTTGACTCAGGGCCATCAGGGTTTAGTGATTTCCACCACCAGAAAGTGTTGTTAGTGTATTCTCAAGATGCCATTACCATCACATGGTTTTCGGGCACAGGTAGTGTTTCAACTTTTCGAAAGACGTGGGTTCCAATGGCCAGACTCAAGGCTCTGTAGACCCCTTCCACAGGATTGGGGTGACATGCAAAGTAAAGAAGCATCTGAAAATAGTCCAGCTCTGGTGGGTCTTTCTGGAAGTCGGCAAATAAGTCAAAGAAAAACTGTCAAAGGAAAATAATGTTAATTAATCCATTTGAAAGATATCCATGTACAAATAAACACAAGGTACTAGGTAGGTTTAATCATACATCCCTAAAGTAAGCTGTTGAAGTTTTTATTTTTTTCCCATGAGAAAAAAACAAAACATAGACTAGACTGGAAATTTTTTGAGGTCTTCAGGAAAAAAAGTAGACATACATATGTATATATATATATACACACATACACATATATGCATATACACATAATATGTACTATGAAGAAGAGTGCCTTATTAGAGAATATGGATATACTTTTAAACTCCATCAATAAAATAAATAATTTTAGAGTACTGTTTATGGGCAAAGTACCATCTGTCTCAGGCTGAGATAATGGAAGATCATTTTTATGGTATGTCATCTATCTTTTCATCCTTAAGGAGTTGTTTATAGAGTTTGTCAATTATTCCTCCCCCCCCTCCCACCCCAACATTTTCCTCCATATTGACACCAGCCTTTTGGCTATTTCTAAGCCTATCAGCAGAAGGAGGGAGAGGAAGCAAACTAGATTTCTTTATTAATAGGAGGTATGGTGGGTGAGGGGATATAATTATGAGGAAAAAATGAGATATGGGGGATTATTTGTAGATTTTAATTTCTCATACCTTCCCATGAAAGCAAGTGAGATGGTTGGGTACTTAGATAACACTGTTGTTTCTCATGATTGAATATGTTATTATTATTATTTAAGGTTATAATCATTTATTAATAACAACAGTCATGATAGAGTTGTATAATACTTTATGGTTATAAAGTGCTTTACATCAGTTATATCATTTAGTCCTCACAACAATCTGGCCAGATAGCACAAATCTTAGAAAAATCAAATGACTTGGTACTTAATACCATTATGTGATAGAAGGCACACACAGATAATAAAACTTTAAAAAAGGAAAGAGTGACGTCTCTTCCACAATAGTAACAGGAAATTTATTCCTTATTTTAATAAATTTATTTCTGTCTTCAAAGGGACAGAAACATATCCTTTCTATAGTCTGTATGAAGTTTTACATAATGTGCTTAATAAACATTAACAAGTTAGAGATATGAGAAACATTATGCAGAAGGTGTTATTTACTCTAATCTCAGAAAAGGAGGTATCTTTTCTCCTTGTCTAGATCATCCCCTCCACTTGTGCCCTTGATCCCACCCATTTGAAATATCATATTCCAGGCCCTTTGATCCCTCAGTGTAGAAGCTGCCAGATCCTGGGTTATCCTAAATGTGTTTCCACAGTATTCAAATTGTTTTCTCTTGGCAGCCTGTGATATTTTCTCCTTGATCTGGGGATTCCAGAAACTGGCAATAACATTTCTAGGAGTTTTCTTCTGGGGATCTTTTTGAAGAGGTGATT
>CM053594.1:297944138-297976816 GCA_028646575.1 Pseudocheirus occidentalis | reverse complement strand
TGAGCAGAGTAAAGCTTTTGAATAAGCCAAAGCTGCCATACAATTGGCCCTAGATTTATGGCCAATGCAAAATAGTCCAGTGGAATTACAAGTGACTGTACAGGATGATTATGCAAACTGGAGTTTATGGCAAAAACAACAGAGCCGAAATGTACCCTTGGGATTTTGGTGTAGGAAACTCCCTTCATCTGGAGTCCAGTATACACCTCTTGAAAAGCAGTTGTTAGCTACATATTTGTCTTTGGTGGAGACTGAACAACTGACTCTGGGCCATGAATTGATATTAAGACCTGGAATCCCACTTATGACCTGGGTAATGAGTACCCCAGCTTCTCACAGAATTGGGCATGCCCAAGAGTCTAGCATCATCAAATGGAAGTGGTATATTCAAAATAGAGCAAAAACAGGCAAAAGCGGAGTCTCTGCTCTCCATGAGTCTGTGGCAAGCATAGGAACTGAGGGGAATGACACACCCCCTCAGCCAAAGCAGCAGTTGGTACAGTCCTCTGTTAAATGGAATGAGGGATATGATGGATTAACTGAAGAACAAAAGAGATATGCATGATTTACTGATGGGACAGTGAAATATTTGGGCCAAAAAAGACATTGGAAAGCAGTAGCCTATAACCCATGTACTAGAAGGACTTTGGAAAGTAGTGAGATAGGTGGAAGTAGTCAATATGCTGAACTTATGGCAGTACATCAAGCCATCAAAATAGAACAAGGAGGACAATGCCATATATTCACTGATTATGGGTTAGCTACATGGATTCCCATGTGGAAAAATTAAAATTGGGAAATTCATGGAAACAAGTCTGGGGCAAAGAATTATGGGAAGATATCTGGAACATGTCTTTGGTCACTGATATATCAGTCTTTCAAGTAGATGTTCATGTGGCCCTCACCACACCAGAACATGAGTACAATGCTCATGCTGATCAACTGGCAAAGATTGCTGCTGAACATATTGTACCTACTTTGACAACTGATGATCCAGTCTTAGCAAAATGGGTCCACCAAACAGCCGGCCATTTGGGGGTCCAGGCCACACACTGGTGGGCACAAGATAGAGGTATTAGTATCTCTCATTCAATGTTAAAACAGATAGCAGAAGAATGCCATATATATCAATTAGAAAAGGAGCACACTGTTCCTCAGGTAGTGACTGGAGAAATAGCAAGAGGAAAGGTCCCAGCCCAAATCTGGCAAATAGATTATACTGGTCCACTACAACAAGACAAAGGATGCAGATTTATATGTACTTGTGTTGACACCTATTCAGGTGTACTAGTAGCTTGTCCTTATAAGAATGCAACCCAGAAAAACACCTGTAAAACTCTAGATCTCATAAGTATATATTATGGAACCCCAATGCAGATTCAGAGTGACAATGGGTCACGTTTCAAAGGTAATGAAATGAAGAGGTATTGTATACTAAATAATATAGAGTGGATACATCATATTCCATATTATCCACAGGCATCTGGGTTAATTGAAAGAATGAATGGATTGTTGAAAGAACAGTTAAGAAAGTTAAGTTCCAATCATTCATATCAACATTGGAAGGTAATTTGTTCATGGCTTTACGTAATTTGAATAATAGACCATTGGGGGAAAGTACACGTCTAGCCAGAATGATGACCCCTAATCTGCAAATTAGAAAACAGCAGACACATAGGATCCCAAATATTGAGTACTGGACTTTGAGGCCAGATGTCCCAGCACCATACTCAGGAACCCCTCGTTTGGTGGGGTATGATTTACATTGTTTAGAGGACTTTCGGTTGGACAGAAAAGAAATAAGAAAAATCTCCACTGGAATATGCATAAGAATCCCTAAAAATCACTTTGGACAGATTTTGCCCAAATCAGGATTAGCAGCTCAAGGAATACCTGTATTGGGTGGAGTAATAGATTCTAATTATCAAGGAGAAATTGTGACATTCCATAATTTAGGTGAAGGGCCCATACAGATTCGTAAAAATGATAGGATAGTTCAAGTGATTATTGTTCCTTGTAAAACAGTACCACTTGTAAAAACTGACCCTCCTTCCAAAATAACTATCAAAGGAACTGAAGGATTTGGTTCTACTGATAGAATAAAATTGGGAGCTAAAGTATGGGTAAAATGGAAGTCAGATGATATTCCAAAGGCTGCAGAGATTATAGCACATGGGAGGGATAACACAGCAACTATTGTTTATTCTGGAGAAGATGATTATAAAATTGTACCCTTGACTCATATTTTCTACCGTGAGTGAGGCTACAATAGTGGGCTCATGGACTTCAGTAGCATGGCTAATCCGATATCTACCTTGTTTCTGGTTATTGTTTCCTTCTTGGCTTTTTGTCTGTTCACCCTGTTTGTTAGATTTGTTTCCACAGGCTTGGTACCCTCCACCTGTGGATGCCCAATAGCTCAAGCTGGATGTCACCCCTGGACCTGGCATCAAGCACATTCCAGATGCTGACTAAAGAAGTGAACTCTCAAATGGGACCCCTTGGGACAGGGACAACTCTACATCCAATTTCAGCAGCAAGTAGCCATGGAAGAAGAGATCTTCATCCCTTACCCCAAAATTCTGGGACCCCATTTGTTCGGGGGAATTATGGGGAGCTTGTGCTCGAGACCCACCCTAAAATATTGTTTTCTGTGTTTATTGTGTTCTATCTTTGTTATATTGTTGCAAAATTCTGTTGAATGCATTAATGTATTTTTTGCTAAATAAGGGACGTGAAAGATCTTGGGGCCAAATATAATGATACTGAGATATGAAGATCTTCCATGCCCCTTGAACTTGCTGATGTAGCAGGAAGGGGTGGAGCAAGAGAAAGCCGGAACCAAGCTAGCATCCATGCAGTGGTGACTGGAAGCAGCAGCAGCAGCAATGGCAGTGGCAGTGGCAGTGGCGTGAACTTCTTTTACTTTGAGCCAGCCAGAATCTCTGCTAAGGACTCTTGCTGAGGACTGCCAGGGACGAGAACTGTGGAGGGGCTGGAGATGCTGGGAGCAAGCTGCCTGGACGCTGAGCAATTGCCCTGAGTGAAGAGAGGAGGATCTTTGCCTGAGGTCGCCTGTCCTGTTTTGAAGGCTGGAGAATGTGGGTATTTTCTACTTTAAGTACATGTGCCAACTTCATAACTATTGTGTTGGCTTTGACTTTCTGGTTTTGGTACTCAGTCTTCTGGTATTTGAATAAATGCTCTGACTATATTTCTCATGTAGAGAGCCTGTTACATTTTGTGATTAATAACCATATCAGCATACTTATAGTTACTGTAGGCATTGTGAATGCTGCACTGATGATACAGTGTATAATACTGATGAACTCTGCACAACCAAATTTTGCCATTATCTTCCAGAAGCCCTCATGAGAGATAGTACCAAAGGCTTTGGTCAAATCCACAATCATTGCATACAGAGCTCTGTTTTGCTCCTGGCACTTCTCTGGAGTTTTTGGGCATTGAACACTATATCAACTATTCTTCAGTCCTTTCTGAAGCCACAGTGGTGTTCAGATAGTTGGCTATTTTCCAGGAGAAGGACCAGCCTATTAAAGGGGACTCTGGCAAGAATTTTTTTAAAAAAATTTCTAAACAATTTCTAATATTCATTTTTAAATAAAATTTTGAGTTCCAAATTTCTCCCTTCTCCCTAGGATGGTAGAAGCAATTTGTTACAGGTTATATATGTGTCATCATGTAAAATCTATTTCCATATTAGTCATGTTGTATAAGAAAAAACAATTCACAAAAAATATAGTTTGCAAAAGGAAAAAAAAACATGAAGAAAAGTAAAGTGAAAATAGTATGCTTTGATCTGCATTCAGACTTCATCAGTTCTTTCTTTTGATGTTGACAGTGTTTTTCCATCATGAGTTTTTTGGAATTGTCTTGGATCATTGTATTGCTGAGAAGAGCCAAGTCAATCTTTATTAATTATTGTTGATGTTACTGTGTTTAGTGTTCAGAAACTCATTTCACTTTGCATCAATTCATGTAAGTCTTTCCAGGTTTTTCTGAAATTTGACTGCTTGTCATTTCTTATAGCACAACAGTATTCCATTGCATTCACATACCACAGCTTGTTCAGCTATTTCCCAACTGATGGGCATCCCCTCAATTTCAAATTCTTTATCTGACAAGAATCTTACTAGCATTGACTATGAGAGAGGACTTTCTGTGATTGTCACAGGACAATCTATTTCCCTTTCCTTTATAGAGATGGATGGTGGAGGTATCCTTGAACTCCTGGGGGATAACCCCCTCTTGCCATATAATTTGGAAGATTTCAGTCATGGCCAATGGAACCCCTGCCTTGTAATTCTCAGTTGGAATAGAATCAGTACCAGGTACTTTACCATATAAGGAAAACTTAATGACTTTCAAAACCTCTTCTTCAATTGGAAGTTTGGCTGGATAGGGATTGATTTCAATTTGGGGTAAATGTTCAGTGGCTTCAACATTTGATTGATGACAGTCTGCTGAGAATGCTATGGAAGTGTTCAGCCCACCTCTCTAGGACCATGTCCATATTGCTAATCAATGGGGCTCCATCGATGCTGAGTAGCTGAGATGAACAATACATCTTTGGCCCACAAAAGAGCATCACAAAAGCACTTTGGATTGTTACTACCAGTGTAAATGAATTTCATCTTCCTTCTTACTAAACCAAGGATCCTGCATCTCTCTAAGCTTCACTTGCACTTTACTTTTGATGGAGCTGAATGCTGCCTTCTTAGAGATGTTCAGACCATCCTGCTGCTAAACCTTGTGGAGCTCCTGTTTTTTCAGACAGCCAAAAGAACTCAGGCATATGATTTCATTCTATTTCCCTTTGAAATGAGATTTTGATGGTACTGGAGGATGTCAAAGTAGTTCAGAATTTACCCTTTTCCATTTGCTACCTTTTAAAAGATATTTATCATTTAATTATTTAATGTCATTGGTTACTTTGGTTACTTTCACAATCTATTGGCTCACTAATGTCTTTGTAGTAAATGAATGAATAAATGACACTGTCTTCAAAGTTATCATTTTTCTGTTGGCAAGATGTTTAAATAGGTCTATCATGAAAGTGTGGTGCTTATTTGCAAAATTAGAGGGAATGTCATCATGTCAGACTGCTTTTTAAAACTGTTTCTTATTACTTGATTTTTTAAAAAGTCAGTGAATGTGTGCTTCATAACCATTCAAAGGGTCCATTAAACATAATATGGATTTGAATTACATACTAAAGAAATTGAATATTACTCTTGGTGAAGTTATTTTTCTGTACTTTTGGTTGTGGTTGTTTTTATCAATTCTATTATAATTACTGTTAAAAACACACTACATTAAAAACAATTTCCATGGAAGTAGAGGAATTTACTGAGAAAAAGGTTAAAGGAAGGGAAGACAGAATTTGTTTCAATACCCTAGGGAAGATGGAAATGAATATTTCTGTATTTCTATTACATTGTAGCATTCAGGTTTCACTAGAAATTCATTCCTTGATTAACACTGTTTTCAGCTCAAAAGCTGAAACTTAAACAGCTCAACAGCTCAACAGCTCAACTTAAAGATAAAGTGTTTATCTACATCTTTTTTTCCTTTTCATGTTTATACAAAAGGATGCTCAAGGTGGGGTTTTATGTTAAGAGACATGTAGTATATGCAGAAGTGGTTAGAGAACTCCATTTTTGTACTAATTTGTAAAATTAGTACAAATTTGTACAAATTAGTACAAATCGAACATTAACTTATTTGGAGAATAGGCAGATATAAAGGCCTATCAGCTGAAAAGGAACTTGCCTTGGGGTAGCCATCTTTACTGGTTATGGAATGCTTCCCACTATGTGATGCTGTGGGAAGAATGATTTTATTTACCCAAATAAAATTTCTTCTGAGCAAAATATGCATGAGGAAATCACAGCAAGTTCCTGAGAGGACATCATGGAAGTTGGAGGTTAGGTAAAGGGAAAGAAGTGTGAATCTTTGGCTTGGTAAGGTTCACCTTCCTATAGACTATCATGCTATTATAAATGTAACATCTCACTAAAATCTCCACATCTCTTTGGGTCTTCCTAGACGAAGTAAAGCAGTGAAGTGAGCAATCTGGTGAATCTGATGAACATTGACAGCCAAATTAAAACAACTCAGCCTCTTGTCAGTGATGGAGGATATTTGAATTACTTGGATCCTGCCTCAGTTCTCTACACTGGTTTGTGTGTAAACTTAGCCTGTGAAAGATAAGGAGACTTTCATGAAACTTTTTATATGAGCCAAGAGTTAAAATGGTATAAGGAGTTAAATATAGTGACCAGTTCACAAAGTTCACAGGGAAATTAAAATAGGAAACCAGACTGACTCAGATCAGGGTTACCCAACACATGAGATAACTCAGACCTCAGACAGAGGAAGCAAACAGTAATAACCAGGGTTGGAAGAATCTAATACACGTGGTGATGACTTTGGCTGTTGCACTCCTGGGAAAATTTGACATAAAACTAGGTTATTTGGTTCTCTCCCTTCTAATCCATCCTTTGTGATAACACTGTTAAAAATCTACTCAAGCTATCGTTTTGGTCATGACATCTCCTACCACTATGCTCGAAAACCTTCAGTGACTTACTACTTTTTGAACCCTTCTTTCTGGCTTTCAAAACTTCCTGATTTCACCCTACCTTACTTCCCTCTACTTCATAATATATACTACTTTTCTATATTATCTATTTCTACATTATTTTTTCTAAACATTCCAAGAGGACTCTATACTCATTCTTGCTTTTTAGGATTTTATATTTTCTTTCCTCAAATGCTGTTCTTTCTTCTCTCTCTATAACTGAAGATCAGCATGGTAGACCAGGGTAAGTAGAGTAGATTCATTTTCTACAAGTCTGACTTTACCTCATTCCCTCCCTTCCCCTTCCACCTTCAATAAACTCCAGTGATTTCAGTATTTACCTTCAGCATCAAATATAAAATCTTCTGCTTGGCCTTCAAAGCCATTTATAACTTGGCCCCTTCCTCCCTTCTCAGCATTCTCAAACCTCACTTCCCTCACCCCTTTTTCTGTGATCCAGTTACACCAGCCTCTTTCCTTTTCCTTGGATAAGATACTTTCTCTCCTCATTCCGTGCATTTCCACTGGATTTCTCTCATCTCTGAATTCCCTCCCTCTTTATCTCTACTTCCTGGCTTCCCTGGCTTTCTTCAAGTCTCAGCTAAAATTCTGTCTTGTACAGGAAGCCTTTCCTGACCTGCCTTAAAGCTGACTGTTCTCCATTGATAATCTCCAATTTATTCCATATATATCTTGCATGAATATAGTTCTTTGCACATTGTCTCCCCCATTAGACTGTGAGATCCTGGAGAGCTGGGACTGTTCACAGCCTTTTTAAAATTCTCAGGGCTTACTTAGAATAGCACCTAGCACACTGTTGTTCAGTCATTCAGTTGTGTCTGACTCTTTGTGACCCTGTGGACCATGGCATACCAAAACTGTCTGTGAGGTTTTCTTGGCAAAGATGGATTAAGGCAGACAGGGATTAAGTGACTTGCCCAGGGTTACCCAGCTAGTTAGTGTCAGTGGTTGGATTTGAACTCAGATCTATCTGACTCCAGGTCCAGCACTCTATCCGCTGAACCACCTAGCTGCCTGGCATATAGCGAGGGCTTAATAAATGCTTTTTTGGGGGGAGGGAGAGGGCCATTGGGATTAAATGACTTACCCAGGGTCACACACCTAAGGGCACATTTGAACTCAGTTCCTCCTAACTCCAGGGCTGGTGCTCTATCCACTTTACCACCTAGCTGCCCCTTAATAAATGTTTGTTGACTTGACCAGGAAACTGAGTGGTTAAGTGATTTGCCCAGGATCATGTAACAAATACATGCTAGCGCCATGATTTGAACCAAATTTTTATAACTTTAAATCTAGTCCTCTATCTACTATGTCAGTCTGTCAATGAAAAAATATATGTGTATGTATATCTATATCTATATATTAAGAACATAAGGAACCTGTTCATACTGCTCCAAGGTAACTGTGCCCTTTCCGGCTTCATCGATTGCCTTAAATCTTTTCAGTGTTTCAAGAAGCTCTTCCTCTGATGGGAGTGGCCAAGGTTGTGAAACGACTAATAAAAATTTGCGCCAGTCAATAAATTCTGAATCTGCCGTTAATAAAGATGTTAGCTCTTGTAACTGTAAGAACAAAAGAGAAAACATCATTATATTTTATATTAACTTATTTTTATTTCATATTATTTATATTAACATCGGCTATATTATTCTATAGTCCATCAGTGACATGATCTCTTGAAATATTTGTTAACATCAGTTTTCGTGCCAAGAAGTTCCAATCTGACTGACTCAGATTTTTATGATAGAGACTATAGACCATCCTAAATTGCCCACGTGATAGAGCCTGTGCAAAGCACTGATGTTTTTCTTTTTTTTCTTTTTTTTGGCTGTTTAAGAATTTACTTTTCATTCAGATGGAATATTTACAAAAAATGATCACATTCCAGAGTATATAGAACATAAATGAAGAAAAGCAGAAATTTTAAATGACTATTATAGACCATATATCAATTAGAATAGTAATTAGTTAAGTAAATATGAATGAAAATGTTTTGCTTTCTGTAATGAAATCATTTGTTACTTTGCAGGTCTTCCATGCAAATTCAGTGAACATTTTGTCTTTCCAACGCAAGAGTGGCAAGAGAATAGCTGCAGGTCTACAGGGCAGGTAGTGTCCAGGGGGAAAGGAACAATCTCTCGCTATTTTTTGGGAGGCAGGAATTCATTACACTGGAAGGTAAGACTGGCTTATATCTTCAACTATCGTTGGAAAAGTATGTAGTATCTAGTATTGGCACAGAGCCGATCTAATCTCATTTGTTCAGTCCTATAGTATTTGACAATGACTGTTTTGATGTCTTGGAAGTCTGAGCTTAAGCTTAGCTTATCTCTTTTAAAAAATTTTGTTTAATTAAATGTTGACTTGTGAACTATACAACTCTTATGAGTCAGTGTCTATTCCTGGAGAATTATAAATGGTGAAATATAAAAATTCAAGGGATCACATATTTAAAACTGGTGGGTCATCTAGTCCTCCCTCCAAACTTTACAAATGAGGAGACTGAGATAAAGGTTAAATGAATTGCACAACGTCAGAGAAGGAGCACAGTGAAGATGTAAACACTAATCCTTCAACTCAACCCAGAACTCCATGGTATGAAATTGTACACATCCTTAGTGTTAAATATATATTTAGACATAATGGACAGTTTTTATTTTCCATGAATAAAAATCATTCCTGGGAATCAAATGGAAGAATGCAAACAAAACCCTTTGCAAACCTTAAAGTGCTATGTAAGAGCTTTTGTTATTAATTTCAGCTTCCATTGGTCTTCCTGTCTCTTTTTGTTGTGGCCAAGAACTGGAAATTGAGGGGATGCCCATCAGTCAGGGATTGCCTGAACAAGCTGGAGTATGTGAAAGTGATGGATATTTTGCTATAAGAAATGATGAGCAGGCAGACTTCAGAAAAACCTGCAAAGACTTATCTGAACTGATGCTGAGTGAAATGAGCAGAACCAGGAGACGTTGTATGTGGTAACAGCCACATTGTGTGATGACTGACTTTTGTAGACTTAGCTCTTCTCAGCAATGCAAGGATCAAAGACAACTCCAAAAGACTCATGATGGAAAGTGCCGTCCATATCCAAAAAAATAACTATTGAGTCTGAATACAGATGGAAGTCTACTATTTGCTCTCTCTCTCTCTCTTTTTTGTTTCTTCTGTCTCATGGTTCTTCTTTACAACATGACTAATGAGAAAATATGTTTAATATGAATGTATATGTAGGGCCTATATCATATTGCATGCTTTCTTGGGGTTGGAGGAGGGAGGGGAAGAAAATTTGGAACTCAAAATCTTATGGAAGTGAATGTTAAAAATGAAAAATAAACTTAAAAAAACTATCTGCTATGTTATCCTCCAATTCCTTGATTCTTTCTCTCTTCTTCTTCTTCTTCTTCTTCTTCTTCTTCTTCTCCTCCTCCTCCTCCTCCCCCTCCTCCTCTTCCTCCTCCTTCTTCTTCTCCTCCTTTTCCTTCTTCACTTTTTACCTGAACTTCTTACATTCTTCCTACTTTTCCAATGGCCAGCCCCACCATACATTTTTACAATTCTCTTTTCCAGGACTGGAAAACTGCTATCTAATCTCAGCTGGCCCCTTGATGGCTACTCAGCCATCCTTTTATCAATATTTAGTTTTTCCCCTATTGATTTTCCAAGGGGAGGGAAGGAATAAGCATTTATTTATTGCCTACTATGTGCTAGGCACTTTATAATTATAATCTTATTTGATCCTCATCACAAGCCTGTGAGGGAGCTGCAAATATTATCTCTATTTTACAGCTGAGGAAACTGAGGCAGATGGCGGTTATGTGACTTGCCCAGGGTCACAAAATTAGTAAGTATCTGTTGGATTTGAATTCAGGTCTTTCTGACTCCAGACTCACTACTCTATCCACTTAACCACTTAGTTGCCTATTTCCTGGAGAAATTATTCTCATTATTTTCCTTCTAAAGTTCTCAAATTCAACTACGCTACCCTTGTTATCTACAGATGATCTATCTCATTGCTTCCTTTACTGAGAAGAGGTAGGCTACCTAACATGAGTCTGTTTAGCAGTCACTCTACAATTCAAAATCTCTTTCTTTCCTGCCTCAGGGGAAGAAGTGTCTCTCTTCTTTTCTTGGATTTAATTCAACACTGGGAATACAAAGGCAGAAACAAACAATTCTAGCCCTAAAAGAGCTCATAGTCTAGTGGAGGTGGGGGAGAGAGAGGTGTTCCATGTACAGAGAAATGAAAACACAAAGTATGTACAAAGTAATTTTTTTTATGGGAAGGAAAAAAAATAGGGGAAAAGAGGAAGGACCTTGAGCAGGAGGTACCTGAACTCACTTTGGTAAAGGAGCTAGAAATGCTAAGACATGGAAACAATGGCAGGCATCTAAATGAACACTTTTTGTAATTAGGCACTGCTACCTCATCCTATGCATGGGAAGCCTGTTCAAAGCATGGAGGCTGGAGGTGGATGGTCCCATACAATGCTGAGGAATGTTAAGAGGTCCCTTGAACTATTTTCCAGAAACACTGGACCCATAGCATGCAGGAGGCCCTGACTGTGTCAAAGACAAAGCCCCCCCAACTGAGTAAATCTAGTGTGTTGTTTGCATCCCAAGCTGGACTGTGTGTCTTTGGGAGTCAAGACTGGCGACAGGCTGCATGAGGCTGAGAATCTGTTCGTGTAGCTGCGGCCCTTGTAGATAAGCACACCCTCCTATCGACTCTAGCAGTTGCCAAGGGAAAAGAATGCTGCTTTTGCACCACCTCACTTTTCTACTTTTCCCACCTTTATTGCACCTTTCCCCCTCCCATATCATGCCCTTTTAGGGGAAGATTACTGGTGCCTCCTTCTTCCCTTGTCCGGCTGTTATAAAAATGCAAACTTCTGCATGGATATGCATATTGGGTTGCATATTCATGTTCATTTCTCTTGTAATAAACCTCTTGTGTTTTCACATAAGTTTCGTGAAGCTGTGATCACCTGTGAACATCAAATAGGCCAGTTTGGCATGAACATGGAACACATGATAGAGAGCAACGGGAAATCACTTTGAAAAGTTGAGTCATGTTGTGAAGGGCTTTCAAAATCCTCAAATAAAGATTTTATTTCTTATCTCAGAGGCAACAGGGAGCCTCCGCAGCTTCTTAAGAAGGGGAATGGGTGGCATGGTCACATGTGTGCCTAAGCCTAGACTTGGCATCCACCCGTCTCTCCTGTTACTACTATGGGGCTGAACAAGTAAGATTCTGTCAGTATAGGGACATGCGACGAGACATTTGTCTGATGATAGATATATTTTTTGTACCAATCATATCAATTTCTTCCTGAAACCTTTCCTCATTTTCCCCTGGTAGAAGTGACCTCTCTTATCATTTATATCACGCTATGGACTTTTCTTCTGTTTTTCCATATTCTACTCTGTATTAATGTTAATTGTATATCTTATCTACCATATAAGACCATGTACGTCTTCTGAGTTTAGGGGTTCTGTATCATTAATCTTTGTATTTCCCACAGTTTCCAACACAGTTCCTTCTATAAATTGAGCATTCCCCAAAAGGTTTGATAAATGAATAAATGGGAACTTGAAATATATCAAGATTTAGTACAGAATAATGGAAGATAACTAACATTTGTATAGATCAGGGGTAGGGAACCTGTGGCCTGAAGGTCACGTGTGGCCTTTTAAGTCCTTGGGTGCAACCTTTTGACTGAGTTCAAGTTTTCTAGAACAAATCCTTTTAGTAAGGGGATTTGTTCTGTGAAGTTTGGATTCAGGCAAAGGGTTGCACTTGAGGACCTAGAGGGCCACATGTGGCCTCAAGGCCTCAGGTTTCCTATCTCTAGTATAGACTTTAAAGTTTGCCAAGTCCTTTAAGTACATTATCTCAGTTGGGTCTCAAAACAACCCTTTGAGATAGATATTTACAGATATTATCTACATTATACCAATGAAGAAATTGAGCCTCAAAGCAGTTTAAGTGACTTGCTCACTGTCATGCAGCTAGTGAATGTCAGAAGCTAAACTGGGAGGTTTTCTTCATTCTCAACCATGCACCTAATTCACTATATACCAGGCAGTCTTTCAGAGTTCTTTGTAAAGTATAAGAGTTGTTATTTCAGGAACATATGAAGTTTTAGTCCCAGACTACCTACTTGAGAAGTAGTAATTCACTTACAAAAGAAGACAGAAACCTACTGTTCTCAAACTTGGAGAATGACAATTTATCAAACACAACTGAACCTACTTCAGGCAGAATGAGGTGTATCCAGGCCTTAGAAAGGTGGTTCGTTCCAAGGTTCAAAGTCACCAAGTCATACAAAATGTCAGTAAAATGTTTATTTCCCAAATAACCTAGGGAAGGAAAAAAAATAACACTTTATTATATTGCATGGATCTATTTCCCCCCCTAGAATGAAAGAACTTCTTAAATGGATGATTAATGTATGTTTGAAATACGTAATCTCTGAAACAAGAGACAAAGAATTCCCTCTTAAAGTGAAAAATACCTATATTTTATAAAATAAGAATTCATTCCCATCCCATTTTTCATGTATTAACAATCTGTCCCCATGTTCAATATGCCCTATTTGATTTTTCCATTGTTGGAAAGAGTATTTGAGTCCAGCTTTTTTGGTAGGTATGGGTTAAGAGTGTCTCACATGCATGTAAATTAGACACTTTGACCTCACCCAACCCCAAGAATCAGAATATACTTGCTTTCCAAAGATAAGAAAATTTATCTCATTGTTAAATTATTAGGATGAAAGTATATACTTGATTTAGAAATTTATTGGTTAAACATTTAAGCATGCCCATTTTTTTTAACATCTTGAAGTTGTGTATGTTGATTTGATTTACCACTATTCCAACCCCCACCTGAAATTACTATTCTTAAGAGCGGATTCTTGTTTAAAACTTCATGCACATGCATTGAAAATAAATAAAAATAAGAGTTGAATCTATTCCAACAGAAAACAGATGATGCTACATTGCAGAATACCTTCTGTAGCCAGGAGGGGATCCTATGGATATTCAGGGCTCTTTCTAGGTCCAAAGCACATAGTTATTCTTGGTTTAGAAATGAAAAGAATGAAACAGAGATGCTATATCTTGAATTTAAAAAAATGATCAAGATGTATCAGTTTCTTAAATCCTGCATGAGCTTTGTTACTTTTTGTTACTTTTTGGCAAAATGAAATAACTCTTTTAAATTTTAGGAGTTTAGACTAAATGTTCAATTTGATATATGGTAGATAATTTCTTAGGTGGAAAAAGATGAACCTCTCTTCCTCTGATGTGAAGTAGCTATTCAGGAAACAATTCAGAAGTAAATTATCTTTTGAACAGTTCAGGGTAGTGAGTGATACAAAGGTGTTACCATCATCTCTACATAGACATGTGAATAGGCCAATGTTTCCTTTGCCCATGGGTGTAGCCCACAGATCTTTTCTTAGAAGAGTGTTTTTAAACGCATAAAACAAAATCCCCAATATTACAAAGGAAACCAAATATATTGAAATTATGTTATCAATATATATTTTCAAAAATCCACAGATCTCAGGTTAAGAACCTCTGCTAAGTGAACTCAGTAATACTGCATTATATCTCAAATGGACAGAAACAACTCATCAGCTCATTAAGATCAATCAAAATAAAAGAAATTGGAAGCAGAAAAGCTGTTATCACTGTGAAGAATACAAGAAATTTAAGAGCAAATTAGAGCTTATAAGTGTTTAACATTTTAAGTTTTTAACTCACACTTTTTTTAGTTTATCTCATTGGCTGTTATGCAAACATTACATTAAAATAATAAATTTTTACATATAATTTCACTCCAGGGAGCTCAAAAAGGACAATTCATGTCATGGAGTATACAATGACAAGATTTCCATGACTGTAGTGGAAACCCAACAAGATGTGCTTTGAATTTGACACATGGTTGTAATAGAAACTTTCTGACAATCAGGTCCGGGGAGCTAAGTGCTTAATTCACGTTTGTTTAGAATTTTTCCTTAATGCAAGCTTTGCTGTGACTCTGTAGTAGCTTTGTGAATAAGATGTTCAGTCCCATCTGTGCTGGCTCCTGGTTGTCACAGTCTACTGACGAGAAACATTAGAAGATTTGGTGCTGCCAAGACCCACTGAAATCATCTAGTTCACCAACTCACTCATTTTGTGGAAGAGAAAAATAAAGCAACGGGGTTTTGAAGTCCAGAGAGCTTTAGTGGTTTGCCTATAGTTACACAGGTGGTAGGTAACAGAGACAGGATTTGAACCCAGGTCTTTTCTCTCTCCATGTACAGTACTCTTTCCCCTGTACTAAAATATAGCCATTCCACAGCCAAGGTGCTAGGACTTCCACAGAATTACTCTAAGAACCCATGTGTGTACTGAGCTTCAAAGTTTACAAAAGCACTTTTCTCACAACTCTGTGAGGTAGGCAGTACACACACTATTATCTTCCTCTTACAGATGAGGAAACTGAGGCTCTGCTAACAGGACTAGCAAGGGTCCAAAGCAGAATTCACACTCAGAGCCTGATTCCAAGTCCAACAAAAGCCAGGAGAGTTCAGCAAAAAGCGTCTTCAGAGACGTTGCCTTCATGATTGGAAGGTACATCAGTAGATCTGGACACCATTTCTTCTAGATGAAATTTAGTTGGTTATTTGCTTTTAAATTCCAGTAAGGCGAAATTTTATAATCATTGTAAGAAGATCTCTATACTCTATGTGAAAAATATGAAGCCCCCATTTTTTCCCCTCACAATGTTAATCACTTTCATAAAGGCTATCTGAACTTGAGCAATCTGACTTAGTCATCGTACGGTCAATTGGTAAGGGTGTACTTCTCTGCCAAGAGGTGTTCCACAGATGGATGGCTTTCTTGGGGTCAAACTTGTTGATATCTGGAGAACTCAGCTGAATTATTAGAAGGTCTGTCATGCTTTCAGGCTTTATTTTAAAATGCATTTGTGACTTGGTTAGTTTCATCTGACTGAAGCCACGTTCTGCCTCCGCTGAACTTGCGGGGAGTGTCAACACCAGATCTATGAGGGTCAATACATTGGGATACTTGATTGAGTAGATGGAATTCACAAAATCCCACGTTAACCTTCGGATGTTCTGAAATCTGTAAGAGACAATTAAATGTGTCAAGAACTTGTAGATTCCAGTTATATGCATATACAAAGATCTATGAACATTTCAAAAGCATCAATATTAGTTTATCATAACTGAGTGTTCTCAGCTTTCCTTCTTACCGGTTATAAATCTCCAATTTCATCATGCTCCATTCTGTTTCCACTTCATCAATTTTCACATTGGCACCTTCCAACACAGGTTCATAATGCTTTGTAAGAATTGATATCTCTTTCTCGCCAAACTCTATAGATGGGTATAAGAAAAAATTATGTAGGAGAAAAAGAAATTATCCACAGAAATTTCAGAACACACAGACCAACAAGTATACTGGATACTGGGCTGGTGTATATGTTTTACCTTGATCCATCTTTCCAGGCCATAACTTGAAACTTCCAATAGTGGTTGCCCTCACCACATCATGGCTAGCATCAATGAAACAGTCATGAAGATGCTTTGTTAGGTTTGTTAAGACTATGTTCCGCACTTCAGAGATATTTCCATTTCCGATAAGTTCGTTACCATGGAAGTGTGTGGCAGACTCAGCAAGACGTTCCTTTGGACCTGGTCTGAAACATGTTACAAAATAAAATAAGGGGGGGGAATAGTTTTCTAAAGCAAACTTGTTGGGCGTGCTCTAACTCACCAATCATCTCTAAGACACCCTACCTTTTTTTATACATGCTGAGTGTTCCTAATGTTGATTGTAAGGTTGCAAATACATCTCCTATTGATGAATGTCTGTCCTGATTGACTCGAGACAAAACGCTTAGGACATTGATTACATCCAGCAGGAAATGAGCAAATCTGACAACCTCAGCTTGGAGCAGGAATTGTAGGAGCTCTGTAGCTTTCTGAGGATCCGAGGTACTTCTGCCTTCAGGTATCTATAGCAGAGCCAGGAAATAAAATGAGAGCGTACTTCCTTCAAAATGGTATCAAAATGCTTAATGAAAGAGGTTTGGGATGTGTGTGTGTGTGTGTGTGTGTGTGTGTGTGTGTGTGTGTCCCTGTGTGTGGGTATCTGTGTGTGTGCGTTTGAAGAAAGTTAAATAATAGATCTGAAACGTACTTACTGTTCTCAGTTGCTTGACAATTGCAGAATATCCCTTGAGAAAGATTTGGAGAGCCGTCTGTAAACGAGGGAGCCATCTGCTACTGCTGACTCGAGAAGGAATCACAGGGTGGATTTTAAGGTCTCCAAAGGTGGCTATTAGAGCTTTTTTATTTGAGGGTGAATCATGGTAAAAATAATACATGTTCTGGAGAAGATCAATGATAGTATTGTACAGTTGGATAGTCTGCAGTGCTTCTTGGTAAGCTAGTTCAAGCCGGTGTGCGAAACAGTGGACTGTTTGTACACATGGCTGGATTTCTTTCAAAAGCCTGGCCACACCATTGTTCTCTCCTACCATGACAGCTGTGCCATTGCTCCCAAACCCAACTAGTTTTTTGGACCAGTCTTTGCTAGACAGATTTAAATGAAGGTTTGTCTCAAGTGTTTTCTCAATGGCATTTTTTATTGCAACAGGATCAATCCTGTCCACAGTCTGCACTCCAACAACCTGACATTGGACTTTGCCCTCATATGCAAACTGCACATAAACAACTTTGGTATCCTCTATGAAGCCGTCGGTGCCACCGTCACTGATGAGTGAGAAGAACTTACATTTTTCTAGTTTCTGTCTCAGTGACCTGCGTTCTACTTCAGCAATGAAGTATACAAAAGTCCTTGCTGACTTGTCAGTTCTGAATACCGGGCCAACGTCTACGCCTTTCATATCATCAAGTTTGCACATCCAGACAAAGTCTTTGAGGGGACGCCCAGTCTTGGCAATAGCGTGACATGACCTAAAGAGGTTTTCTATTCTTCCCAGGATTACTTTGTTCCTGTTCTTCATCAGCTGCTCTTTGACAGCATCAGTCAAGGTGGAAACACCTGTTGCTTCCACTAGGGAAGCCTTGGCATGAGCCTCACTGTTATCATGTGCCTGGAGAAATTCAGTCCTAAAGTTGTTGGTGCCATAAAAAAAACTAACTTGGTTTCCTCCTGAGCTCACTCCATGTTTGCGACACAAGCCACAGAACATTAGGTCTGATCTGTCATCATACACCAGCCATGGGTATCTTTTTAGCCAAATTTTCAAAAATTGGTTATTCCGCTTAGGTAGGTAATAGTCAAGGTTTTTCAGTCTTTTCTTTTCCTCAGCATATCTTCTGGTATCATCTGAACAGCCTCCTTTTTTAAAATACTTCCATGGTGTTTTGGCTACAGTTTCAAAAAGTAAATTAACAATAAAGCATATATAATTTCCACTTCTAGGCTACTTTCTCTACAATGATGCCACAAGTTAGTTCTTAAACCTTTTACTTTACATTTTTCCTTCACTTTAATATTTACCTTTTTTTAAATGGAGTCAGTCAGTCAGTTTCTCTACAGTTCCAAAGACTCTAAGAAGATCCATATACCTGTGCTACATGAATTTAGGGCCAAGAAAGATAACTTCACGGTAAAATATTTAGGGATGATGTGGGGTTTAAGTTGAGCCTTCAACGAAGGGTACATTTTGGATAAGTGGAAAGGATGGGGGAAAGCATTCCAGGCAGCAGGGAACATAAACAAGGACTTGAAGCTAGAAAAGTACAAGCCATGTTCTGAAGATGCTGAATAGACCAATTTGGCTAAAAGTGGGTTTGTAGAATCAAGTTGTAGGAGGTGGCTGAAAAATAAGCTGGTGCTAGGCCATGGAATGCCTTTAATGCCAGGCTAAGAAATTTGAAATTTATCTTATAGAACCACTGAAGTTTCTGAGCAAGGGAATATGATCAATTTGATTGGGACATCCGTGATGGAAAGGAGAGGGCAAAAAATGGAGGCAGGAAGAACACAGAGACTAGACAAGAGTAGGAATGATAGGAATGGAAAGGAAGGAATGGATGCAACCAACATCATGAAAGAAAAGTCAACAAAACTCGGTGACTCTATGTAGAGGGCAAGGGACATAGCAGAGTCAAAGACAACAAGATTTTAGGACTAGGTGACCAGGACAGTGTTATTACTTTTGATTGAAGATATACGGAAGCGAGATAATTTTGTAGAAATGTAGCTTATATGCTGGAACTATTTAATGCACTCTTTTAATTTCTCTACCTTACTAAAGAAAAGAATCTAGAGGGCGGCTAGGTGGTGCAGTGAATAGAACACCAGCCCTGGAGTCAGGAGGAACTGAGTTCAAATCCAGCCTCAGACACTTAACACAAAAACTAGCCGTGTGACTTTGGACAAGTCACTTAACCCCAACTGCCCTCCAAAAAGCAAAAAAAAAAAAAAGAATCTAGAAAAGGAAAAAAAAATCTTGACCAGATGTCTCATTTGGCCCAATGTACACATGAAGACATAATTCAAGGTTCCTTCAATTTAACTTGAATTAAAGAGTTAATGTGTAGAAGCTGGAGAAACAAATTGGACAAAAGATTTTTCAGTCATGTTTGATTTTGTGGTTGTATATATTTTACTGGGAAAATATAGCCTTTTTATTTCTCTTTGTTTTCAAAAGATTTTTTTGACTCATTGTTTGTATCTTCCCCTGGCTCTTCCCTTAACATGCCCCATAATTATCCCTGCTTCTGTCCATTTGACTATAATGTCCTATCTGCCAGGATTGCTCTTTGCCCTTCTCCCTTTTTATCCAAAGGTAATTCATAATTCAAGGCCTAGGGCAAGTAACATAGTCTCCATGAAGCTTATGACTCCAGACCCTTTTCCTAAATACTCAGGACAATTATCTCTACTGAATATTTTATTGTATCTTGTTTTATATTTGTACTGTATGGCTGATTACCCCATTATATATGAACACAAACGCACATCCACACATATAATGCTGATATAAATGCCATCCTCCACAATGGTCCTCCTCTGCAGGCTGCTTCATCATGACATGGAGGTGATCTTGGATTCATAAAGCCTATAGGAGCAGAGCACAAGCTCAGGAATGTCCTGTACAAAGCTGCAAGAGATCTGAGCATGAACACAGTGAAGGACTGCTTGTGTTTATCCCAAGACCCCAGGGATTTAGCCAACATTGAAGAGTTTCTTCCCAAGGATGGAGGAAGGATAAAGAACATTTTGGCCAATGGAACTCATAAAATCGTCAATTAAGAGTCAGAGGGTTTGAAATCTGTTGGTGGAGGGAAGAATAACACTAGAACCATAAAATACTCAGGATCCTTTTTCAATATGTCATGTTCTCCCCAGATAAGTTTAAAAGTCTTTATTACTAGGTACCTTGACTTATACTAAATTGTGTCTTGTATAGCTTTGTAGAATGCTAAATACATAGTAAGCACTTAATACATTTTATTTTATTTTATTTTATTATTTGGAAGGAATCAGGGTTAAGTGACTTGCCCAGGGTAAGGTAGCTAGTGAGTGTCTGAGATATGATTTGAACTCAGGTCCTCCTGACTTCAGGGCCATTGCTCTATCCACTGAGTCATCCAGCTGTTCCTTAATATATTTTAAAGGTTTTTTACTACTGAGAAATGAATTGTTCTCTTTTGTTCTACTCTTTTTATTTTTTCTAAAGAAAAAAAAAACTTTTCCCCCCCCTAATGATTTCTACAGGCTTCACACAATGTAATTGAAGTAATTATTAAGGCTAAAGTATGGGACTTAATATGCAGAACTCAAAGAAAATTTAGAGATTAGGGCACCTAATCCTTTCATTTTATAGATGAGGACACCGAGGGATTAAATGTGGTGCCCAATGCCAAACTGAGAGTAAGCAGAAGAGCTGGTACTCAACTCATGGTCTTCTGACTCCAAACCCAGCTATTTCCCCTGCCTGCCACTGTGTTCTTCCTTCTCCAGTTTTCTTAGAATACACTGTCTTCTTTGCTCCTTACAGGATGCTTACTTTCATACATATGTGGTCTCTGCTCCTCCTCCCCACTCCCTACTTCCAAGCAGAGTAAGATCCTTAATAAGCACAGAGATTTTACTGCTGCTGTTGCTGTTGCTGTTTTAATCTGTGTCCCTAGTGCTTAGCAGGGTATCTTATAGAGAGCTGATATTGAATACATGTTTGTTGAATCAAAGGCTTCCTACAAATGTGTATTACTGCTACTCTATTGTCACTTTATCTTTTAAAGGTGCCAGAACCCAAAGCCCAAGAAACACTTAGGTGAGAGAAGGCAATGTGATCTCCCATTCCTGCTCTGGGATGCATCTCCACTGCTTCTCCCTGCTTCTCTTTAGTTATTCAATGTTTGGAGAAAGTAGGGAGTGTTTAAAACCAATGTCTCCATAAATGCTTGTTGAGTCTCCATAAGTGCCTGTTGATATAGAGCAGCGGTTCTCAACCTTCCTAAAGCAGTGTCCCTTTATTACAGTTCCTCATGATGTGGTGACCCCCAACCATAAAATTATTTTAGTTGCTACTTCATAACTGTCATTTTGCTACTGTTATCAATCATAATGTAAATATATGATATGCAGGATGTATTTAAATTAAAGATAACCCACAGGTTGAGAACCGCTGATATAGAGTAAATGAAAGAAGTCACAATATGAAAATTTTAATATTATACATTACATAAATATCTGAAATATATGAAATCATATGAGAAGCAATTGATCCTAAAGGAAAAGCAGCCTGGCGTAGTGGGAAGAACAGTTGTTTATGATTCAAGAACCTTGGCTTCTCTTGGCTTTGGCTATTTATTGACACCGGGGCCATGGACAAACCTCTTAACTTCTCTGTGCCTCTGTTCTCTCCTCTGTTAGATGAGGAGGCTCGACAAAATGATCCTCTAGGTCCATTTTATCTCTAAAATTCTGAGAGATTCACTTTAAAAGATCCTTTTCCTAGTCCCCATTATTCTCAATATAATTTCCTCACATCATTTTTTTTTCTCTAACTGGAAAGGGAACAAACAAAAGCATAATTGGTTATGGATACTTGGTATCGATAATAGACATCAGTCAGTTGTCCCATTTCTCAAAAGGTGATTATCCATGGCTAATTTGTCATGTTGTTATTATTATTATTGCCAGATTGGTGACCAATCATGTGGTTGTTCCCAAGGATTAAAGGTGGAAGGGTTCACTGGCACCATTGTTTTTGGGGAGGTCATTCCAGAGTGATTTTTAAAACATGATTTTTCAGTATGGTTTGGGGAGGGAGTAATATTACTCATCAGGAAAAAGTGTTGGTGATAGTAAAAGACCATGCTGTAACTCTAGTTTTGACACATGGTCTAAAACCAATGTTGTCAGACTCAAATAGAAATGGGTCACCAAATCATACATAAAGATCCCTGTGGATTTCTTACTGCCTTAGAAAACACACATTAACACGATCTGTGTCCTATTGGGTTTTTATTCATTTTATTAAATATTTCTTCTTAACATTTTAATTTGGTTCAGGTGACTTGAGACTATTGTGTTTTGACCCCTCTGGCTTAAACAACAACCAAATGGGATTGAAAATACCATATGTATCTAAATACTGAACAAATCTCTTATTTACTAGACTCAGATTGGTGCCCATTTTGTCTCTTATCAGCTTCCCCATATATATGCCCTAGAATGCTCCTACATATAGGAATATCCCTACTATTTCAAAACTCCCCAAGGCACCCAAAGAGCATTTTCCTATAGCTATCTCTTTCACAACTTATTGTGACATCTCAGTGTCAAATGAAGCTGAAAACTAACTGGTCAACCCATAGACAGCTAATAGCTGCAACAATAAAACTTGGTCTCCCAACATGGACTTGCTAATAGAATAACTGAGACCAGAGATAGGTTAAGATGGGGTTCTAGGACCACGCTAGGACTTTGATCTGGATAAAATACAGATCATCTACTATTGCCAGAAGCTATGCTTTTCTGCTAGTGAAGTCACCAAGTCCTCCAAGCTAAATACTTTATTGTTTTCAAGTGATCACAAAGGGAAACAGATAGTCCAAACTGCTCATTTTCCAGAGACCCAGAGAGATTAAATGATTAGCATCAGAGGCAGAATTCAAACCCAGGTCCACCACATTGCATATGTAGGTAGGGAGCTTCTTGAGGTGGACCTTTATTGTAACTAACACAGTTCTTAGTGATATACTGTAAGCCACTTGCTTTCTTAGGGGCACAGAATAAATCAATGACTCAATGTCACAAGATTAGGGACAACTATAGCCTTGACCACATCTGAGCTCTTCGCTCTTTTGTTTTCTTGGCCTGGGCCAGTGGTTTCTAGACCTTGCAGGTGTTCAGGGAGCACACATCATCTGAGATGCCTCATGGGCTCAGATACCAGAGGTTGAAAAGTTATGTTCATTCCCCCAAAGATCCAGATTCCTGCATGGAAACCACATAAACCTCCTCAATCAGTTGGGGAGAATTTTCACTTGAGTGAAAAAACAGACTGCAGAGTTCTGGCTTTTTCAGGTGATGCATTTTTTCTATCATAGTTAGCCTACGTGACACACTTAGCACTCGATGTCTGAATACAAGACGTTTCTACACTCAAGATGCACAGTCGTGCTCCTTACAGCAGTCTTTCAATGCTTGTGTGCTTGGTATATCAGGCTCTCAAAGCAGCCCATTGTAATGCTGTTCACCACGAACTGTGGGACTGTTCCCAAAAGGCTGCTTTGTCTAGGCTGCATGAAATGATTGGATCACAGGTTTTGAGATGTACTTTTATGGCACTGGTCTGTCTTCTCTTTTGGTATCATTTTCGGACACTTGAGAGATTAAGTTTTTGGGAATTAATCGATTTGGTTCTATTTAGCTCACAATGGCCCTCACTCCAAGATCTCTTAGAGTTATTAAATTTTTTTTTCAGCTTACAATTTTCTCTGTGAGCCTTTAAATTGAGTTAAATTGCTTGAGCCCTGACTAAAAGGTGGTGGTGATCAGGGTAATAATGGTTGTGGGAGAATCAGTGTCTGGCAGGCCAGAACAGAAAGCATCAGGAGAACAAACTGACATCATCCTAATTTCAGCTTTCACTAGGTAGCAGTGGTATTGGCTGGTGACAATATGAAGGCAATCAGCCCTGAAATGGCATCTCCAAGGAATTAACCCTGAGATAAAATTCAACAATGCAGAAATACATTTATATCTCCTTTGATATAGTCCAAGGGGGCATTGATTTAGACATACTACGTTTGTCATTCTGACACCCTAAATTCATTTTTAGAGGAGAAAAATTGAAATGAAATATAACGAGTAGTTTCACAATAACATCTGAAGAACAAAGAAAAGAGTGGAAATCATGGTTTAGTTAGGGGATATCAGGGGCAAGAGTGAGTGTCATATTATTTCCCTCCCAAATTCTTGAAAGGGCATGAAGGGGGGGTAGAGGAAAGAGGGACAGGGGAGATGGCTTGTGGGGAAGTTGCTGGAGGAGTTGATCGATAAGTTCTCAAATGTCTAAATTCCTGGGACTTTCTTAGGTATTGATAACTACGCAAATATAGTAAGATGTTCAAAAGTCATTTCAGATACTCAGATGTGTAGCATATGATAATGGGAAGAAGTATATCCTGTGTGACTTGTCTGTGGTCTGTATACATCCTTTACTGAAGATCCATACAGTGTGCAGGAGGCCTTCTCCAGTCCTATGGACTGGAGCACTAAGATTCTACCAGTTACCATTTGTCCTTGCTCCATTATTGATTTACCTTTAGTTCTAGTTATACACGTGAGGGGTCACAAGGGCAGCTAGGTGGCGCCATAGTGCACAGAGCGCCGGCCTGAAGTCAGGAAGACTCATCTATCTTCCTGAGTTCAAATCTGGCCTTAGACACTTACTCCCTGTGTGACCCTGGGCAAGTCTTGCCTCTGTTACCTTATCTGTAAAAAGAGCCGGAGAAGGAAATGGCAAACCATTCCAGCATCTTTGCTAAGAGAACCCAAATGAGGACATGACCAAAATGAATGGCCGATGAAAATGTAAAAGGGCAGTGTGACGGAGTGGGAAGGATGCTGGATCTACAGTCAGCCAACCTGGGTTTGAATCCTGACTCTACCACTCAGTTACTGCTTTTGTCATTTTGGAGAAATCATTTGGCCCTCTAGGCCTCAGTTTTCTTATCTATAAAATAAAGCGGTTGGGCTAGATGGTCTTTGAGGTCTAGGTCTATGACCCTATTATCTAATAATTTTTTAAAATCCCTTTGGAATAACAGGTTAACAAGTGTTTTTTTTTAACCACTGAATGGAGTTTGGAATAATTCAGAGGACATGGGTTCAAATCCTACTTCATGCAGTAAGCCACTTAACCTTTCTGACTTATTCTTTACAACTGAAAAAATGGGGGAAGGCAATGGGTCTAAATGATCTCCAAGGTCCCTTTTTAGCTCTGAATCTATGATTCTATGAACTTTAATTTAACATTATCATAAATGAAGTCTCTAAATAAAAAATTAATTTTGGTACTCAAATGGGCTAAATCACATGCAGAAGCAATTCTTTCAGTGACTAAAGCATTAAATACCTACCATCTCACATAAACATTCTTAGGCATTAACCTACTTTAACCAAATAATATCCCTTTTCTCCAGAAACTGCATATAGTTAATTTAGTTCTACAGGAACACAAATGTCAAGAAATAATTTACTTACATTAACATTCCTTGTAAATGTGACTTTAAAAGCTCTGTTGAAGGTACAACTTACGAGTAATACTAAATCTCATTTTTAAGAGGAATATATTTCATTATATTTCCAGAAAACCAAAGAGAATCCATTAATATATGATGATGTATATAAGAGCATATATGAGGAAATACTAAAATGCCCCTATCTGTGTTTTAATTCCCCATATCTGTATTTTAAAATGTTTCGCAAGAAACTGAGAAATTTATTAGTTTTAAACTAACATTCCATATTTCCTCTTTCACAATGAACATCACTTCATTTAATATGGCTTTTTGAAATTATGGAATTCTATGGAGCGCAAAAAGGGACTATTTCCTTCTCCTTTTTCTAAATTGTAGGAAGAAAACAATTATAGTAAGAACTTGGCTTAAAACGTGAACGTGTGATAGCATGAAAGCCAGTGAGATCCCTCGGGGTTTCTACCTATTACAGCCACTCTAACACTGATCATGACTTGGGCTTTGGAGAAGCAAAAGCAGAGCTCTGTTATACCATTCTGATCCCTCAATGTTGAAGTCAGTCAGCAGAAAGAGAGCTCCTGGGCATGATCTTGGACCAAGGGGCCAAGTGACATTCACTCTTTTTGTTACTCTACATTTTTTAAACAAAACCTTCAAAACATGTGGATCACATGTCCCAAAACACGTAATAATCAAGCAACAATAAGAAATGGATTTCTTCAGTTTCATCATGGCTTATCAGTTCCTAGAAATTGCACAGTACCAAGAGACTTCAAAAACTATTACTGCCTTCAGGGTGGTCCCTTTCGGTTCTGCTATCTCTGACTAACATGAGAGCTGAGCACAACAGGATGGTCTTGCTCCTTTAACTGAGTTCCTCTTCTTACCTGGGGGTCACTTTCTTCCTCCTGCTTTTGCCCTACAGTTTCCACTGCTGGGGCAGCAGGAATACAAAGCCAGTCCCCTCATCATTCCCTGCACCTTACATGGTTATTTTCACTTCTTCCTTGGCTATTCCATTTTCCTCCTTCAGATGCCCTCAGTTGCCTTTCTGACCGTCCACACCTTTCATTTCCTTTAAGTATATGGCAAATCCCCTTAGAAGTCTTTTCTGACCAACCTCCCCACCATACTGATCAATAGTTGGTTTTGCTTTCCTGACCCCTTATGTGTGGTTTGTAATCTATCTTCTTAAAGTTGTCTATGTTCTCTAGAAGTTACTTATGCTTTTATGTGCCTTTTCTTCCAAATTAAATTATAAATATGTCTGAAGGCAGAAAATTAGTTGCATCCTATTGCAGTGTAAAGGATATTCGACTTGGAGTTGGAACATCCAGGTTTCAGTCCAAGATAGGCTCCGTGACCTCCATTTCCTTATTTGTAAAACGGGGAGGCTAATATCTGCTTAGCCTAACTCACAAGGTCACGGTCATTGTGAATTGTAAAGTGCTAAATGACCATGAGCTACTCTCATGACTACTTTTACATCTTGGATATCCAGAGGTGGGAAGAGCTTCCCCAACCAAGGACTTATCCCCTTTGTCTTTCTCACCCATCCCCTTTTCTGGTAAGTTCTGGGATGGAACACCTGGGAAAGTGAGACAGTCTGTGGGAAGAGCCAGTATCACCACGGAAGACAATGTATTCCCAGCATTGTGCTTGGACCAGTTCAGATGGGCTCATGAGAGTGTATAAACTTTTCAATGTGAGAACTTATACCTATGAAACCTGTAAATGCTAAATATCATGCCGTGATTTATTGTTTTGTTGAGTGTCTAGACTTAAGAAAGTGATAGAGACTATGTTAATAATGCAGAAAATGTTAAAAATGTTAATAATTCCCCCCCCCCCCCCAGCCCGGCCCCCAAGAACTAGTTGTTAAATGTTTAGCAGCATACCTCTTCCTCTTCCCCTCTTTTCATCCCTAGGGCTTAGATGAGATGGGAGTCAATAAAACTCAACAAAATTCTACTTCTTCTGATGGGATGGAGGATCAACAAGGCTCTGTCCTCCTGTTCTGAGATTCTCTAGGTCTTACCTTCTGCTCTGCCTTCATGCCTCATGGTGCCGTGGCCCTATAAGGAGATCTCTGCCTTGCCATACTCTCTACCCTTGTACCTTTGGGATTTTCAGGACTTTACACATGCCTGGCTGCTGACCTTTCTTTCATGTATTGCCTCTCCTAATTCGAGTGTGAGCTCCTTGAGAACAGACACTATCTCTTTTTGAATATCCGCATCCTCAGCCTTAAGCATAATGGTTGGCACACAGAATGAGCTTAACAAATAATCAGTCAGTCAGTCAGTCACTCCATTCATTCATTCACTCATTCTCCCCCATGCACCCAGAAAAGCACATAGGAGGCACTTAATACATGCCTGCCCCCTCCCTCTTCTCCCTGCCTGCTTAAAGTCTAAGCACTCCTGGAGTACATTTTCAGAGATGTTAACAAAAAAGTGACTTCCTGCTTGTCAGGCATTATTCATGGTTTCTTGTTTTCATTCTAAAAACTTGTTTTTATGCAAACAGTATTCTTCTTCCCCTAATTTTATGACATTTTAATCCAGCTGAAACCAGGTTAAAAGATCAGCTAGGAAAGGGGAAAGAATTCACAGAAGGGCAGCATATAGCCTTTGAAAGGGGAGCACAGAGAAGAACCCTGCCCTTGTGCAGAGTGTTACATCTGACTATATGCATGTATGAATTTTCATATATATATATATGCACATATATATGTATATCTTTTAATTCATTTTTCATTTATCTATATATCTATCCATCCATCTATTCATTCATTTTTTAGGTTTTTCAAAAATTAGGACCAGGGGATGGAGCCATATTTTTTCCTCAGAGTGCTGAATGCTTGAGACACTGTAAAGCTTCACGAAGCCTGAAATAATTTCTCTAACTCACTGTTGCCTTGGATGGCTCTGCTCCCATCCAGTAGGGTTAATTAAGGATTCTAATTACCTGTATGCATGACATTGGTGACCAATGGTATGGGTGATCCTGGGGATTAACTGTGGAAGAATTTGCAGAGGAACGAGGATTCCTTTAAGCAAACATCTCACTTCTTCAAATGAGTTATTATTTGTAAAGAGCTTAGCACAGCCCTCAGAATATAGTAGGTCCTATGTAAATGGGTTATTCCCTCTCCCTTCCTCTCCATGGCTTATATAGTAGTCTAAGAAAAGGGAAAAGTAGTACTCTGTCTATGGATATATTATATGTGGAACCTCCAAGTAGATGGTCATACTGGGAGAGAGCTATGGTTTTCTAAGGAGATTATTTCTGAATCTTCAAAGGAAAAGGGTGAAGGAAGTCAAGGTAATTAGCAGCTGCCTGGCTTGGAGTTAGCACAGACAGGTTCTAGAACATAGGAGCCTAACTTCTTTTTGCCTTTGCCTTCCTATCTATAAAATGGAGACTATCATCACTTGCCTGATCTGTATTTCTGCATATTTCAACTGAAACAACGGACATATTTGATCAATAGTTTTTGATGCAAGAAGTCACACTCGAAGCTCCAAAGATGCATGCAGATGCTGAAGTGCTCTTAGGATGGACTGTATTCATATTGGCGTATACACATACTTGGGGGTGTGCTAGTAAATATTTAACAATTAGCTCTCTGGAGAATAAATGTAGGCAGGCTGCACTTTTAAGTTTGGAGTGCATTAATCACATTTTCCTCCATCACCACCTTCTTAAGTCTTGACAATTAAAAACAATAACAATAAATCAAGATCCAGTTTGTAATTTTGCTGATTTCAGAGGCATAAATGCTTGCACTGAGCACCTAACAATCAGTTCTCTTGAGCCCCAGTACACACCTGCATGGGCTCACACTACAGGGTATATTAGGTATAACTGAACTTGATTTCTCCAACCTTGAAGGACAAGTTTAATACAAGTGTCCCCTTGAAACAAGGGAGAACTGAGTCCTGCTTGCTTGGCTCCATAAATAGCCAGCCCCACAGAGCAAACTTTACCTGCCTCTTCAAAGAAGTGACAATTATCTTATTGTGGTGGCAAATTTTAACTTTCCTCAGAGATCCCTGGATCAATAATTTTTTCCCCCTACCTTTCGGTGCCATCTCCATAAACTCTTTTCGAAGGGTGTTGAGTTGTTTGATAGTGAGGTAAGTATTTATTTCTTTCTCCATAGGTGGAGGCCGGATGGGAGGAAGGAGATCTGGAAAGACTTTCACATTGCCGTTGATGAAGAAATCTTCATCATTTAAAATAAGCTCATGCTGAATCTTTGTGGACGTTTCAATGTGGTAGTGAGCCACTTCGGTTAATTTTTCCACACTGCCCGGAATGAAAGCAATATGCAAAGGCTGTAATTCTCAATTCAAAAAATGCTAGAATAATATTAGGTGTTTATACAACAGACACATCCTGCAAGTCAGAGTACATCTTCCAGCTAAGAAAGATACTTTGATGTGCGCACTAAAATATGCCTTAGGGGGGATAATGAGTTTTACAATTTATGCATTTTACATAAGGATAATACAATTTTTACACTATATGAAATACAAATTTTATGCTATTGTTTAAAAAGAGATCTGTGATTTCATCAGTTTAAGAAACCACTGATATGGAAAATGTACATTGGTAATGTTTCTGTAATACACAAGCTTAGATTGTTGGTGGGGGTGCATTGAGAGGCAAAGTATAACTCATGGTCACACAGCTAGTATGTGTCAGAGACAAGACTCAAACCCACGGCCCTCTAACCATTATGCACTATGTCTCTCTGTACTAAACACAATTTATTAAACAACAAGGTGCGTATGAGTTGATCTCATATCCAGAGAGACTGGTAAAATATGCACTGGTCAAATGGCATGCTAAGACTTTCTTTCGGATAATAAGTCATACCAAATCACCTTAAGAGATAAATTCAGTAAAGATTATAAATAGGAACACTGTAAAGTTTCATAGGATGTCAAGAGGAGCTATGTCTTATGTAAATTTTTGCAACCACATGTCAGTGTCATCTAAGGTTTTTCTGGTTTTGTTTTGTAATCAGAGCATTTGAGTGCTCTGGTGCTAGGAAATTCTTAGTGAGGAAACTCCCTCTACTAATATAGAATGGCACCTGCTCTGAAACTTTTGTTTTCAAGTACTGCCCAGGGTACTGAGAAGTTAAGTGACTCTCACAACCAGTTTATGTCAGAGACAGGACGTAATCCAGGTCTTCCTAGCTCTGGAGCCAGCTTTCCACCTGCTCCAATATACTGTTTCTCCAACTAAGCTACAGTTTTTAAAATGGACCATAGCACAGGTGATCAGTCATGGAGCCTCCAAACAGCTCCATAATCATCATTAGGGCTGCAATCAAATCATGCAGCTTTTGGAATGAGTAGATAGAAAATGGATTTTAATGGAAAGAAAATTAGATTGAGAGCCACAAGGTCTAGGCATGGTACTTATTAGAGATTACTGGGCAGCTAGATGGTACCATAGTGCACAGAGTACAGGCCTGAAGTCAGGAAGACCCATCTTCCTGAGTTCAAATCCGGCCTCAGCCACTTACTAGCCATATGACCCCAGGCAAGTCACTTAACCCTGTTTACCTCAGTTTCTTCTTCTGTAAAATGAGCTGGAGAAGGAAATGGAAAAGTACTCTAGTATGTTTGCCAAAAAACTCCTAAACTGAGTCACAAAGAATTACACATGACTAGAAAACAATTGATAGTGTCACTAACTGTGGTCAAGTCACTTAAATGCTCTTGAGTCCCACTTTCTTTATATATGTAAAACATGGATAATAATAGCTCTAGTATCTACCTTCCAAGGCTCTTTTTTTAATGAGGTAATTTGTGTAAAGTGTTTTGTGAACCATAAGGCTCTATGTAAATATCAGTTTTTTTTAGTTATGTCAACAAGTAATCTATGTCCATATAAATCAGCCATGTTGTGAAGAAAGTGCTTTGTAAACTGAAATGCACAGTATCTGTCTTCCACGTTCCTTATTATCATTAAGAAGCAATGTATTATGGTGGAAATAACACTAGACCAGGAGTCAGAGGACCCCTAGCACAGTCCTAGCTCTACCCTACATCCTATCCATATTACTTTGTTGAAGTCACTCCACTTCTCTACTCTACTCTTCAATTTATTGCCTGTAAAATTGGAGTAATGATACCTTCCTTGCCTACCTCACAGGTCTGTAAAGATCCTTTAATAAAATGGATGCAACAATGATTTCAAAACTACCAAATGAAGCAATGAAAGAAGAAAAAGAGGTGGGGCAGAGCCAAGATGGCAGCATAGAAGCAGCAAAGTTTCACAGCTCCCACACAGCCACCCTAAATACCTATAAAATACGACTCTAAACAAATTTTAGGGCTCCCCAACTCACAAAAATACCGAAAATCCATCTCTTGGTGAAGGCAGCTCGGCAGGAGGAGCTCATGGAGGCAGGCTGGGAGCCGAGGCCAGCCCACCCCGAAACCAAAACCGTGGCCAGGCCCAGGGTGGTCGGGAGGAGCCAAGCCGCAGTGTGAGTCTGCCAAAGAGCAGATCTGCAGCACCTGGAGCAATCTTCACATTTATCAAGCCAGGAAAAATAAGGCTTAGTGGAATTCAAGCTTTCAAGATAAATTTGGGGGAGGAAAAGCAGTTTGGCCAAACTTCCCCCAGGGCAAAGAAGCAGCAGGAAGTGGCAGGATCTGCTGCAACCAGCAACTGCCTCCACTGGGCTGCCTCAGAGCTCCTGGCCTGCCAATTGCAGGGGGGCTGAGACGATTTATCAGGGCCAAGGGTTCTTGCGTTCAGTGGCCTGGATCCAAATTGTGATCTAGGGTGGTGGTCCTGGGGTGTGCTTTCAGCGAGCCAAAGCTGGTGGGGGCTGCAGCACTCCCCTAAATAAGCTCTGGCAGCTGTTAAAACCCCAGCAATTAGGGACAGAGCTTCCCCCCCTGGAAGCAGAGTTCCACAGAGCTAAAAAATCAAGCAATTAATTGACTGGCCAACATGAGGAGGAGGAAGCAAAGTAAGAACAGTATTCAAACTCTAGAATCCTTTTTTGGGGTGAAAAAGGATTGAAGTATAGAGAGGGAAGAAGACAGTGCAGTCAGAACTCCCACACCAAAAGCTTCCAAGATACATGAAAATTGCCTACAAGCCATTGATCGACTTAAAAAAAGACTTTGAAAAACAAATAAGAGAAGTGGAGGAAAAATTGGGAAGAGAAATGAGAATGATGCAAGAAAACCATGAAAAGAGAGTCAACAACCTGACTGAAGAAAACAATACTTTAAAAAATA
>CM053594.1:297928043-297943638 GCA_028646575.1 Pseudocheirus occidentalis | reverse complement strand
CCCCTTCCTGTTAAGGTGTGAATTACTCCCAAGGAGTTAACTGGAAGTAAGGAGCTAAGCCTTTGAGGTGCTAAGTGCCTTTAGTAGGTGCCAATAGAAAGGGGCATGGAAGATCTTCTGATTTCATTAACATTACATGGGGGAGTAAGAAAAATACATGTAGAGTCAACCAAGCTCAGGAACATAGAGAGAAGCTACAATGCAGGAAAAATAAGTCTTGAGACACCCAGAAAGTCACACACACAAAAAATCAAAATAGAAACCAAGAGCAAAACCCTTGACCTAAAATATCTATGCACAAATGCCAAAAAGTTTAGACAAAAACCACAAGTTTTTGAGGAGACAAATTTGACTTCAGATTTTTTTTATGGTGTCGATTTTAAATAGTTTTTATTCTCCAGAAGAATTGCATTTCTACTTGTCTATAGTACTGATAAAGTTCTATGTTGTCCACTTTTCTCCTCCTGCACCTATTCAAGTATTCAGAATGCCCATTTACACAGTGGCTTAAATGTTATTTTTAAACTGCCACTGCCTTGGCTACAAATTTGGGTCCTTAAGCTTTTGGAAAGTTGTGTGGAATGCTCTTTTTTCTGGAATTTTTGGGCAACCTCTTTAATTGTGGGTCTGGAAGAAGCACCTCTGGATGGGGCTGCTCCATCTCCAGGGAAGCCACCAGGTATGCCTTCTGGCATGGCCCCTGTACTCTGGTATGGCTTAGTAATGATGGGGTTGCAGACCTTCTCCAATTCATCCACTAATGCTCAAATTATTTTTTCTCAGCAGTCTGGTTTTTATCTAGACAGCTGCATATTTTATTATATTTAATCAAGGATCTTATGTTTATCATAAGATACTTTTGCCGCAAAATTTCTCATCCTCTACTGTATCCAAATGAGTTCTTGGAGGTCATGTTGTCTCTGCTTTTATCTTTAGTCTTGTGTTTTTCAGCTTCCCGGACCATGTAATCAATGAGTTCTTGGCTCAGGCTACATTTGTCACTAGCAATGGTAATCTTATTCTCCTTGCCTGTGATCTTATTCCCAGCAGAAACTTTGTGGATGCCATTTGCATGTGTTACTTTAGTCTGAAGAATACCCCTTTAAGGAGGACAGGGAAGACTGCTGTGAGCTCAGACTTGTCAAACAGGTTGTTATCCTTTGTCATTGCTCTCTCATCTTTATAAATGTGAATAAGCACACCAGGCTGGGTATCTGAGAAAATGATAAATGTCTGTATCTTCTTGGTAGGAATGGTGGTATTACATTTGATTAGAACTATCATAATTCCACCAGTAGTTTCAATACCAAGAAAAAGAGTAATGATGTCCAAAAGCAGTGGATCCTGAAACTCCTCAGATTTATCTCCAGATAAGATGGCATCCAGTGTACATGGACAGCACCCTCATTAGGACTGATATTCTTGAAGAAGTCCTGCAGAAATTTCTGAATTTGAGGGATACTAATGGAAGCACCTGCCAAGATGATGTCCTGAATCTGTGGCTTATCTTTTTGGCATCTCCTTTAGGGCCTTTTACACAGGATTTAGTTTGTTAGGGAAAAGGTACAGCCATTCAATATGGGCACTTGTGATAGATATAGAGAAGTTGATATTTCCTTAGAGGGAATCAGTCTTAATGTTGTTTTGGGTATGGGAAGAAAGGGCATGCTGTGTATGTTCCCAAGTGGTGCACACTTGGTGGACAGCTTTCTTGTTTATATTGATGTCCTCCTTAAGTTTTTGCTTGAACTCAGCAATTAAAAGCTTGACGATATGGTCGTCAAAGTCCTTCTGCCCCCCAAGTGCATACCCCTAGCTATGGACTCACCTTCAAAGATACCATTTTCAACGGCAATAATGGAGACATCAAAAGTGATCCAAGGTCAAATAACAACTAATTTTTCTTGGCACCGATCTAATAAACATTTATTAAGTGCCTAATGTGTGCCAGGTACTGTGCTAAGCCCTGAGGATACAATTAACAAAAAGAAAAGCAGTCCCTGCCTTCAAAGAGCTCACGATTTAAGGGGAGGAGGGGAGAGGGCACAAAAGGAAACAGAAAAGGGCGGCGTGTGTCAGATGGGTCTAGAGGTTATCTAGCATGGGAGCATCCTGTTCCATGGAGTTAAAACCAGGCAGAGCAGCAGATAGAGAGTAGAGTAAGCTGAAAATCCAGCTCCTTTTCTCTATATAGGAAGTCATGGGGAGGAGCTTGACACTGCTCCCTCATCCCCCAAAGTTGTCTAATCAGAGGGGAGAGGAGGCGCAGTCTAGCCTAGAGCAGCATGGTGATGAGGTTAGGGGTGATGAGATTAATCTGAGAGACACATATTGTTCCATAGAGTTGAGCACTAGATGAAGAGTGGAGATGAACCAATGTTTTTATCCAAGCCATAATAAATAGCAGCACAAGTTGACTCACTGATGATATTGACTATTTGGAATTCATGGAGAAAAGCAATAATTTCAGCATCATCTCTGGTGGCTTGACACTAGGAATCATTGAAGTAGACTGGTGCTGTGATGAGAGCATTTCTAATAGACTCCTCTAGGTAAACTTCAGTAATTTCTTTCACCTTGGTCAATAACCAAGGAAGTTGCTTCTAAGGATAGAAACTTTTGGTCTTCCCTTTGAACTCCATTTGGATTTCACATCTGCCTGCATCATTAATTGCTGTGAAAGGACAATGCTTATACAATTGCATTAACAAATCTGTAACCAAACAAACAGTAGCTTCAAAGTCTGTGTTGGTGGGGCTCATTGCATCATCACTAATGAAATATTATATCACTGAAGATGGGGTAACTTGGGATGGTCTTTTTTCCTTAGACATTAGTACTGATCTCTATTTTCCCATGTTGGAAGATTCCCACCTAGGAATAAGTGATACCAAGATCAATGGTAACTAAAAGTCTTTTCAACATGGTTGCTGGGACATCAGGGTGGTAGCTGACCAGTGTGGGGTAAGAGAAGTTGCTGCTGTGCTGAGTCTGAGATGTTGAGTTTTGAGAATCCAGAAAGACAGTGAGATTTCAGAATGTAAACAAATCTCAGTACATAGTAAAACAAACATATTTCATGCTTGTTTATATGCATATACATATGTATATTACATGTATTACATTACACAGGCATATAAATACACTCATTTTCTAAAGAAAATTATTAGCTTTTTTTTCTGAAATGATAACAATATCTGACATTTGTATACTTTAAGGTTTGCAAAACTCTTTAAACACGTTACTTCATTAAAGCCCAGAGATATACTAGAGCCAATTCAAACCAGCTCAAGACCAAGTGCTAAATTTTTAATGTTACGGCCAATGTTACATGTCAGGGTATTATTTATTGTTTGGTTGATTTTTAGACTTAAGAGAGAGATGGGGAAAATATGAATATGGGAAATTAAACATACATTTGACTTGGTGGCAGCTGTTAAAAAATGTGCTGTAAAAAGCAGCTGTAAGACCTACAATAAGGGGGTTAAGACTAATATTATTATTATTCCAATTTTTAAAAGGAGGCAACAATCTTAGGAAGGTCAAATCATTATGTCTTGATAAATCTCTCAGACATGACATATTACTTTCCTGATTCCAGCTTCAAAAGACTGATAGTTGTATTGAATTCACCTAGAAGATGAGGCATGGGGACCTTTCCAAGTTGACTGATGACTCCAGTTCAGAGTAATCAGGTAACCAAAAAGGTGACACCATCTAGTGGGAAGTCAGTTAATGACTCGTATATAATTGGGCAACAAGGTTTGGTTCAATAAGGAGAAAACTCAACAAATGTGCGCCACAGTAACTTTCACCGGAGGATGTATGTAGGTTGAAATTGGTCAGCATACCCTAAACGGGATTTAAAAGTGAGGCCCCACTTTTGGCCCCACTGAGGAAGTGGGCCCAAATACTTAGGACCCAAAAGACAACCAGCTTTTTTCATATACAGTTGTGTATATATATATATATTTTTTTTTTCTCTTCAAATGTGTGTGTGGCAAAAATCAATGTGTATTCTACACAGAATGTTTGCATGTCACTCTTTTGCACAAAAATTTTCAGTGGCCTCTGAGTAAAGTTGAAACTCTCAGCATTCAAAGTCTGGTTTTGCTCTAACTTTTAGTCTCAAAGTAAATCTCCCCATCAGTGTTACAACCAAGCTGAAATGATGATGATTATGTACATATATGACATTATGTTTCATATGTTACATAAGATAATTATATTAATAATAATAATAACAAACTGGTATTATATAGTTCTTACTGTGTGCCAGGAACTATGCTAAGAATTTTACAAATATGTCATTTGATTTTCACAACAAACCTACAAGGCAGGTTCTATTATTATCCCCATTCTACAGTAGAAGAAACTGAGAAGGCAGTGGTTAAATAACTAGTCCAGAGTCATTCAGCCTGAGGCTGGATTTGAACTCAGGTCTTTCTGACTCCAGGCACAATGCTTTATCCACTGCATCACCCGGTTGCCTCACTAGGACCAGGCTTTGATTGTTGTTGTGAGTCAAAAGACTTGGGTTCTAATTCTGGCACTGATCTATACTACCTGTGTGGCTTTGGCCAAATCTTTTTCCTTCTCTGAGCCTCAGGTTCCTTCTTTTCAAAAGCAGGAGTTGAATGACATGACCTTGAAGGTCCCTTCTGAGTCTCATCCATGACCCTGTCATCCTCTCCTTCCCCTGACCAGTCCTGATGTGCTCTCTCTTCTCTGTGCCTTTGTTCATGGTATTTACAAAAAGTGCCTACCTTCCGGCTGAATTTCTTTGCTGATGTTGTTGTTCAGTCATGTGTGATTCTTCATCACCCCGTTTGGGGTTTTCTTGGCAAAGATTCTGGAGTAGTTTACCATCTCCTTCTCCAGTTCAATTTGCAGATGAGGAAACTGAGGCAAATAGAAGTGACTTGCCCAGGGTCACACAGCTAGTCAGTGGCTGAGGCCATATGAGTCTTCCTGAATCCAGGCCTGGCACTGTGCACTGCCCCATCTATCTGGCCTTTAAAGTCCATCTCAAATGGTACTTTCTCTAGGAAGCTTCCTGACCTTCTATTGATAATGACCTTCCTCTCTGGACCTCAGCATCACTCTGTGCAGACCTCTCCAATGTACTTTTCATATCACAGTTTATATTACTGAAGATACTGTGCCCAAAGGAGAAAAACCAGGCTTTATCTAAAAATTCATAGCTTTCCCTAGCCCCTAGCACCTGGTAGCCACTAAATAAGAAAAAGTTTGTTGGATGAATGACAATGTGGAAAAGAACTTTTCACATTACAAAGAAAGATACCCCATCATCTGAAAGTGGTATGTAGCACTGAACAAGTGACCATTTATACACAGTAAAGTCCATTAGGCTTTATTTAGACTTCAAGTCTAATGAGTTATTAATTTTCAATTAGAGCTGTGGCACAGGGAATAGACAGGAAAGTGCTGTGCTCCATTTGCTTTGGAGTCTATGGCTCTGAAAATGTGTCCTGAAGAGTTTAGACTGGAAATTTCAGCAAATGGCAACTAGTAAAGAAAAGAAAAATCATAAACTGACTTATTTGTGGGTGATGGCAGCTGAATTTGAGACCATTCAGTAGCCCATGTATGATGGAAATTTCTAGAATTTCAGGACTGAAATGTCACATATGAGTATTGTGAAAAATTGCATTTCAAAGGCTTCATAGCACTGTAGTGCTAGGTGGAACCTTTGAAATGGCCTAGTCCCCAAATCTTCATTTTACAGATGAGGAAACTGAGGACTGGGAAATATGGACTCAAGGTCACAAAGCTAATTAATAGCACAGCTGAAACTAGGTCTCACATCTCTTATTCCTAATATACCAAGTCTCTATAACTTCTGCAGATAATTGATAGAATGAAACGCTGTATAAAATAACAGTGGGGATTGTCTAAGCGAGTCAACCAGCTTAATTGGTTATATTTCTGTAAATGCCTCCTTGGCTTTACACTGGATAGCCTTCAGCTTTGAGTCTGAATTTTGTTATCTGTAAAGCATGGGAATTTAGCCAGATGATCCCTAAGATCCTTTCAAGCATTAAAGTGTTATAATACTTAATCTGGTATTTATAATGGTATAAAATACGCAGAAATTCAGGAAATTACTTGTCTGACTTTCCCCCCCAAATTCTGATGGAGTAACGAGAAGGTCATATTCATCAGAAAACTCTAAAAATTCATGTTTGAAAAATGACAGTTGGAGTCCAGACTGTCACTTGGAAAGATCAAATGCCAATGGAATGGCCAACTAGTGCTACTGCCAGTACTGATATTGTCAACAGATTTAAAAAACCTATCACATTTTACACTCCTCATCCTTAAAGAATAATCTTTGTTATTTTTTCCATTCAAGTAAGTTACTAAGAATTCTTTCTTATTTTTTTTTAGCTATATATTACCTTGCCATTTCTGCCAAGAATCGGGCTCCCAGCCACTTGTCCATCAGTTTGTAAATATCAATCGTCCTTCCTAGGAGTTCTTCCATATGAGCAAGGGCCTTTGTCTTGATCAGCTCAAGTCGGAATTGGGCTGCTTGTGCTATATTTAAAAAGTGAGGTCAAGGAGGGATGGTTTAGAATAATATGAGCACACATTTTCAAATCAATCAAAATCATTTGAAACAAAGAACTCCCTGTCAAACAGTGAGGATTTGAATGCACAGTCATAGGTTCCAATAAACAAGAAGCAGGTCTCCTAACTCCTAAAAACTCTTTGGCTTTTTAAAATTCAGAAGCAAAGTATAGAAAAATATTTACATTAGAACTAGAAGTGGTTTTTATTCTTTGAGCTGGATTACTTGAGATGAGCTGCCTCTGTTCTGAATCACTTCTGAAGTGAGAAACAAAGATGGAAATACCACATGGAGGTGACTATAAATTTCAAAAGGTGGGCAGGAGATACTTCCTAGAATTGTAACTAAGAAATAAGAACCGTCCTGATTATTTCACTATTTTAAAACCACAGGGAGGCAATTGGGCAACTTCTTGTGACTTTGCCCCTGCTAGGTTTTCTAGAATCAAAAGACTCACTAAGGGAACACTAGCAGCCTGGTGGATGATGCTACCCTACAGGCTTCAAAGGTGAGAGGGGCACATGGTGCACAGAAGAGCCATGGGTAGGATATAGAGAGCCATAGCTATCATGTAGGATAGGACAGGGAAGTAGAATGGAAACATGGGACCTGACTTTAAATCCTTCTGCATCTTCTATTCCTCCCACTTCAAATTTGTGTGGTCAATATTGGCGAGAAGCCAGAAAATATCAAGAATACTAGTTGGGTCACTACTCTCCCCCTTCCCCACCCCCTAGTCCTGCACTTTGATGACTTTAGTCTCTAATCCACTGGCTATAATGATTTGTAAAAAGTTATGGCATTTTGGCTCTATTTTCTGATCTCTCTGAAATCCTTCTTTTTCATTTGGTTCCCAGAATTTCAAAATCATAGAACTGAAAGAGGCAACCTGTTAACTAGCTATCGGGAGAAAAGTACCTAACAATTTCTCATCAGTCCTGCCTCAGGGGCCATTTCTCCTCTCTTACTGATCTTCAGAGAGGAGAATTTGACAAATTTTACTCCTAAGAACTAAATTTCGGTATCTAAGAATCCTCCATCAGTAATTTTTTTTATCTTAGTTGCAGACCTAAATCATTCCCATTGAAAGTCACCCCACTTCTTTAAGCCACCCTTCAGCTTCCTCTGGTTGGTGAATCTCAGTAATATCCAGACTTTTCCCTTATGAATTACACCCGTTCCACAGCTTGAGTGACCCTCCTAGTTGCTGTTCTCTCTTTCTAATACCTCTACATTCTCTTCTGAGGTTACAGAAAGACTATGACACCCAATTCAATTCAAAATTCAATTTAGAGAAAACATCATCCAAGTCAAAAGGGCAGGTGGAGCCTGAGTTTTCCCTTGGAAAGATGAAATGCCAGTGGAATGGCCAACAAATGTTACTGCAAGTATTGATATTGTCAATAGATTTAAAAATCTATCACATTTTACACTTCTCATCCTTAAAAAAATATTGGTCAATTTTTTTCTGCTCAGGTAAGCAGCTAAGAATTCTTTGGCTTGCATAGACAGAACAAGCATGGCACTTGGCAATCTATTTGTTTTGTTGTATTGCTGACACAGGGTAACTAACCTTCTTTAGGATTCCTCTGTGATTTGTTAGTTTAGTGAGTATTTCTATTTCTATGAAAATGATGTAATTTTATATACCTTCACACTGAATGGCTGCCAGATGTTCATCCTTTATTTTTATTTTCAATTCTTTCTTCCTTTCTCTCTCTTCCAGTTCCTCTGGTGTTAGAGTCACAGGAGGAACTTCTGGTGATGGAGCTATAGAAGAAGCAAAATGTTTTGAGTAAATTTCAGATTTTCTTAATATATACACACACATGTGTATATATAAATGTATACATATCTACAACTATCTATCTATATTTAGATAGATGTAGATATATATCTACATGTGTTATGTGTGTATATAGTTATTAAACCATTAAATTCTACAAATATTTATTAGGTACTCCCATGTGGCCTGGAATCAGGAAGGCTCACCTTTGTGAGTTCAAATCTGGTCTTACTTATTAGCTGTGTAACCTTTGCTAAGTCCATTAACCCTTTTTGACTCAGTTCCTTATCAGTAAAAATGAGCTGGAGAAGGAAATGGCAAATGACTCTAGTACCTTTGCCCAGAAAATCCCAAATGGGGTCACAAAGAGTCAGACCCGATTGAAACAAATTCAGCAGCAATAGCATATGCTGAGGGAGGGAGAATGCAGTCCTGTGAGATAGTGAGCTTGAGGGCTTGTCAAATACTTGGAAGCTTTTATTTCATTGTATCCCCACAATAGCTCTGGGGGAGTTTTATCACCTTCATTCTACAGATGAGGAAACTCAAGTACCCAGAGGTTAAGTGACTTGCCCAGGGTCACAAAGCTAGTAAGTGTCTGAGGCTAGATTTGAACTCAGGAAGAGGAGTCTTCCTGACACTCTGTGCATTATGGCACCACCTAGCTGCCCCATTGCATTATGTAGCTGCCTCTAATCAGGAATCATGCTTCGGGGTGGTTAGGTGGTGCAGTGAATAGAGCACCGACCCTGGAGTCAGGAGGACGCGAGGTCAAATCTGGCCTCAGGTGCTTAACACAAAAAAACTAGCTGTGTGACCTTGGGCAAGTCACTTAACCCCAAGTGCCCTCCAAAAGGCAAAAAAAAAAAAGAATCATGCTTCACTCACAAAGAGGAGTTGGGGTCTGAGTGAATCCTTGATGGAAGACAAGGCTTCTGAGGTGGGGAGATAAGAATGGAGTTTGCAGAGAAGAGCCTGTGTGAATACACACATGTAGGAGATGATAAGCAGAGTTTGCATAAGAGCTGCTAATCCAGTCTGACTGGATAGTAGAGTTCAGGGAAGGAGATAGTATGAAATCAGACTGGGAAGCTAGAGAGGAGCCAGAAGGTAAAGGCACTTCAACGCAAAGTCTGAAGGAAAGCGGTCAAGTCGTTAAATAATCTTATTGATTCTGTTGGCCACAGGTAATAACCGTCTTCTCATGCCTTGAATTTTGTTCGTCTTCTTCTGGTTTCCATTTTCCAAGAATTAGCTCAAAGTGAATTTTTACTTTCTGCTGAAGGAATTAACTTCTTTCTACACCAGGCTACCCACTCCGCTGGGGAGAAGGAGCATGTATCCTGCTTGCCCTGAGCTCCTGACCTCTTACTGCCCAAGGCCAGTAAGCAAGGATGTTGCCTTGAGGCAAATCTTCTGATGAGTGAGGGAGCTTTATTTTTCCATTCCAAGGAAACTTCCCTATTGTGAGATCCCATTGGAAGAGATTCAGCTGCATAATACTTTTTTTTTTACATAGTATCTAAAGGTTATAAAAGCTCTTCTGCCCCAAAGGACTTGGATCACTCTAGGCTTGGCACAGAAATGCCAATGACCACATCCCATTCAGAGGTGTATATTGATGGGGCTCCTCTGATCATGGCACAGTGGTTTAGGGTTATAGATTCAGAGAGAAAATCTCTCTCTCTCTCTCTCTCTCTCTCTCTCCCTCCCTCCCTCCAAACCTCCCCCCCCTTTCTCTTTTCCCCTCTCCAGGCTCTAGGCCTGGAGTCAGGAAGATCTCAGTTGAAATCCAGTCTCAGATATTTACTATCTGACCCTGGGCAATTCATGTAGCTTCTGTTTGCCTCAGCTTCCTCAGTCATAAAATTGGGATATACTCACACACTCACATAGTTATTATGAGGATTCTGAAGTCAAAACAGTTAATACTTTGTTTTTTCAACTGCATTCAATGATGATTTATTGTAACCATAAAAGAATGGATAACTACTTCTTTAGTGGAACTTCTACTCTCTATCTGATCCTCAAATGAGAGAGAGATAAATTGAAGAAGAAGGAGAAGAAGAAGGAGGAGGAGGAGGAGGAGAAGAATGAGAATGAGAAGAAGAAGAAGAAGAAGAAGAAGAAGAAATCAAGGCAAGTTTTACATGCAGTGCAGATTTTGAGAAAGCAGATTTCAAAGAGTTCAAAGGAAAAACAGGGAGGATTCTATGAGTAAAATCCTTCATTAGAAATCAGCACAATGGGGACAGGAGAAGGTCAAGAATGAAATTCTGAAGACAGAAAAGGAAATAATTCCAATGAAGAAAGAAAATGGGATTTGCCTGAAAAGACTAATGTGGATATACAGAAACTCTATCAAACAACTTAGATGTTTTAAAAGAAATGTATGAAAGATGTAAGCAAAGCTGGGAACAGAGAACTAAATGTAAGAGTATGGAACATTTCTGTAAAAATAGTGCAAAGAATGCTAAAACTCAGAACAGGCTGAGGCTGGCAAAAGAAGGTAAGGTCAATTTGTGGAAAAAAGGATCAAAGAAGGAATATGACCTTTTCTGTATGTATACATATACACATACATACATACATGTTATATATATACATAAACACATATATATATGTATATATGTTCATATAGTGATTAAAGGAAGTGATACAAGGACACTCTCAAGGTCTCTCTTAAGAACTTTAGAACTGATTTGTGAAAATGAGAGACATGGGCACAGGACCGCTCAGCATGGCATGCCTACATCAGAGAAGGTGCTGTGCTATATGAGCAAATCAGAATTGAAACAGCTCAAAGGAAATGCAGGATGCACAAATTTAGAGAATCCACCCCAAATGATCACATGGAATATTTGTGCCCAACTTGTGGTGGAGCATTCCAAGCTTGTATTGATCTGATCAACCACAGTTGGACACACTGAAATTTGACTCTAACATTGGGATGTCATTTTGGTTCTCTTTGAGAATGGAGAATAACAACCAACCAACTATATATATGTGTGTGTGTGTATGCATGCATGCATGCATGTATATATGTGTATACACATATATACATGTGCATACATGTATGTGTATCTATACACACACGCACACAGACACACACACACACATATATATATATACATGATTTTTTTTTCTGCAAAAGGGAATGATTTTCCCATTTGAAGTGACAACAAAACTAACAGGAAGTTAATGCTCAAAAACAAGCAAGGAGACAAACAAGGTAAGATAGCGACCTTTTGCTCTAGTTGAATTCAGGTCACCTGACCCAAATGAACTACATTCTTGAATCCTAAAAGAATGGGCAGATATGATTGCTGAGCTACTGTTAGTGATAGGGAAAAAGGAGAGGTGCCACAAGAATAGAGAAAGGCAAATGCCCTTATTAAAAAAAATTTTTTTTAAAAGTTAAGAGAATCTATAAACCAGTAGTTTTGAGTTTGATTGTTGGGAAAATTCCTGGATGGACCATTAGATGATTGGTAAACATCTAGAAAGATAAATGGTGATTACCAAAGGCTAATACGGTTTCATTTAGACTAGGTCCTTCCACTTTCTTTTTTTGGAGAGGATTATTAAACTAGCAGATGAGTAGAATGCTGTGGATATAGCTTGCCTAGATTTTTAGCAAAAGTTTTTAAGAATTTTAAACTATTATTCTGGCAAAGATAGGAGAGGCAGGTTTAGACAATAAGATAATCAGATGGGTTCAGAACCAATTGAATGTCTGGACTCCAAAGGTAATTGTGATGATTCAAAGGCAGTATGGCAGGAGATCTTCAAGAGATTTATGCTTGGCTCTGTTTGCTTGGCAATTTTATCAATGACTTGGATAAATATACCAATGGCATGCTCTTACAATCTGCTGGTGGCCAAAGATGGAGGAATAGCTAGCACAATGGATGACAGTATCAGGATCCAATAGCATCTAGACAGGTTATAACATTAGACTAATACGTCTAATAAGGTTAAAATCAATGGGGATAAATATAAGGTCTTGCACTTGGTTATCACAAAATCAACTTCATAAGTATAGGACTGGAGCCACAGGGAGCACATATACAGATATTATTCTGAAATAGATCTAGGAGTTTTAGTGAGCTGTAAGCTCAATTTGGATCAGCACCATGATGCCACAACCAAAAAACTAACATGATTTAAGGTTGCATTAAGAGGGCCACAGTTTCCAGGAAAATGAAGATGATATGGTCACACTACGCCCACATCAGATTTCATTTGAAGAACTATGTTCCATACTGGCCATCATGGTTTTGAAGTGCTGTTGATAAGATGGAGAATTTTTAGAAGTAGGCAACCAAGACGGTGAAGAGACTTGAGTCTCTTTTATATGAGAAGTGGTCAAAAAAACTGGCAAAAAGAAGACTTGGGAGAGGGGGCACAACTCCTGTCTACAAATATTTTAAGGACTGTCGTGTGAAGGATAAACCATACTTGTTGCATTGGACTCCAGAGGGCAGAATCATGAACAGAGAGTGGAAGTTTCAATGAGGAACACTGAGGTTGGATATCACAAGTGGAGTTATCCAAAAGTGAATCTGTCAGGGGGTGGTCAATTTCCCCATCTTGGGGGGCTTCAAGCAGCATCTAGAAAATCACTTGTTAGTAAGGTATGTGATAATGGAATTCCTTTCATGTTTGAGTTTGACTAGATAGCTGCTGAGATCCTTTCCAGCTTTCAGGGTCTATGGTTCTGTTAGGAATGAGGTGAATGAATGCATGAAGCCTTTGTGAAATGCTTACTATGTGTGACGTAAAGTATAAATCAAAGAACTTAACTTTAATTCCTTGTAAAAGGAGAAAAACTGGTAAAATCTAGCCAAAGGAGAGATGATCACAAAGAGATAGATAGCATGACTTTTTTTTTAAAGTGGTGCTAGATTTCAGTAATTTCCTTTTTTGTGAAGGTGTGCCTGGATTTCTGGCAAAACATTTGACAATGTCTCTCATATATTTGCTATAACTTATGAATAAGATGGAAAGGTGAGAGGGAAAGTAGCATTGCTTAATGGAATCAGAACTGTTGGATTTGATACAGAACAGATGCTAACAATTCTATGTGAACTTGGATGGAGGGCTCAGTTGGAGTTCCCCAGAGATCTCTGCTCAACCCATTCTCATCAAAGTCTTGTAGGCATAAGTGGAAAGCTCATAAAATTCAGATGACAAAAAGCTAGGAAGGGATAGCTAAAATGATGGATGACAGAATTAGGATCTAAAGTTTTTGTACCCATCTGATGGAATAAAATCTAATAAGGTAAATCTTAGTAAGCATAATTGTAATGTCATATACTTAGTCAAGCATTTACTATATTACAGGCACTGTGCTAAGCACTGAGAATATCAATACAAGAAAAATAAAGACAGTTCTTGCCCTCAAGTAAATCGAATTCATATAAGGAAATGTAACATGTAAAATAATTCTGAAAGAAGAAGTTGGTGTGGGGTGGGGTGGGGTGGGAAGAAAGAGAAAGTTTCCTTAGTGGGGGGCATGGTGGAGGATGAAGTCTTGGGATTTGGGAAGAGAGCATGAAGAAGAATGAAGGAGTGACCATGGCTGGCCAGAACACTTTCCTTAAAATGGAGACTCTGGGAAAAATTAGAAAGGGTTTCATGAGCAGAATAATATTCTAGGGTAAGAAGATTGTTGGGGAATGAAGAAAAAAGGTCTCAAAAGTAAGAAACAGAATGTGGAAAAAATGAAGAAATGGTTAAAAGCCACATGATTGGAATATAGCTAGATAGGAGTTTTGAGAAGATCTGGGGGTTTTAGAAAACTTCAAGCTCAATGGATCAGCAGTGTGACATGGTAGCCAAAAAACTGAATGCAATCTTAAGATGCATCAGGTGTGGCATCATGTCCAGTACCTTGGACACATCAACCTGAAGTATTCTTTTTAATTACGGTCATCACATTTTAGGAATGTTAGCCTAGCTAACAAGAGAATTAGGAGTTAACATGATAGCTGTTTTCAAGTTAATCAGGTGGGACAGGGGTTGGTCTCTTACTGCTTGGCTTCATTGGGAAGTACTATGAGTAATAAGCAAAAGCTGCAAGACAGATTTGAACTTGATATAAAGACCTACTGACAACTGGAGCTATCCAAAAGTGGATTGGGTGAGTACTTAAAAAAAAAGGCTGGAGGACTACTTGTCAGGAAAGTCATCGAGATGATTTCCTAGGCATATGCTGGGATACATAGCCTCAGAGGTCCTTCAAGCTCTGAGAGTCTGTTATTCTGTGACTGAAGATAGATTACTAATTGATTAACATTGGACTCAATTATCCTTAAAGGCTATGTTTAATTCATTTCAGGTTCACTCTCCTCATCTGTATGCTTGCTCTAGTTTCCAGAGTTGTTGCAAGGAAAGTATAAATTTCAAAACATTAAATAAAAGTGACTTATTTAATACATTATTTAAGCTATGGGTACTTCCTCTAATGGTACAGATTACAATGTGTGCAGGCCTTTTCACCCTATGTAACTCTTACCCATAGCCTCCCATAAATCCTGACCACCCAATGTATTATAAAAGACTTCCCTTGGGTGTTTTATAGCACATGGTTACCAGTTTATCATTTGGCTGTAATTCTTATTCCTCATTCTATCTATGTGCCCACTGTAATAGTAATCAGTTTATCAGGTACTTAGCACTTGGTAGCCTAGGGCTAAGTAGCACCTAGTAACTTAGGGTTAAGTATAGAAGGTATGAACTCTGTCCATTGTTGAAAAGGTGTGAACTCCCTTGTTGACTTGGAAGAAGGCTATTGGCTAAGACAGGAGGCCAGTGCTGTATAGAAAGAAGAATTTTAGAGAGAGAGGACAGAATTGGATTTGGCCCCTAAGTGAAGGAAGATTCATGGAGACTGAAGTCAGCTGAGAAAGAGAGGGAGAGAGAGAGTTCCTTTCCAAGTATCTGGAAGCTGACTGAAACATGAAGAGGATCTTGGGAGTTTATTTGTTTGTGGCCTGGCTGATCGTTGAGTTCCAGGCAAGAGAAGTGGTGAAGAGTTTGAGGTGTGCTGAACCCTGTGAACTTCAGTGTGTGCCAGGGATTACCCTGAAGACTGGACAAAGACCTGGGAGCTGTTTATCTCTGAGGACTGGACGAGAGCCTGGCAACTGTCAGCTCCTGAATCTAGGTGATTGTTTGGAAGATTCAGGAGGGAGCTGGGACCAGGGAAG
>CM053594.1:297871888-297918929 GCA_028646575.1 Pseudocheirus occidentalis | reverse complement strand
AAGAACTTACTTGGGAAATGAATGAGTTATACTCTATTTTGATTTTCCCTGTTCTGTGAATGTTGGCTGAATAAATGGGGTTTGCTATGCTGGTAATCCGAACCTTGGAAGTTGCCTTTGCTTGGCATTACAATATGTAAGTAGATAAACATACTTCCAGAGTGGCCTCAAGGAGCATGCATTCTTGTTGGAGAGAGAGGTCGTATACACAAAAAAGGTAACTAAAAGTTTGCCATTCCACATACTCCCCTTGAGTTCAAGTGGTATGGAACAATAGGGAGAATGATACCTTCACCACTGGCACCTCTCATGCTGTAGATTACTCAGAAAGTGACATTGACATATTTGTCTCAAGAGATACAGAGAAGTTGAAGGCATGTGGAGTAGAATCACTGCAGAATCAGTAAAAAGTTTAGCTGCTGACCTGTCCCTAGGCTGCCTGAGTCTTAAAGCAGTATAGAAAAGCAAGGGAACATTGGTGACACCTTAACTCCAATGTGAAGGGAGGCAGAATCCCTTTGACCACTAGGTATATCTCCAATTTATTCCCATACCAGTCCTCAAACTACAAATCATGGTGGATAATACTTCAAATATTTGCTTTTCTATGTATATACAATATGTAGAATTTGTTCTATTTCCTTAGGGAATTTTAGAGCTACAGAAGCAATAAGGGGTAAGATCTCCTGACTCCCTGTCCAAAGATCTTTCCAATGAGTCACACTTCCTTGGTGCTTAAATTAATTAATTCAACTCTAAAAAAAAATTGAACCTACTAGCCCTATTGAAATTATCTTCAGGAAAACACAATCCATGATACTATGCCAATAAAATCCTACAAGTTATAGTCAACTACCAAGTATCAGTATGTATTGTTACAAATGATGATGAGTTTTCTTAAGAAGACAGACAATCACTTTTTTTTTCTTTTTTGGAGGGGGGAGGGCAGGGCAACTGGGGTTAAGTGACTTGCCCAAGGTCACAACGGCTAGCAAGTGTTAAGTATCTAAGGTCTGATTTGAACTTAGATCCTCCTAAATCCAGGGCCATTGCTCTATTCATCATGCTACCTGGCTGTCCAATCACATAATTCATTGAAACTTAGTTGAATTGAACCAAAGGACATCTAAATATCTATACTTGTACTGAAAGAGGCACGTTTTCAGAATTATCAAATCTATGGTCTGCTTTTTCATGCTGAAAAGAGAGATTATGAAAATTTCACTAAAGTTTTTGTGTGACATGGAAAAGATCATGTTATATCTTTCATCGAGGACGAAAAAAAGCTTCAGCTTAGACCCCACATAATCAGAGCTTTTGCAGCAACATAACATAGATCAAGGAAGAAATTTAGTTGCATTTTATGCTTGTAGGTTTATAGACACATAGATTAAGTGTTCAAAGAGACTCCAGAGGTCATTTAGTTGAATTCCCTCATTTTGCAGACAGGGAAACTGAGGGGTTAGGTGATTCACTCAAAGTCATGAAGATAGTAATAATTATTAGAGGTGGAACAATGTGGATTCAAATTAAAGTGACCATTTGCACACTTATTTTCATATTGGAAGATATTTTAGGTTGCTTCTTTTGATTTAAAATCATAAACATATAAACTTTACTTCTTATACTTGAAAATAACGTTTGCAAAATGATTGGGAAGAATAAGATTGAGCATTTTTCTATTTCCTTTCAGAGAAAGTGAGTCGAGTTTTTTTTTCTCAAGTTTTCCTATGCTTACTAATCTCAAAGTTTAGCAACAAACATTTGCACCTGTCATGCTTTGATTTATTAAACCAACAGAAATTGAGTCTCCAACTGACAAAACTGTACCCTCCTGGGAACATACAAAAAACCACATTCACAATAAGCCAGATGAAAATCGCTTTCTGTAAAAAGTGTCTGGGACAAATTAGTTATTGACAAGTAACCAAGAAGAATACTTTTCAGGCTAGAAGAAATCAGTTGGCAGTTACAAAATCTTCAGAACATGCTAAATGGTGTTATATTGTTTAGGGCAATTATTTTAGAAATTGGGATTTTTTTTCCATTCACCTTTTTATTATTTATTTATTTATTTTAGACTGAGTTTGATAATGGCCCAAATAGTGAAATCTTTTTATAATATTGGTGTTGGGTGATAAATATACTTCCTACCTTAGAGGGGCAACCTTGTTATGTCATTTTTTCCCTTATTACAAATGAAATAATCTTGTTACCTTAAGTTTTTTTTCTCCCTGTCATTGTAGTTATATTTCAGGAATGTGGTATCACTTGTATCTCAATCTATATTATAATAAGAGTCTTAGAATTCCAACCCAGGTATGGGCAACCTGCTGGCTTGAGGCCACATGTGGCCTTCTAGGTCCTTGGGTATGGCCTTTTGATAGAGTCCAAGTTTTACAGAACAAATCCTTTCATTAAGGAGATTTGTTCTGTGAAGTTTGGATTCAGTCAGAGGGCCACACTTGAGGACCTAGAGGCCCACATGTGGTCTCAAGGCTGAAGGTTCCCCATCCCTGGTCCAACCTTTCACCCAATGCAGGAATTCTTTCTTTCTACCACATCCCTTACAAATGTTTATACAATTTCTACCTGTTTGTATAATTTCATTGTCAGAGAGCTCACTTCTTGGCTAGCATTTTGCTATTTTGTTGAAGAGGGCTGTTAGGAACTTCTCCTTGTACCGAGTTAAAACCTGCCTTCTCAGACAAAATAATAATGGCTAATATGGACTTGATGCCTCAAATAAGAAGGAGAGAGTCAAGATAGCATTAAGCTATCCTGATGAGTTCAAGTCAATAGGCCCAGGACCATTTCTTGAGGGTACTGAAAGAACTCCTTTGAAGTTCACTCTATCCAAATAAATTAATTCAGATAATGGCAGTTATTATCTGTCCATCCCCCAAAACCTCTTTTCTTAATGAGCTTAGTTCTTGGTACTGAACCTGTGTATGCCTAAACCCCCACTCTCACATTAGAGGGCTTGACCGTACATGCTGCTGTTTCTTCTTTACTCCATTCCTTTGAGATCCACTCCCACTCAGCTCCAAAAGTGTCTTACCATCACGATCCAAGAAATCAGAAATTCCTTTATCTAAAGACTATTTATCATTCACACTCCCCCATGCTTCCTATGCTTTATGCCTTCTAAATCTCTTATATTTGTTGTCCCGCCTATTAGATCGTGAACTCTTTTCGAGAAGAGATTATCATCCTATTGTTTGTATTAATTGAATGAAGATTGGTTGAAAGAAATCAAGCGATCAATAGGTATGTATTAAGTACACGAAATTTGCTATATACTATACTATGCCCTGGACATACAAATAAGAAAATGAAATAGTTCCTATAGAGGGGATGCCATGTATATAAGTAATTTTAATGGGACTTTGCGCATTCCCATATCACTTGCACCCATGTGGGAGACTCTAAAAACTTGCTTCTGGGAGAAGACATGGGGGTGAGAGCAGGTTCTTTCCAGTGCCTGACTAGCAGGAGGTCTATGTCTATAAATCTACCCCGCAGAGGCAGAGTTGCTCTCTCTTTCTTGTTGCATGCATAGCTGAAGGTCTTGTTCTTGCACAGCACTGGCAGCAGGCTCTAAGCTGGATAGGAGAAGGACCACTTTCTTTTCCCAGCCTCTATGGCCCCATAAATAGGCTTGGAGCTTTGGTCTGTTTCATTTGTCATTTTTGGTTTTAGGGGCAAAGCAGTAAAATCCCCAGTCCCAGGAACTTGAGCCATGGCAACCATGAATACAGAATTCCAGCCAGGGTGTTGCTGTCAGCCCAAAAGGGAGGGAATGTTTATATGTTTGTTCTTGTGATACCTTTAAGTAAATATTGCTTTGTAAAAATCTCATCTGACCATTAAGTGGCTGAATGATATTGGGGACCCCCCTTAAAATTGAGGGAACACAATCAGTGGTGGCTTAGGTCAATGGCAGAAACTAGTCACCTTCAACTCCCTTGGGGGTATCAGAAGACTCTTAAAGACTACCACACCTCATCTCCATGGAAGCTGTGTTCATACCACTGGTATACTTTATTACACTGGACCTTAGTTTATGTTTAGGTTGGGTTGTGACTTGAAAGGCTGGTGCATAGAAGAGTATCATGAAACACAGTCTCAGAGACCCATTTTGCTGTCTTTTCCCAGGTATCCAAGCAATGTAAGACTGTAAGAAGTTATCTGGGAACATATTTGAAATTTTTATATTCTTAGTGTTAATCATAATCATTAAATAAAGCTTACTTTTTTGGTCCATTGGAGTGAATGTTAAAGAGAAATGTAAAAGAGAAACAGTACTAGTAATATTTGTTCTTAGAAGACGAGATTGTGAGCTCCTTGAGGGTAGGCATTGTGGGTTGTGTCTTTTTGTATCCCTTGTGTTTAGCTCAGTTCCTGGCAAATATTGATTGATACTAAAATTAGCTGTTTTACAAGGACAATAATGGCAGAAAGAGGAATGGCATATGATAACTATGCTGTAACAACCTGGGCAGTCATACCTGCATCAAAGAAAAGAAATGGTTCATGAGTATTCCCAGATGATCTTGTAACCAGGATTCATCAATTATATCAGCACGTTCTTGTTCTGCCTCTTCCTTTCGAGTCTCACATATATCCCATAAGCGTTCTCTTAAATCCTAAATAGAAAAAAAGAATTTCTCTTTTTAGATGGACAACCTAAATTATGCAAATAAGAAATTTTGAAAAAAGACCAGGGTAGGGCAGCTAGGTAGCTCAGTGAATAAAGCACCAGCCTTTAAGTCATGGAGGACCTGGATTGAAATCCTGCCTCAGACATTTACTAGCTGTGTGACTCTAAGTAAGTCACTTAACCTTGATTGCCGCAACAAAAGGAAAAGAAAACAAGGAACAAAATATAGCTGGCCCGTAGAGTAAAAGGGGGTGGTGTGTAATAAGGGTGAAAAAGTAGACTGGGGCCAGCTTGTTAAGATTAGTAAATGCCAAACACAGGAAGTGATCTCAGAAGTTATGGGCTCCTATTCAGAAAGGGAATGATGCGGTCAAACCTGCACTTGAGGAAAAAAACACTTTGGCAGTTGTATAGGATGGTTTTGAACAGGGAGAGAACTGGGGCAATGGCACAATTTAGGAGGCTATTTTAATAGTCCAGGTAAGAGGTGATAAGAATCTAGGTTAAAGTGAAGGCTGTTTGAATGGAGAGAAGTGCAGGCAGAAAAGACAAAACGTGAATGATGTGTAGTTTAGGATGAGGGGTCAAGTTTGAAAATGAGATTTAAAAACCATGTGATCAGAAGGGTCATCATGTACTCAACAAACGCGAATAGGTAAGTTTAGAGAAAGGAAGGATTTAGGGGGAAAGTGAATTAACTACATGTTGAATTTGAGATGACTATGGGACAATCCACTTTGCTACAGACAGTTGGTAAGATTATTCAAGCTCAGTAAAGAGATTAACCTGGTGTACGTAGATCTGGAAGTCATCTACATAGAGGTGACAGCTAAACCCATGGAGATCTGGGTATTGGGGGCTCACTGCATAATTTGGGATACCCATTTAATTTCTTGGTGATTCAGTTTCCTCACTTGCAAAAATAGGAGCAGAATCAGCTGTTCCACAGGTATTAATCATGCATGCTTATCAGAACTGAATGAGAGTTGGCGAGTTCTCTTAAAAAAGTGTCGAGGGCCACACAAATATAAGATATTATAGGAACAAGGTTACCTAAGTTTTTCCATAATCTTTAGTAATAAGTTATGTTATAAGATGACAGATGTTACATAGATTTTCATCTGGGATGCAATGGAAAAGGATTCTTCTCTGTCATGAATGGTCAGGCAAAAACAAATAATTGTCCTCCTTCAAAACCTTCTTCCATGTGACAGTTCTTCAAAAACTTGAAGACAGCTACTGTCATCACACTTAAGCATTATCTTATTCAGGCAAAATATCCCCACTTCCTTCAGTCAAGTCCATCAACGTCCCAAGAAGGGAGGGAAAAAGAGAAGAAAGGAAGAAGGGAAAGAGAAAAGAAGGAAACAGGAATTTAGGAAGCTATGGTACTGTGTGCCAGATGTGTTAAACCCTTTGCAAGTACTATCTCAATCAGAAGCAGACTGCTCTCTCTATACGCTGCCCAGTTGCCAGTCTGCCATGAAGAATATTGACTTACATTGACTCTCTGGTGTAGTTCAGCTTTGGTTTCTTCATCATCCCACAAGTCTTCAGGGAGGTTGTTAAAATCAGCCTGCCATTGAGATACAAACTCTTGCTTGTGGTCTGGACGTTGCAGGTACTCCCGGTAATTTATTCTGTGGTGCATTAGCAGAATTTCAATGGAAAACAAAATATATTTTATTCCCCTCCCCTCAATAAAATGTGAAATTCTTCATATAATTAACTTTTACTCACGTGATGTCATGTAGATAATAAAGTACGGTGTGTTGTTCGTCTCTTATCTGCCTGAGTATTGCTTTGATCGTGTTTATGTATGTACTTTCTATTGTTTCCCAATAAGGCACTAAATATAGAAGTAACTCCTATTAAATAGTAAAACACACAAATCAACATTTCGCATTCATGATTCTTCTGTATAACTCATTAAATAAAACCATGTTAACCAAAGAACAACGTGGTTTTCTGCCCCAGTGGGCCAGGGTAGTAGGCAGTCATAAGGGTAACTGGCAGCTCCATCATACTCTTGTATGCTTTAACAGGAGGTAGTGAGAATCGTTCCTTTCCTACAGGTGGCAGGTGGTAAGAAGGTGGCTGGGAAAGTGATAAGAGTAAACTCCAGGGAACCTCCCATTTGATAGCATCTTCTGGGAAAAAAAAAGCACCAGCCACCTGAAGCATTTCCCTTTGGTGAAATAGCCTCCTAACATTACAACAATATTCCTAAAGTGAAAATAAGGATAATACTATGGAAAGGAGATTTTTCCAGGCAGTCCTAATATTTTATCCTGGATGGTATACCCTAGCATTGCATGAATAAAAGGAGAAAAGAGCATAATGTATGATACAGTCAAAATTTTCTTTTATATAATATTTAATAAGGTAAACTGAATTTTAAGTTACAGGTATATATTTTATTTGATGAAAAAAAATGCTGTCCATGGTTGCTTTCTTTCTTTCTTTCTTTACAGAACCACAGAATCTTAGCTGAAGGAACCTTGACATTACCTAGTCTATGATCTCTCCCAAGGAATGGATCTTTTCTATAACAGAGTTCTACTTTCTTCTTCATTCTTGGAATGCTCTTCCTCTTCACTTTTGCCTTTTGGACAACCTAGCTTCCCTCAGGCCTTCAGGTTAAGTGCTATCTTCTATAAGATACCTTTCCTGATTCCTCCAATTAATACCATTCCATTACTGGGTAATCATTTTGTATTTACCCTATCTGATCAATGCTCCTCCTCTCTTCTGTTCCCTACCCACCCCTCCTCCCACTCCCAATGCAGTCGAAGGAAAACATATTTGAATGCAGTGTTTATCTCAATTTCAGACTTGTATTCCAAGTATCTAGCACTGAACCTGGTGGATAAGAGGGGCCAATTTGAACCAAATTAAGAGTGATCACATTGTTTTTTAAAGAGAGGCATGTCAGTGTTGACATGCTGTTCCTTATACTGGCATCTTATAATGTTCTTTTTCATATTGAGCCCAAAACTTCCTGCATTTAATCTTTACCCTTTGGTCCTAACTCATTTTCTGTGGGAAAATAGAACAAATTCAGTGTGCTTTTCTATGTAATGCCTCTTCAAAAACCAACCAGCCAAACTGATGATTATTTATGGAAATAGCACTGATTTAGGAATCTGGAAGCCCAACTTTTTAAGCCCACTCTGCTTCTTATTAGGTCATTAATTGTTTGCTAAGGGCAAACCCTCCTTCCTCTTGGCTACAATCCTTAGTCCCTTAAGTTGTTATGTGTGTTCTACTTGGCAATATTCCAGATGCCACACTACTCTAACTTTCTTCTTCTAGATCAGAGATTCTCAACTTGGGGTCCAAGAACTTTAAAAAATATTTTGGGGCAGCTAAATGGTGCAGTGGATAGAGCACTGGCCCTGGAGTCAGGAGGATTTGAGTTTGAAATTGGCCTCAGACACTTACTAGTTGTTTAATTTTGGGCAAGTCACTTAACCCCAATTGCCTTTTTTGATAATTATTTCAATAAAATTGTTTCTTTTACATTCTTGCATATTTTATTTTTTTACACTTACTAATATTATTCTGAGGAGTTCATTGGCTTCACCAGACTTTCAGATGTATACATGACTCAAAAAAGGTTAAGAAGCCGTATTACAGAGACTACGCAGTATGTATATTATTATGTAAATACTGCATTTAAAGGGTGAATCATCACACTAAATGGTATTCCAAGATGTGATTCAAACAACACAAAGAATACTGTGACTATTACTTCCCTTGATCCATATTTTACTTCTACTAATGCAGTCTAATGTTTTTGAGTAGCCAAATAACACTATTCACATTAACTTACGGTCGGCAAAAAATCCCAGGTCTTTTTATATGACCTGTGTTAACTTATGAATCCCAGAATCCCAGAACTGGAAGATATCATAGACCGTCTGACCCCTGGAACGGTCTCTCTCTCTCTCTCTCTCTCTCTCTCTCTCTCTCTCTCTCTCTCTACCACATACACAATAGTTGTTTATTCATCCAACCCATGTCTCAAGACCTCTATTTTTTTTTTGTCTGTAAAATGAAGGGGTTTTACTAGATGGCCTTGGGGATCCCTTCCAGGTCTAGGCCTATGACATCCAGAGATGGGGAATTTACTACATCCTGAAGCAACTAATTCTACTTTGGGACAGCTTTAATTATTAGGAAGTGGTGATGCTTTTTCCCCATCTTCTCTTAGAGCCAAACTTTATCTCTTTAACTTCTGTTAGTCCTTGTTATGCCTTCTGAGGTCAAGTAATCTATACCTCATAACTGGATTATGTGAAAAATCTCCAACAACTGAAAGTAGCTATAATGTGCTCTTTTTGGTCCTTTTTTTTCTCTAGACTAAGCATCACAAGATCCTTGAACCAGTTCTCATGTGGCATAGTTTTCAGTTCTCTCACTATTCTAATTACTCTCTTCTGCAGGCTCTTCAACTTGTCAATGATCTTTCTAAAATATGATATCTAAAATGGGACCAACGGATCCATGGTGTTGGAAAGGAACAGGGCAGAGCAGGTCTAAAAGCTTCCTTGTTTGGAGCATTATGTTTTTGTTAATATAGACTAAGTTCCTATGAGGTTTTTTGGCTGTCAAATTATATGATTAACTCATATTGAACTTAAGAATACACTAAAATTTCCAGGTCCTTTTTTAATGTAAATTTTTAATGTGAATTAGCATATTGGAATTGACCAAACACATCTCAACCATCTTGTAACTGTGTAGCCAATTAAAAGTATTAAATTTCAAATATAAGAATCTTACACTGATGTCTATGGACTGCCATTTTAACGAATTTATCGCATAAATTTAATGTCCTGAGCTCTTTTCAGATTCCCACCTCCATTATTCGATATGTTCGTTATGCATCTTAGTGTTGTGTCCTTCAGTAAATTTGATAAATATTCTTTTTATGCTTTCATTCAAGTCACTGATAAAAATGTCAAACAGAAAAGGGGCCTAAGATAGAGCCATGTAACAAACATAGAAATCTCACCTCTAACCCAGCCTATCTGATATTGACTTCTTAAACAACCTTTGTGCTTGGTTATCAGCCAGATTGAAAGCGACCTAACCTCATTGTCATCTAGCTCACATTTTCCCACAAAGTTTTATTTATTTATATTTCAACAAAGATTTAATGAGTGATTTTGTCAAATGCATGGCCGAAATCCAAGTATGCTATCTCTACATTTTAATAATTATGTCAAAAAGAAAAGGAAATTATTTTAAGATAATTTATAAACCTATGCTGATTTGTTGCAATCATACCTTTCCTAAGTGCTCAAAAACTATCTCTTTAATGATGTATTCCAGAATTTTACTCGGAATTCATATCCAGCTCAGAGGCTTATAGTTAGGAGAAGCCACTTTCTTTTCCTTTTTAAAAAATCAGAACAATTTGGCTATTTCCAATCCTGCAGCACTCTGTCATTTTCCAAATATCATTGACAATGGTTTAGTAATTCTTTCAGTAAATTCTTCCAGTAACTCAAGATTATCTGGGTCCAGGGACTCAAACTGATTAAGACTAGCTAACTGTTCTTTATCTTGGACTTAAATTGACTTTTGCCATGTTTCTGCTATCCTTTGAAGAATTCAGGAATAGCTTATCAAACATCTTTAATTAGCCTGATGAATGAATGAATCAAACAAGCATTTATTAAGCAGATGAGTTGGATTGTAGGATCACAAAGACAAAAACAAGATACTTCCTGTTTTTAACAAGCTTGCCTTTTTATGGGGGAGAACAATAGGTAGGTAGGTACAAAAGACAGGTAAGACAATGCTGTGACCATCACTTTTTAGACTATTCAGGCTCAACATTAATCTTTATAAAGATCTGAGTTTATAATAAAGAATTATGAATTGGGAGAAGCCTGGAAAGTCATCAAGGGGATTCTTAAGGTTTGTAATTTGTGGGCAGTCAATAGGGAACCAGAGATTTTACCTGGATCTGTAATCCTTTTTAATTTTTATCCATGGAGTCCATCATAGCTACATTTCTGTATTTTTAGAAATTATTTTCATATAATCTGGGCGAGGTTGTAGCCGCTATGTTCTTGTTTCATTATGATCATATCCAAGGTGTCATGGTAACATTCTCAAAAGTTTCCTATGTTATTTCTAGTTCACAAATCAAATCTTCAAGAAACAGTGTGTTCCACTGGCTACAGGGCTGTAGAGTCTGGGAGACCTGAGTTCACTTACCACCTGTGATACTCACTAGTTGTGGGAAAATCATGATAAATTTTACCATATATAAAAACATTATTGCAACAATGAGATAATGAGGCTATGAGATAATGTTGTAAAGTAATTTATAAATTTAGTTTGCCTCATGGTTCTCTTCTTTATGAAAGAATCTTTCATTAGGAAGTATGTTTTTGCTTTTGTTTTTATCTCCAGGGCTTAACACAGCACACAGCAAGCATTTAATTCTTTAAAAAAATTTTTTTTGGAGAGGGGAGGGCAGGATAGGGCAAATGGGGTTAAGTGACTTGCCCAAGGCCACATGGCTAGTTCTGTGTTTGGTGTCTGAGGGTGCATTTGAACTCAGATCCTCCTGACTCCAGGGTCTGTGCTCTATTCACTGCACCACAAGGAAGGCAAGTCAACAGTTTATCAAAGGCTATGCTTTTTTTTCCAGCAGAATTAGATTTCCAGCAGAAATCTGGATAATTGGCACTAATAAATGTTTGTTAAATGTTAAATTGGTGTCACCCATTCATTCTACTTCTTGAATCTGCGACAGTTTTACCATTAGTAGAAGGAAAGTATTTTCTCTATCTTCTGTTTGACTTGGGATGATACTAGGATGATAGTACTTCTGTTCCTCCCTTTTTTGAATCTTCACCCCTAAGCTCATCAGATGAGTTCATTAATTTACAAATATGTACTGGGACTCCATATTTGCATAACATTTATTGCAAGCTGCCCAAGATTAAAAGTGGTATAATATATTCTCCTTTCCCCAAATAAACATGTTTTAGTTGGGAAAACAGAAAATATATCCATAATGTTGCATATGATATGACAGAGATACAAGGTGTATTCCTTACTTTAAGGCCACCCACTATACATTGCAGCACACTGCTATGCTAGTATAAAAAGAATGCCATGAATTTATTAGATGGTAAGATAATTACGAGTTGGGGTAATCATTAAAGACCTCATTCTTAGTAAAAGTGGTAATTAATCTGAGCCTTCATGACTAAACTGTTTTTTTTTCTTCTTCAGAGGCAGGTAGATGGCACAGAGGATAGAGGACCGTGCCTGAAGTTAGGAAGATCTGAGTTCAAATCCAGCCTCAGATACTAATTAGTTATGTGGCCCTGGGCAAGTCATTTAACCTCTGTTTGCTTCAGTTTCCTCAACTGTAAAATGGGATGATAACAGCACCTATCTTTTGAGGATCAAATGAGATCATCTTTGTAAAAAAAAAACCCACTTATCACAGTGTCTGGCATGTGGAAGGCACCATATAAGTGCTAGCTATTTATTATTCTTGTTATTATTATCATGACATAGGTATTAACAGGATTGCTATCATATAAGAATTTGTGAGCACCCAAGAGCTCCTCTGGTGCAGCCTTTGTCTGCAAATAGGTAAACTTCTAAATCATCTAGGCTTGAGGACTGCCTAGTCTCATCTTACTTCAGTTACTCAACTTTTAGTCATCAGGAAAGGCAAAGATTAAGCTTAATTTGAAGGATATTATCATGTGGTCTGGGAAGCGCAGAGAGAAAAAAGAAGCATCATTTGATGGCTGTGTGTTCTAGAGATGTGACTCTTTTCCAGGAAAAGAGCTTCATTGCTTGTGCTTCTATGGAGGGTACTGAGCCTCAAATTTGTTCCCCCCGTGTAAATACTTAACAACAGTTCCCGAGCAAGACTCATAGAAATTTCAGTGACTTGGAAGGGAGAAGACTATGGCCCAATGAGTACAAAGACAATCTCTCAGATAGTCTGATGAGAATTTACTTGGGCTAACGAAAAGATTGGGGGTGAGGCAAAATAATGACACAAATCTTCCCTTGAATAAGGAAGAAGCTACCCATTATATATATATACATTTTTTTTTTCTAAAGTACTGTACCGGAGCAAGTGGTTCATCCACATAGACCCACTCTTCTGAACCTGGTTTGATTGGTGGTGGTCCTGGAGGCGGTGGAGGTGGTGATTCTTCAGGTGATTTCTTTCCCACTGATTTCTTGTCTGATCCCTTCCCTTTGGGTGAAACTTAAATTAGATTGGTTTATAGGGAAACTATACACAAGGTTAGAGTTTGAAGCTGAATAAACCTGTGATTGTCACATATTCCAGTGGGTACATTAACTCTCCTAGCTACTTGAATAGCCTTGCAAATAAATACCACTTCCAAATTATTCATCACACTTAAAAAATAAACTAACCCACCTGCCTTAATCCCACTAGGTAAAAAGATAGACAATAATTTTGATTTTTTCTTCTACTTTGGGACATAAATTGCTTTTCACATATGACAAGAGGCATATGACTCTTTTTCAAATCTAGAGAAAAACACTGGTCCCAATACATTGTCATAATAATTTATGAAATTCAATTTCCTCTCTTGAATAGGAAGAGAAGGGAAGTTTTAGGCCAAGAATTCATGGTGCATTAGAAAGAACTTGTAGTTTGGAGTCAGAAGGCCTTGGTGCCAAACTTGACCCTGCTGGTTTTCACTTGTATTAACTTGGACAAATTGCTTAATTTCACTGGAAATTAAGTTTCATCATCTATGAAAGTCCCTCCCAACTTAAAATCTAGGATCCTATGAAATTTGCCTTAGAGACCTTTTTCCAGAATGTGGAGTTTGAGGATGGTAGTGAATATATCTTTTAACTGGGGGAAGGGGGAGGCCGGCATGGTGAGTACAACGGTAGAATTGAAGAGCCTGCATTTTTAAAGATATTTATTAGGGTAGCCTTCTTAGATGAATAGTGCTCTAGCTGTCATGGAGAGGTTTAAAGGGAACCCAAATGTGGGAATGGTGTGAAAATACACCTTGGGATGAGGTAATGGAATAAACCCAGCTTTGTTGGGACATTATCCTTAGATCCGGGGGAAGAAGACCTTCTTTCCTCTTCCTTATAATTTCTATCTTCTGCAAGGATACAAAGCTAGTAGCACTCTCCCGTAGGGCATCAGGAGAAGACACACGATTCCCTCTAGCCTGAAAGAATTCATGCACTTCCCATGTATGTTAGTTCTACTTAGTAGAAAATTAGTGCAAATGGACTTTAGATACCATATTTACAAAAATATCAAAATAACTTGGACCTCTGGGCTCTACTTGCCTTAAGATGTATAAATTTTTTTTTACCACTTATTATATGTAAGATACCATAAAGATCACATGAAAGACATGTCCTATTCCATATTCCCTGTGAAAATAATACTTGATGTACTAGGGAGATAAACATGCATTATCTTATGGTGCTGATAGAAGTATGTGGACTGCCAAGGGAAGAGAAATTGCTAATCATTTCTCTTGTGTAGGCTTGTACCTCAAATCACTCTTAATGTATTGGTCTTAAATGGGTGTCAGTTGTTCAATGGAGTTAATATACAGCAAGAAAACCAATCAAATCTTTGTTCTGACAGAAAGAGAAATCATAATTTTTTGTGTCTCATCTAGTTAATTAAAATTGTTAGGACATTTTTCCTTTTAAGTTGTTACTGTTTTTCTTGGAATTTCTCCTCTGTTCTTTTAAAGTTGTTATTAATTCATCCTTGAACTATAAACATTTTAGGTAAGGTTTAAAAATTATTTTGGAATATCATGACTGTTGAGTGATGAATTGAACGATTCAAAAATAATTATTGAATTCATGTGAATATTTTGGGTATTTTGTGCTTTGATTATTTTCTTAAACTGTAACTTAATATTTAGAAGGAAAAATAGTGAAAGTAAAGAGACCAAAGCAAATTCAATCTTTCACATATGGAACAATTACCTGAGCCTAGAAGCTAAAGGCATTTTTGTGGAAGATCTTTTTTGCAACTAAAATGTAAATAGTTGGAATGCTTTTTATCCAACAATTTGAATCAAATACTTCACTTAAAAAAATATATATATATATTTGCACTCTTGTGTAAAGGTAGAGTCTGCATGATCTTTGGTATAGTTTATTTGTATAGAAACAAGCATTATTTGTGTATAATGATTTTATTTTTTAAGTATATAAATGCTGTCAAAGGCATTTCAAGTATTGGAAGCAGAAGCAGATAAGGAATAGACACAGAATGAAAAGTGTGCTGTATATAATTTTTTAGTATATTATACACATCTAATACAATGGAGTTTTGGCAGAGTTAAATAATTTGAATGCTATAGACAGGAAATGCTTGGATAAGACAGCGCTAACTAGGCTAGAACAGGTAAAGATGGAGAGAAAATATGAAAAGAAGAAAAGGATAGTTTTAGATCAAAATTTTATTGCTGTTTGTGGTAAATGAGGGCCTGGTGAAACAATATACTAAGATCTATGAGTAAGCCTCAAGTTTAAGAAACACTGGAGTAGAGCACTGGAGGAGGGGCATGGTGAAGCATACCTAGAAAACATGTCAAAGGTTGTTTCTTCTTCTTCTTCTTCTTCTTCTTCTTCCTTCTTCTTCTTCTTCTTCTTCTTCTTCTTCTTCTTCTTCTTCTTCTTCTTCTTTTCTTCTTCTTCTTTTCTTTCCTTTTTTTTTTTTGCTTTTTGGAAAGGGAAAGTAGGGCCATTGGGGGTAAGTGACTTGCCCAAGGTCACACGGCTAGTAAGTGTTAAGTGTCTGAGGGCGGATTTGAATTCAGGTCCTCCTGACACCAGAGCCAGTCCTCTATTCACTGCGCCACATAGCTGCCCCCCAAGTATCTCTTCTAAATGATAAATTGTATTGTAGGTGAGTATCAACAAATTAAGTAAAATGCTCCTCCACAAAGTCATATTATTATTCATCACTGTGGCATCATAGAAATGATTCTGGGGTTTTGAAGGCTGTGTCATTATAGCATTATATAGAATGCTGGGGAGTTGTAAAAAGTCTTTGAACATGGTCTTGGTCATGGACAGGATCTGATGATTGGTTTAATCAGGTACCGAATATCATCATCACCAAAAGGATGGCGGATAGGGGAAGAATTCATTAGATATGGTGACTCAAGACACACATAAAATTTCAAAGTATCCATCAGTCCTATGTGGATCCCTTCAATTTCCACAGAATGGTGACAAAATGACAAAGGATCAGAAACAAGTTTTTAAATGATTTACAAACAATGGTACTCTTGGTACTCAATTGGAACTCATTGTTCAACATTGTTCAACAACCAGTTAATACACCTATGGAGAGGTTGCAACATATCTATGTTGACTTTTGTAAACATCTACCATCTGTGAGAGCAGGATCTAGGAGAAGGAATAAGTGAAAAGGGAAAGCCTTGTGATGAATAAGAAGGTGAAAGGAGTTATCAAGGTAAGTTAGAGGGATGCGGCCTTGAGGAGAATGCCAGAGAATGAATTCAAGTAGGAGCAACTTCGGAGGGGGATACTGAGAAGCATTTGAGGAGGAACAATCTCCGGGATGAAGCAGAAGGAGCATTATTAAAGAATAAGGACCTGAAGAGAAGAAATCAAGGTAAAGGAAGAAAAGACAAATAAAGCAAACTAATGAAACAAAAAGGGTTTAGTGCTAAAAGGGAACAGGCAAGACATGGATATAAATACCTCAGTGAGACAAAGGAAAGGAAGTTGAGTGTGACTTTCCAGCTGTTAAGAATTGACAGACTAGGCATAGTCGTGGCAACACAGGTAATTCCTGCTACTAGGGGAAATGAAACTTGGTGGATCACTTGAGTTTCATTGTTTTGGGCTAGAGTAGGACTAAAGTCAGCTTGGGTGTCCACAATGAATCTGGCACAAATATGATTAGGACCTGGGAGCAGACCAATACTGAGTTGCATAGAGAGGAGCAAACTGGCTTAAGTCAGGGGAAAGAGCAGGTTAAATAAAGCTTCTATGAAAACAGTAATGGGTTAAGCCTGTAAATCACTCCTTAAATTCCAGCCTAGGTGAGGAAAGGAGATTCAATCTCAAAAAAAAAAGGGGAATAAAAGTTTATAAAGGTCTTTAAAAATATCTATATAAAATGCATATGTGTGTATATATATGCATATATACATATGCATTTTTTCAATTAACATTTCCTTTCCACCTATCTCCCTCTCCCACTGGAATAAGATAAACAAAAACTTGTAACAAATATGCTTAGTTAAGCAAAACAAATTCTCTCATGGGCCATGGCCAAAACTGAGTGTCTCCATTAGATACTTGGAAAGGAGGGAGAAGTGACTTGCATTAAATGGTATGAAATTTGTATTTTTCCACAGCCAAATTAATGCTTTTTATGTTCCAAGTATAGGCTGATTTCTCTCTTATAAGAAAGGAAGGAACTCAAAACAATTTTTTTCCATACTTAGATAATGCAAGACAATCAAGTGTTCCATTTAAAACAAAAAGCAGAAATGGGGCTTCAGTATATAAAGAAATAGGTTCTGAAGAGGAGAAAGGGATTCAGTTTCACAAAAGTTTGGAAAGTAGAAGAATGATATACATAATATGAAGAGAATTAAAAGGAAAACTGTTTTCTTGAATCTCATATTATCAATCAAATTTGAGAATCTTCCTCAAGGTAGGGAAATGCCTCCTTTTCTGAGAAAGAAGCAGTTCCTGATCTTTCTAGGAATTAGGAATGATAAATTAGAGCCACAGAAGCTATCAGGTATGAGATTATTTAGTAAGAATCAGAGAATGAAGAGAAGAGTAATGGTGGTTCCTCACCCGTTGCAGAGATGGAACAATAGAGAGTTCTATTGATTTGTTGATCTAATATGAACAGAGAAACCTTGTATTTCTTGTCATGTATTGAAGACATAATGGAGAACCTCTCAAGTCTTATCAAAACAGATGACTCACTTCTGGGGATTCACATGGGCATAAAGAATATCACCAGAAGAAACAGAAAGCATTGCCAAAGAAGTTTTGGGTTAGAAGATGAAGATAAGGACACAGGTTTGTGTTTTCCTTACTTCTGCCCATTGAAAACAAGTAATGCTAAGAGCAATTGATTTGGGAAGGTAGCAGTAGACTAAGAATAAGATTTAGTTTTCAATCATTCAGTCAATAAACATTTAGTAAGTGTCTATCATGTGCTAGGCTCTGGGCTTAGTTCTGGTGATGTAAGATTAGCAGATGGAGAACCAGAAGCAATTTTGTCATTGAAGTTGATACCCAAGAACAGAAGGAGGACAGCATGAAGACAATTATTTTCTCTTCATTAATTCATTCCCTCAGCCTGGGTGAACTCCATCTTGGGGTAAAGAAATGAAAACAAGGGAAGTAAATTGTGAAAAGATAATTAACATCTTGGTAAAAGAGTCAGAAAAAAGTACTGAAGAAAATAACACCTTAAAAAACAGAATTGACCAAATAGAAAAAGAGGTACAAAATCCTGCTGAAGAAAACAGTTCCTTAAAAATTAGAGCAAGTGAAAGCTAATGACTCCATAAGATCAAGAAATAATAAAATAAAGTCAAAAGACAAAAAAAGGAAATGTCAAAAAATTGCAGATATCAGAATGGATTAGAAACCAGAATCCAGCAACATATTCATAAGAAACACGCTTGAAAGAGAGTTACAAAGAGTGTTAAAATGAGTGGCTGGAGCAAAATATACTAGACTTCAGCTGAAGTTAAAAAAAGGCAAGGGTAGCAATCATGATCTCAGAAAAAGCAAAAGCAAAAATAGACATAATTAAAAGGGATAAGCAGGGAAACTACATATTGCTAAAAGGCATCATAGAAAATGAAGCAATGTGATTACTAAAATTTGTACACCAAATGACATAGCAAACAAATTTTAAGGGAAAAGTTAAATGAATTACAGGAAAATAAAGAAAGTAAAACTATACTACTGAGAGACCTCAGCTGTCCCCTCTCAGAGCCTGATGAATCTAATCATAAAAGAAATAAGAAATTAAAGAGATGAATACAGTCTTAGAAAAGTGAGACATGACACACCTCTGGAGAAAACTGAATGGGACTAAAAGTCAGTTTATCTTTTTCTTCAGCTGCACGTGCTACCTTTACAAAAACATATGATGTATTACGGCATTAAAAACCTCACAACCAAATGCAGAAAAGAAGAAATATTAAGAGCACATTTTTAAGACCATATTGCAGTAAACTTAGATTCAATAAAGGGCCATAGAAGCATAGATTAAATATTAATGAGAAACTAAATAATTTAATCCTAAAGAATGAATGAGTTGAAGAACAAATCACAGAAACAATAATTTCATTAAAAAGAATGACCATAATGAGTCAACATTCCAAAATTTCTTGGATGAGCCAAATCAGTACTTAGGGAAAAATGTTTATCTCTAAATGCACATATTAGTTAAAAAAAAAAAGGAAAGAAAGAAAGAAAGGGCAGATCTATGAATTGGGTATACAACTAAAAAAAAACTAGAAAGTTCCCAATTTAAAATCAAAATGTAAATCCTGAAAATCAAAGAAGAAACTAATAAAATTAAAAGTAAAAAATAAACTATTAAATGAATAAATAAAAGAAGTTCATTAAATTGAAAAAATCCCCAACAAAATAGCTAAACATTAAGCAAAAAAACCCCAACAAACCCAAATTACTTTTTTCAAAAATGAAAAGGATGAATGTACCACCAATTGAAGATGAAACTGAAACAATTATTAGGAATTATTTTACTCGATTATATAACAGTAAAACTCACATTCTAAGTGAAATGGATTAATATCCACAAAAATATAAACTACCCAGATTAACATGAATGGAAATAGAATACTTAAATAACCCTATCTTAAAAAAAAAAAGAAACTGAACAAGCCATAAACATCCTCCCTTAGGGAGAAAAATAACAAAACAACCACAACAAATAAACTCAAGACCAAATGGGTTTAGAAATTAATTCTACCAAATGTTTAAGGAACAATTAATATCAATACTATGTAAACTGTTTGATAAAACTATTAAAGGAGTCCTACTGATTTCCTTTTTTGCTACAAATATGGTTTTGATACTTAAACCAGAGAGCAAAAACAGAAAGAAAACTATAGATCGATTTCCTTAATGAATATCTCTGCAAAAAATGTAAATAAAATAGTAGGAAGGTAATTACAGCAATGTATCACAAATATCACACACTATGATCAGGTGGGAATTCTTCCTAGGAATGTAGGATCAGATCGATACCAGGAAAATTGTCAGCAAAATTGACCTTATCATAATAAAACCAACAAAAATCATGTGATCATATCAATAGATGCAGATAAAGCGTTTGACAAAACATAACACTCATTACTATTAAAAAACACTAAGAGACTATTTTATAGAGGTAGGAAAAATGGTAAAATTCATCTAGAAGAAAAATAGGTCAAGAATCTCAAGAGAATCAATGAAAAAAAAAGTGACAGGGAAGGTGGCCTAGCAGTACCAGATTACAAACTAAAGTGGTAATCATCAAAACAATCTGGTACTAGCTAAGAAATAAGAGTGATGGATCAGTGAAATAGATTGGGTACAAGATACATACTAGTAAATGACCATAGTAATTTAATGTTTGGAAAACCCAAAGATTCAAGCTTTTTGACCAAGAAGTCATTTGACAAAAATTGCTGGGAAAACTAGAAAATGGCTTGACAGAAACAAGGTTTAGATCAATTCTCCATAAATTATTTGTACATAAAGGGTGATATCATAAATTAGGGGAACTTGGAAAAATGTACTTATCCAAAGGATACTGGAAGAGTTTTATGACCAAAAAAAGAGATAGAGAAGATCACAGGAAGCAAAATAGATAAGTTTGATTGTGTGAATTTAAAAAGCTTTGGCACAAACAAAACCAGTAATGCCAAAATTAGAAGGAAAACAGGAAACTAGGGGAAAAATCTTTACAGCAAGTTTTTTTCCCCAAAAAGGTCTCATGTATTAAATATATAAGGAATTGACCGAAATTAAAAAATATATATATATATATATATATATAAGAGCCTAGTGATAAGTGGTCAAAGGATAAGAATAGGCAGGTTTTAGAGGAAATCAAACCTATCAATAGTCATGTGAAAAAAATGCTCTTAATCACTATTGATTAGAGAAATACACATTAAAACAACTTAGCTAACATCTCACACGTCAGATTGGCTAACATGACAGAAAAGAAATATAACACATGGGGAAGGGAACCTAGGAAAATTGGTATCTAATGCACTGTTGGTGGAGTTGTGAACTAATCTAATCATTCTGGAGAAGACTTTGGAATTATACCCAAAGAGAGATAAAGCTGTGCATACTCTTTGATGCAGCAATACCATTACTAGGTATACATCCTAAAGAGATCAAAGGAATGGGAAAGGGACCTTTTAGCACAAAAATATTTATAGCATCTCTTTTTGTGGTGGCAAAAATTAGAAATTAAAAAGATAACCATCCCTTGGGAAATGGTTGAACAAGTTATGGTATATGATTGTTATAGGATATCATCATGCTATAAAAATGACGAGTAAGATCATTTCAGAAAAACCTGGGAGGACTTATAAAAAAATTTAAAGTGAAGTGAGTACAACCAGGAGAACATTGTATACAACAAGAGGAATATTGTAATGATGATCAACTACAAAAGATAGCTACTCTGATCAAGATAATAATCCAAGAAAATTCCAAAAGATCCACGTAGAGAAATGATGAACTCTGAATGTATATTGAGGCATACTTTTTATTTTCTTTCCTCATCTTTTTTACTGTACTTTTTTTTACAACATGAATAATATAGAAATACATTTTATATGATTTGACATGTATAACCAATATCAATCTGCTTGCCTTCTCAAGGAGGCTGCAATGGCAGAAGGGAGAAAGACAATTTGGAGTTCAAATTTCTAGAAAATAAATGTTGAACTTTTAAATATGTAATTGATAAATATTTAATGAAATAAAAATCTATATTGACATTGTTATATGTTAATATAATAACCTATATAATATAATGTTAGCATTATTATATATTATCATTGTCAATGTTGTATGTGATAATACGTTTATTGTGATAACAAGACTATTTCTTAATATGAACAGACAGCTTATTCTCACGTTTATTTTTAGAGTCTGAAAAATGTTATCTTGTGCAATGAGGAAAGCTGAATTAATACAATTATTATTAAAAGTCAACATTTGGCTCAATAAAGGAAAAGAGTCTTAAAAATGTTTCCTTAACAGGCTAACACCAATGTTAAGATGATATAAAATTTCTGGATAGTTGAAAATACAGAGATAACTTTGTTTGATGGTTCTATGATGATCAATATCAAGGGAGACCTTGATGGTGAGACATATGTGAGTTAATGGTGTTCTTTAGAGACATGCTCTAAAGTCTAAATTGAGGAGGGACTTTCTATGGTGGTAAAGAAGTTATCTACATTTCTTTTGTAAATGACACAGCTGTTGAGTATCAAGACTCAAAGCTCTATGGGGTTTCCTCATTATGACTCAAAGGCACTTGAAAGCAACAACCAATCAACAGTATATGTACATGTAATACACATCTTTGTTAAATAAGTGTATATCTGCATATGTCCATACAGATATCTATACATATATATGTATGTATATATACACACACATATATACCTTTGTTGACTTGTTTTTCATAGTCACATCTGTAGTTCCTCACTTCCTTACTAAAAAGAAAGTCCCAGTTGCTCTGGGACTGAGTTTGGTCATTCTAAGTAGGGACTTTTAAGAAACCTATTTTTCCCCCCTACTCTTCAGTGTGCACACTTACCTTTCAATTTAGCTTTATATCATTTGCTTACTAAGTCCTTTCTCCAGAGACAATGCACAAAGGTAAAATGCAGGCCAGATCCTATCTAAATTGCTACAAATTTCTAAAGAGGTTTCTCTATAACTGCAGAGAAATAGGGTGCATAATGTAATCTCTTGAATATATCAAGCAACTTGGTGTTGTCTCCTGTAGTCTTCTTGTAATCCAAAAGCCTGGGTTCAAATCTCAGTCTTGACATTTACTTTGGAAATCAGTCTCAGTACTTTGTAGCTACAGATTTATGTGGAATTCATGGCACAATGATAAATTATGAAGACTCTCCTCTCCATTAGCCCCTTTATAAATGGACCCCTTTCCAGTATTTCATAAATCCAATGCAACAAAACAGAAGAGAAAGGACATATTTATCCAATCAAAAAGTTGTTGGGAAAAATCGGCTAGTGGTATGGCAAAGATGGGGTGAGAACAAAAAGTTTTTAATCTATATTCTATTTTAAATTTTTGATAGCTATTCCAATATGATTTCTTTTGTTTAACCATATCTTTATATTTTATGACTTTATAAACACCACTCTGAGAAGCATTCCATGACCTTCACCAGATATGAAAAAAGGCAAGGACATTTCTGGAATAGGTTTATGTTCATAACATAGTACTTTCTAGTAAAGGGGAAATCTAACATGCATCAGCATTTCAGAATACACTACTAAAATGATTTTGTAGAGATAGAACCATACTTCGAGTTTGTGACAGTAACTTCAATACAACTGTAGAAAATGTTATGCATCTTAAATTTTACTTTGCAAAATAAACCTGGTCCTTTTGAGAATATATTTCTTTTGACTATGCATATTTGTCACAAGAGTTTTTCTGCCTTCTGAATGGGACAAAAGCAGGAGAGAAAATAGATGACTGCTAATAGGAAAAAAAAATGTTAATGTACATCTGAGGGGTGGATTGGGGAAAGCTAAGCCCGATGCTTATTAATAACTTCACAGGAAATATGTACAATGTGCACTAATACTATTCTATTAGTATTCTGTTATTAGTAGAAATAGTAATCTATGTTAGTCTATTCACTAACACAGTTATAAAATTCAGAACTAATTTAACTAAATTTAACTGCTGTACCTTTGCCTTTGGGAGAAGGCTCATCTTTCTTTCCTTTTCCTTCTTTAGGAGGAGGCTGTGCTTTATTACCTTCTAGATAAAATTGAACAGATAATAATGATGAGTTTTTTTAAAAATCCTGTGAAGTCATCAAACATTTAAATGTTACTTATCATGGTGAGCCTCTTATGTTTTGGTACTGGTACAAAAACATTATAGGTGGCAATGAAAATCAGAAGAAAAAGACTATGGGTTTAATTTTAGTTCGCACCATATGTTGTCACAGTAGTTTGCTATGCAAAAATATTTGAATTTAGGTCAAATGTTGACATTTTGTGGTGTGTCTTACTGTAAATACAGACCTTTGGTGGGTGTGATTGCATTAGCTAAAGGAATATTAATTCTTTCAGATTAACTTCTAGGATCCCCTGAATGCATTTCCAGTTGAAAGATCCCTAAGCTACCTGACGGCAGGATCTGTAGCATAAACGATAACCAAGTTATTTGAGCAAATGTAACCCTCTATGTAGGAGGAAATATTCAGGCGTGCCATTTGTCAAATGGCACCTATTTTTCCATTTTGTTTTGATTGTCTAAATAACCTTGTAATAATATCAAATTCTTGGATGTAGTACAGTAGGAAAAACCAACAAACAATACAAAGGAAGAATAAATTGAAATTTGTTATCTGACACTCTTAGGGAGTCCTAAATATACAGTTTCATTTTTTTATAAAATCTCCCATCTATGCTAATTAAGAATTTGACCAATTCCCCAATGACTTCTACACTTTAATATATACTTTAATTAGAAAACAAAACAACTGACTGATATTCAATACTGCTACAAAATTATGAAGGATCAGATTACAAAGACGCAGGGCTGCTGAATAAGGATTTAGAGCAGTCTACCCAAAGAATTATTGCTTATTTCTGGAAACCTTTTGGTGCATGGCATTTTTTTCAGATGCCCTTTCACTAATTTCTAATCAAATTTTAAAATTAATTAACCACCCATCTGTCAACTAGTGTTTGTAAAGGCCATTGACTTCAGATAAGAGATCCATCTTGGGCTTGCATTAACCGGAAGTCCAGATGAAGAAGATTATTTGGGAATAGTACGTTTAGTGCTTTAATGTGTACACAAAGGCATATTTCCAAAAATAATACATTACTACATTAATTATGACTCCTCCTGGGTTACTGCCTTGTTGTGGTATAATGAAGCTATGAGCTGTGCTGTACGATATTTCTCAAGATGGACAGGTCATAGTAGAGAGTTCTGAGAAAAGGTGATCCACTGGAGAAGGAACTGGCAAACTATTGTAGTATCTTTGCCAAGAAAATCCCATTAATAGTATTAAAATTGTAAAAGATATGACTCTAAAGATATGACAAGTCCCTTTATTTTAGTGAATTAGAAAGGGTGCAATGCTGTTGGCCAAGCAATGCTTATCTGCAGCCTGAGCAACCCTTAAAAAATAGTGGAAAAGGTCCATAGGATGTGTATTTGAGTGGCACCAAGCAGGAGCAACACTGTGAAGGGACCCAGCTCTCAAAGCTAAAGAAGGAGATGCCACAAAATGTCCCACTACTCTTTTGGGCAGTTCCAAAAGGTTTTTCATAGCCTTTGCTTTGTTTGATTCCTTCTCTCTACACAACTCATTGGCAGTTGAGCTCTTCTTTAAGACTGACTGACTGCTGCCTGAAGCCACTTACACTGGTTCCTTATGGAATTTCCACCTTTTAATTTAAGAGTCATCCTGGATGAAGACAATTGCTTTCTCGCTAATGTTGTTTCTTTTCTAATTTACTTAAGGCACTAGTTTGGAATTCATAAAGTGGTCACCAGGTGGCTGCATTTGTATAGGAGCTGAATTATGGGATCCTTACTTTCTTTTTTTCTTTTTATTTACTAATTTTCCTTTTTTGGAGGGAGGAGGGCAGGGCAATTGGGCTTAAGTGACTTGCCCAAGGTCACACAGCTAGCAAGTGTTAGTTGTCTGAGGCTGGATTTCAACTCAGGTACTCCTGACTCCAAGACCAGTGCTCTATCTACTGCATCACCTAGCTGCCCCAGGGATCCTTACTTTCTGCAACTAGGGCCTGGCCTTTCAGAGGGCAACTGTCTAATACTAGAATTTCTAAGGACTTTACCTGGAAAGGGTTTTGTTTGTGTCTGTATTGCAAATAGGAAACCCATGGGAAGAATATGGAATATACTTGACTCTTGTTGAATGCTCTGACTCAAAACAATATTTCTGATTCAGAATCACTAATATCAGTACCACATATACCATTGGAAAACAGACTTCAGAATATTGTTCATTCTTGTTATTAAAAGACAAATGTCACCTGGAAAACAAATGAATATGTCAAGCAATTGTGACTTCAGACGTAACCGTTTCCTTCCCTGACTGTATTATCTATGCCTCATTTATCTGACATCATTGGAAAAGGAGTATTTCACATAAAGACTATCCATTCCCTATGGTCAGGTGGTTATCTAGATGTTCTTCAGTTATGTCTGGCTCTGTGACCCATTTAGGGTTTTCTTGGTAAACCTACTTGAGGGGTTTATCATTTCCTCCTCTAATTCATTTAACAGGTGAGGAAACTGGGGCAAACAGTATTAAGTGACTTGTCTAGGGCCACACAGCTTTTAAGTACCTGAGGCCAGAATGGATTTTGATGACTGTTTCTAACTCCAGGCCCACCCTCCATTCACTGTGCCACCTGACTGCCCACATGGGCAAGTACGATGTTAATTATCTTTGCATGTGCCCAGTGCCCACCACAACTCTTTAAAATTATGCCATTTTGTCCACAATCTGTGGTTTCACAAATATGAAGATCCTTCTCCTGCAAAGTAAGGTCCCATCTCTGTCAATAAGCCTTGAAATGTCGTCAGAGGTTCAGAGAGGTTAAGTAAGTGGCCTGTGGTCACACATCTAGTAAATGTCAGAGGTGGGAGCTGAACCCAGGCCTTTCTGACTCAGTACAGAGCTCAGTTTACTCTGCCAAGTTACTTCCCTTTAAGCACATTAGAAATCTATTCATATTAAATATAAGGTCAATAAATGAATAAAAGTGGATTTTTAAATTGACTAAAATCTTTGAGCATCAAAAATAACTTTTTCTAATTTTTCTAATATATCATGTCCTGCCTTATTAAACATTAGACTTCACCCAATATAACTGTTTTTTTTCCTTGACAACTATGAGTGACAGACATCAGTTATCATACTGGGATATAACATATGGAGGCAGCACAGTGGATAGAGTGCCAGCCCCGGAGTCAGGAAGACTCTCCTTCTGAGCTTAAATCCGGCCTCAGACACAAGCTGTGTGACCATGGACAAAATCAATTAACCCTGTTTGCCTCAGTTTCCTCATCTGTAAAATGTACTGTAGAAGGAAGTGGCAAACTACTCCAGTATCTTCTCAAAGAAACCCAATATAAACCCAACACGACTGAAACCAGTGAACAACAACATAATATACTGATGTCCTCATTAAGTTGTGAAGTACTGCTTGCATTTTCATTAAATATTCCCAAAGGATTAGTTTGTTGGAAATTTTCTGCTTGCTTTTTATAATCCCTTTGCCTCCTTCCTCAATTTTAAATTGCTACTTCTTGACATTTTTATTCTGCAGACTGAACCATACTTCTGTTACTTTCTTTTTTCTTGCTTGTTTTCTGTCTGTGCTTTCTTTTGTAATATGGCTAAAATGGAAATACGTTTTGCATGACTTTTTATGTGTAACCAAGACCAAATTGCTTGCCTTCTCAAGAAGGGTGGAGGGAAGGAGAGAAGAAAAAAATTTGGAATTCAAATTTTTATAAAATAAATGTTAAATTTTTTTATATATAAAGTGGCAAATATTTAATGAAATAAACAAAAGTATATTAACAACAACAAAATTAGCACAAAAACCATATGGATTCATGAGAGAATACTATCAAACATTTAAAGAACTATCTCAAATGAGCTATTTTCAAAAACAAAGATGTCTAACTTTTTTCCATGAGAAATATATAATAATTATATATAATTATATAATAATCTAGCCATGCTTAAAAATAAGTTAGGATCACATCAGATATACCAGTAATCAAAATGGTAAATATTAGGAAAAATCTGCATATTAACTTTTTTTTCAGGCTAGGGGTAGAGGAGAAAGTTTTAGACCTATGATTTCACCCATCTAGGTAATTAATGAGGAATGCCCCTCTACTAATTCTGATTATCAACTGTTCTTCAGTTGATAGCCTCAGGAATTACCCACACCACTAAATAGCCAGGTTCACAGAGTCAGTATGGGTCAGAGGAGAGGCTTGAGATCTTGAGATCTATCTGACTCTGAGGGTGGCATTCTACTTACTCTCTAAGCCATATGGGCTCTTTATACTAAATCATATCAATGATAAACATAATAAGAACTAAGACAATAGGAACAATGATAAATATAACAAGAACCAAATGATGATATAAATTCAGAACTTTAGGATGAATTATAATGTAGTTTCATGTTAAAAGTTTTTTTAAAAAACATGGAAACATAAGGGTTTTTTCCTTAACATAATTAAACGCATTTAAGATAAAATAATGTTTATTGACATAACAGAATACTTCTTAATAAAAACAAATAGCTTATTCTCACGTTTATTTTTAGAGTCCTAAAAAAAATTGTTGCAATGGGAAAAGACAAATGAATCACAAAAATAACCAAAAAATACCTTATTACCAGAAAAATTTTAAAAAGCATTTGGCTCAATAAAGCAAAACAGTTTTAAAAGTGCTTCCTTAATTGGTTGTTTTTTATACCAATGTTAAAGTCAGAGGCTGCTGCTAGGTGGAGTAGTGAATAGAGCACAGGACCTGGAGTCAGGAAAACTTGAGTTCAAATGTGGTCTCAGACACTTGACACACATACTAGCTATGTGATATTGGGCAAGTCACTTAACCCCAAATGCCTTGCTTTCCCTCCTCAAAAGATAATGTAAGATTCTTGGTTAGTTGAAAATACAGAGATAACTTGGTTCAATGGTTTTCTGATAATCAGTATCAAGGGAGACAAAAAACGTTGAGACAGATGCACACTAACAGTATTCATTAGAGAAATATCCAAAAATCTAAACTCAGGAGGGACTCTCTATGGTGGTATGGAGGTTATTTGAACATCTTGCTTTGTAAATGACACAGCTGTTAATTATCAAGACTCAAAGTACTATGGGGCTTCCTTAGCAAGATCCACAAGCAATCACAAGAATTTTATCTTGCAGTATGCACATAGCACAAGATAAAAATAAAAACAAATCAAACAAAAAGGGTACATGATATATGTATATACAGGTATACATGCATCTATGTATATATATGCATGTATGTACACATATACATTATTTGTGTATAGATCTGATATGTACACACATATCTATACACATATGCATATATACCTTCATTGACTTGTTTTTTATATACACATCTAGAGTGCCCCACCTCTTTACTAAATAAAAGGAATTGTGCCTCATCATTAGTTTTCTTAGAACTGAAACTGATCATTCCAAGTAATTACTTTTAAGAAACCCAATTTGTCTCCTCCTTCTTAGTAGTTAACCACTTACCTTTCAATCTTGCTTTCTATCACTTGCTTACTAAATCCTTTCTCCAGAGACAATGCACAAAAATGATGAACAGCATCCCAAATCCTATCTAAATTGCTACAAATTCAAACAAATTTTCTCTATAACTGTAGAGAAATAGGTTGCATGATATAATCTCCTGAATATATCATGCAACTTGACTCCTGGAGTCCTGAAGCCTAGGTTCAAATCTCATTCCTGATATTTACTTTGGGACCAGTTGCCTTGTAGGATTTATGGAAATCAATCTCAGGACTTTAGCCACAGATTATATGTGGAATTCATGGCACAACTCTAAGTTATGAGCCTCTCCCCTAGCCTCTTTGTAAATGGATTCTTTTTTAGTATCGATAAACCCAAGGTAACAAAACATAAGAGAATGCAAATACATATTCAGCAAAGAAGCTGTTGGCAAAAAAATCAGGTAGTGGGTCCTGTGCAATTACACATGCACAGCCTGTATTGAATTGCTTGTCCTTCCAGTGGGGGTGGGTGACAAGGGAGGAACCGAAAGTATCTAGAATTTAAAGCTCTACAATACATGCAACTGGGAATTAAGATATACAGGGACTGGGGTAGGGAGACCCTCCCTGCCCTACCAGAAAGTTAGAGGGGCATTGGAGGAGGGCATAAAAGAGAGCAGATCAGGGGAGGGGCTTTACAGTGGGATCACTGTTTTGGGGTTGGGGGTAGGGGAAAGACGGGGAGAAAATTTGCAGCTCAAAATCTTGTGGAAATGAATGATGTAAACAAGAAAATAAATAAATTAATTAAAAAAAGAAATTTCCCATGAGATTTAGAGTTAGCATTAAAAAATTTCATAAAAATGTTCCAATCTGTGTAAAGCACAGAACCATAACAGACTATGAACTAGTGACAAGAAAGATTATTCGTGGATAAGCAGAGATACTGAGGAAGGACAGTGGCATTCCCATCCCCCTCCATTTTCTCTTCTTCATTCAGAATGATCAGACCATGTCCCTGGTCATGTGTCTAGAGGATAATATGACCATATGGCTGCTTTGTGAGTTCTCTTTAAGGTTCTCTTTCAAAGAAGTCAAGGATTGGGGATAGGGTGCCACATTTTATAAGGGTAGGTTAAGAAAGTGAAAGTTTTCCCTGTATTCCCATGTATTCCCTGAAGGCAGGGATTGTCTCAATTTTTCCTATTTGTACATCCTATTTGGATTTATTAAAAACTATGCAAAATGCTTATAAATGCTTTTTATTGAAAAAAATCAGCTAGTGGTATGGCAAAGATGGGATTAGATGCAAAATTTCTTAATTTCTATTCTATTAAAAATGTTAACACAAATTTCAATATGCTTTATTTCTTTTGTAAAACTATGCATTTTTATTCCAATGACTTTACAAATGCAAGTCTAAGAAGGGTTTCATAAGTTTCACCAGATTGCAAAAGGGGTCCATGATACAAAAAGTATGAAGAGCAACCCTGGATTAGGTTTAAAGGGAAATCAGCATTTTTGGAACACACTACTAAAGATGGTTCCATGGAGACATAATTGTACTTCAAAGTTCGATCAATTTGTTGTGACAGTAGTTTCAAAGTCAGTGTTGAAAACAGGCATCTTAAATTTTGCTTTGTACAAAGAACCTTGTCAATGTTAGCATTTATTTCCTTTGACTTTGCATATTTGTTGAAAGGGCTTCCTCTCCCCTCCCCCACCCGTTTTCTCCCCCTTCTCAATGGGAGGTGAGAGAGCATTTTAACAAATGCTTGTTAAAAGAAAAAAAATGTACATTTGGGGGATGGGTTAGGGAAAGTTAACCCTGATGGAGACTAAATTTTTTCTCATATCTGTCTATTATTCATAATTTCATGGGAAATACACACAATGTACACTAATACCAAAAGTCTATTCACTGACATAGTTACAAAATGCAGAACTAATTTAACTAAGTTTAACTGCTGTACCTTCGCCTTTGGGAGGAGTTTCACCTTTCTTTTCTTTTCGTTCTTGTGTTTTACCAGGTTCTAGACAAAATTCAACACATAGGTATCACTCATGGGTCTTAAAAAATATCCTGTGATATTATCAAACATTTAAATGTCACTTATCATAGTGAGTCTATTATAGGGTGGTACTGGCACAAAACTATCATAGATGACAAGGAAAATCAGAAGAAATGGACTGTGGGTGAAATGTTGGTTCATTGGCAGTAATGTGCTGCCACAGCATTTTGCTGTGTAAAAAAATATGGATTCAGGTCAAACACTGAAATTTTGTAGTCTGTCTGTTTGCAAAACCAGACGTTTGGTGGGAGGGACTGACTGAAGCAAGACGAATTTTTGCACCATAATTAGAACCTTGATAAGGAGTTGTGTGCTCAGCAGCTCTCTTTCCTTCTCCAACTGCACCTCTCTTCCCATTCTCTCCTCTGTCTTGAAAATGACTGTTTTTTTTTAATTTTAGTGACTTAAAAATGTGCCTTTTTATCTGATCTTTCCTTTTATTTCTTTCTGTCTTAACAAGTTGAGTCTAGAGATGTTAGAATGAATCATGTTTGGTAGCCACAGATGGCCTTTGGTTTTAAGTTACAGCAGTTATTTCTTTAGGAAGATTTTTCATTAGTTTTTCATTATTTACATGAAAGTCATCCAGTGGGTCAACAAAGGCTAGAAATCTCCATCAAGAACTCATTTCAGAAGAGTTGCCCTTTATTTATTGTTAGGATACTCTAGTTGTCCTGTTAAGAAAACGTCTCTAATGCCAATGTACATTATTTTTCCTTTCCTCAAATGAAATATTGCCCTAAGGCTAAATGATGCCTTTGGAGATGAATACTTCCACATATATATATTAAAGGATCTGGCAGTAGTCCTGTTAAAGAAAAAGACAGGTACACTCACTCTTTGAAGCAATAGCAGATTTATTGTTCCTGCAATATAGAGAATCCAAGAATACATTTTTTAAAGGTTGTAAACAAACTTTTAAAGACTGAATTGTGTCATGAAGAGTAAGTACTACTTCTTAGTTTCTGGGTGGCTTGGAAAAATGTGTAGGTGTTGCTGTTTGGGAGCAAAGCTGTGGGGGTGGTATGGTGGCTGCAGCTTGAGCTATCAGTCTGAAGAAAGTAGCCTCCTGCTCATTTACAGCTACTCTAAACACACTGCTTATCTCACAATTCTAGGCAGTCTTTGAAACCTGATTGTTCTCTTAATCTCTCTCTACAGTGTTTCTTGACTCCTACTGAGGTATTAGGAGATGGTAATTGGGAAGAGAGAAGGTGTTGGGGTCATGCCTATGAGTTTTAACACTTGTGAAATGAAAGCTAATTTTTAAGGTTTTGCTGATAATTGACTTTTTATTCCAATAAACAAACATCCTTACTTTGCTGTGGGGAAAAAATCATTCTTTATTTTACCAATAATTGTGCAGTGCTTAAATCCATCAAATGAATATGGTAGTAAAAATAAATGCATATGTGTAGTACATACATGTGCATATACATTAATTCATATGTTTCTAGGATATGTGCACTGGATCATGGATATCATCTTTTCACATGTTCAGAAATTTCTATCCTCTGTAGTGCAAAACCATTCAAGCTGAAATAAAAAACTAAAGTTTCCTGATACATGTACAAACACTTAAACTGCTTAAATACCATGCATTTCAACAGTTTAGCACTTAAAAAAATTACCAAGTCATTTTGCTCACCTAATATCATTTCAGTGAACACCAGGTTATCATGTCTAAGATTTCAGAGAATTCTGGGCTGAAGAACAGACTTATATAGGTTGGATTTTGCTTTTTGGAGGGGCTGAGTTACCAGCATCCTATTTAAGAAATTTCTTTTTTTTTAAGTAACTTTTTAATACTAAAACTTTTTCTGAGCAGAAAATGCCCTGGGCTTATTTTAGGTTTGGACTTTAGTGAATGCTACTGATGTTTTTCACGTGTGTGTGTGTGTGTGTATGTGTAAACACGTACATATTTCCATTTCTTTTTTGAGTTAATGACCTAGAAACCAAAACCTTGACATTCATCTCCATTTGAAATGTGAGCTCTGTGAGGACAAGGATCATATTTTTTAACTTTATTTATATCCACAGGCACAGCTAGGTGGCATAGTGGATAAAATGCTGGTCTGGAGTCAGGAAAACCCATCTTCCTATCTCAAATGTGGCCTCAGGCACTCAGCTATATTACACTGGGTAAAGTCACTTACCCCTGTTGGCCTCAGTTCTGCATCTATAAAATTAGCCGGAGAAGGAAATGGCAAACCACCGCACAATCTTTGCCAGGAAAACCCAAATGACTCTTGAAGAGCCAGGCATGATTGAAATGACTCAATGATAACAAAATATCCACAGTGCTTAGCACGGTGCCAGGCACACAGGAAGTACTTAATAAATAAACGCTCATTGATTGATTCTGATTTTTCTGTGTTTCTAAGAAAGTCCTCTAGAGTTCCTATCTGGCAGGAGAAGTGGGATAACAAGATCCTTCTCCATCACACAGAGGCACTGCACAGACATGCAAATATAGACTCTCTGTACTATTTAGAAGCTTGGCCCAAATCTGAGAGAATCTGGGGAGCTTTCTGGGTTTTCAGCTATGCAAGAACTTCTGTAAATAGCCCTGAAAACTGCTGAGCCATTTGTTAGCTTAGTGGTTGTAAAGGCCATTAACTTCAGATCAATCTTGGGTTCGGAGGAAAATTTAGGAAAAGTACAATGATTTCATTAAGGTGTAGATGGACACATTGCTTCCACAATAAAATAGCATTATATTTTCTGGATTTGAAAGAGAAGAACCAAAGTGGCTCTTGGTTTACCGGTATCTGAACTTCAAAGACTTTTATGTTTTGTTGCCTCTGAGTCTGAGGCAGGTTTGGAGAGCAATTTCACCCAAAAGGTCACTGTTTATTTGAAATTTTCCATGGATGTCATTCAAGAGTGTACTTCTTTTGTACTAGTACAGATCTAGATACTTTTCATTTATTTTCCCTGTTGTATTGCTAAAATTTTTACTCTCCAATCTAAGGATCTAATTTAATATATAGTATTTCCATACTAATATCTTAAAGTCTTTTATTTGAAATTGTATAACTATTGAGGAAAAAACAATGAATTTCTATCATATATAAATCACAGAAGTGAAAAATAGCTATGTATATAATATGGAAACTAGAATTCATTATTTTTAAAAAAATCTAGAATTATATTTGAAGAGTCTCAACAAATATGAATAAGAAAAAATATCAAAAGGTGCTCTTTATATTTCAAAAAGCATAAGTTCAAATATGCAAACTCTCAAGTAGAAAAACCTATTTGTTTGAGTTGATGGGTAAGTGTCATTAATGGTTGATACTAATATAAGTAAGTCAGAAAGGAAAGGATTTCTGAATTTTAGTATTCCAAAAAGTTCCAAAGGTGAAGGAGTCGGCCTCTGAAAACCCAGGACCCAGTCACAAAAAGCAAGTGACCTCCTTACAAAGTGTTGAACTAATTGTAAAAATTAGACTTCCCCTGGTGACCCCTTTATGGAACCCAGACAAGTCCCTTTAGTGAATCAGAAAGGGGGCAATGCCACTGGCCACGCAATGATTGTCTGCAGCCTGAGCAACCTTTGAAAGACAGTGGAAAGGTCCATGGGATGTGTATTTGAGTGGCTCCAAGCAGGAACAACATTGTGAGGGGACCCAGCTCTCAGAGCTAAAGAAGGAGATGCCACAAAAAGTCCCACTACTTTTTTGGGCAGTTCCAAAGGGTTTCTCATAGCTTTCCCTTCTATTCCTTCCCTCTACACAACTCATTGGCAGTTGTGCTCTTCCTTAAGACTAACTGACTGCTGCCTGGACTCACTTACACTGGGCCCCTCTAGAACTCTTCCACTGTCTTTTCATTTAAGGTTCATCCAGGATGCAGACAATTGGTTTTTGACCAATGCTGTTGTTTCCTTTCTAACTCACTTGAGGTACTAGTTTGGATTTCATAAAGGTGGTTGCATTTTTTACAGGAGCTGAATTATACGATCCTTACCTTCTGTAACTAGGGCCTGGACTTTCAGAGGCCAGCTCTCTTTTACTAGACTTTCTAAGGAATTGAGCTGGAAAGAGTTTTACTTATGTCTGTATGGCAAATGGCAAACACATAGGAAAAATATGGAATTTATTTGACTTTTGTGGAATGCTCTGACTCAAAACAATATTCCTGATTCAGAACTAGAAAAAGGGACTTCAGAACATGATTCTTTCTTGGTCTTATAAGACATCATCACCCGGAAAACAAACGAGACTGCACAATTGTGATTTAGGATGGAACCGTTTCCTTCCTTGACGTACATTTTATCTATTTATTATCTACACCTCATTTATCTAAAATCAGTGGAAAATGAGTATTCCACCTAAGACCATAGATTCCATATGGGCATGTATATGTTAATTATTTTGGTACTTGCCTAGTACCCACCACAATTCTTATAAATTATGTCATTTTGTCCACAGTCTGTGATGTCACAGATGTGAAGATGCTCTTCCCCAGTGCAGATCCCAATTCAGTCATGAAATGTTGAAATGTTGTCTGCTGTTCAGAGAGGTTACGTAAGTGGCCTTAGTGAATGTCAGAGGTGGGAGCTGAACCCAGGCCTTTCTGACTCTTGGTCAGCACTCAGTTTACCCTGTCGTGCTGCCTCTCTTTAAGCATATTGGAAATCTTTTTATGAGTGATTGGTTAACGGATGAATAAAAGCAGGTTTTCAAGTTTCCTGAAAACATTAGGAATCAAAAATAATTTTAAAAGCCATTTTGGTACAAACCCTCTACCTTATTTAACATTAGACTTAACACCATCTAACTTTTTTTCTTGTTAACTATGGGTCATTATAAATAGCCGTTATTGTACTGGGCTATATAACACATTGGTGCCCTCATTAAGTTGTGAAGCATTGCTTGCCTTTTCATTAAATATCCCCAAATGATCAGACTATTGGAATTTTTTTTGCCTATTTCTTTTTTTTGTTTGTTTTGCTTTTTGGAGGGGGAAAGGCAGGGCAATTGGGGTTAAGTGACTTGCCCAAGGTCACATGGCTAGTGAGTGCTAAGTTTCTGAGGTGGATTTGAACTCCGGTCCTCCTGACTCCAGGGTCCGTGCTGCTTTAGTCACTGGGCCACCTAGCCGCCCCATTTCTACCTATTTCTTTTATCTCCTCCCTCTATAAACTGTCGCTTCTTGTACTATCTGCACTGCTGTTTCTAGTCAGCTGCCTAATGTTATGTATAGTCCTATGTCAGTAGTCCTATGGCATCACCATGCCTGCTGAACTGAATAAGAGTGCCTGGGCTTTGCACCTTTGGGTCTGTCGCTCTGTCACAGATGGCTGAGGCTGTCAGAAGCATAGCTTTGGTTGGTGGGCTACTACTGTAAACCTAACATGAGACATGAAAAATAAGGATTATAAGTCATTCCATTAATCACCTTTTCCTTTTCTACCTTTCCGTTTTGCCCCCTTTGGTGAATCTTCCTTTTCTTTCTCTGGCTCAGGGGGAGGTAGAGGGGGAGGAGGAGGTTCAGGAGGAGGGGCTTCTTCCTTCTTTTTCCTCTCTGCTTCCTGTTCTTCTAGTTTCTTTTTAGCTTGAAAAAAGAACAGATAAGAAATGTTTTCTATTAGGTGATGCTGGCTCACATTATTCAGCCTAAAACAATTTCAAAAATACCATTTTAGGGTGAACTGGGGAATCCACTAATTTGCTAGACTGTGGCCTGTCCCATGGAGTTGGGTAGGCAGGCTTTGGCTCTATGAAGAAGTACATGGACTCTGGATCCTTGCAGCAGGATCAATGGCTTCTAACTGGTCTTCCTGTATATTGGTGACCCAGGACGGTGACAAAGAGGTCTGGCAAATCAGCCAGGAAGAGCAAACATCCTACTCTAATGGAGATATTGATTCCACCTTTGTTGGAACAAAGCCAATGTCAGCTTTTCTAGGACATCTATCAAGCTGGAAGTGGATATCTAGACATGATATACAGCCAAAAAAGCTAATGCCATCTTGGGCTCCATTAAGTGATACATAGTTTCCAGAAATAATAAGGTGATGGTCTCACTGTGCTTTGTCCTGGTAAGACATCTGGGGTATGATGTAATGTCCTAAAATGTGACAATTACCTTTAGCCTCTTTTTTCCTCAATTCAGCAATAAAATACTCTTGTATTTTTGTGGATAAGGTCCTTTTATCTACTTCTGCATTGATTTTTATTAGAATGTCCTGTTTTTCTGAAAACCATTTCTCCAATTCTGGCCAATTGTCCAAGAATCCTAAAATTCTGCAACATCAAAAGGTCAGTGTTATCAATTTGGTGAACAATCTTTAAGTTACCTTTTCAAGCTTTTTTTTAATGGGAAAGGTGAAGCCTGAAAAAAATAACCCTAAAAAGTCAATCATATGAAGCTAAAAGAAATATTCACATCAAAGCAATATACATATCTATATATACACATACATGATCAACACTGTAAGAAGCAATGTATTATAAATGATCAATGCCAGTATTCTTGTGATATATTTCTTTTTCATATTTTTGAGAAATATTTACATGGAAAAGATGCAATTAGAATTGTTTACCATTTCAAATATGGTTTGACCATTTTATTCATAACTAAGTGAAAATCCAAGGATTTTCTGTCCATGTCTCCACGCATGGACAGAAAACTTCTAAGTATTATTCTGACTATCACTATCTGACTAATCAGAGCAGTTCAGTTCTCTCCTTATTACATGATGCTGCATATAATGTTTTGTTGTAAATAGAGACCTAGGAAGTAGCAGATATTTCAGCTTGAACTCAGCTTACCTGAAACAATTCTGGGAACTATTTTGTTTCCATGAGAATAGATGGTCTTAATGTAGTTCAAATGATTCTTTACATGAACTAACTCATTCTCTTTAGCCTTAAAAGGGTTGTCTAGTAAGTGTGGTTAAATAGACCTGATTTTATCTACAACTCTTGTTTTTAGGGAAAGTATCAATTAAATAAAAATAATACAGCACTTAAACACTTTAAGTTACTGTGCTAACTAAATGAGACATTTCTTTTTAAAAATTAATTCATTTATTAAAATTTTTTAGGTCTAAATTCTCTCCCTTTCTCCAGCTTATTCCCTACCCATTGAAAAGGCGAGTAACACGATATCAATTATACATATTAAGTCACGCAAAATATATTTCCATATTAGCCATGTTGCAAAATTTTTTTTGAAAAACAAAGTGAAAAAAGCATGTTTCAATTCAGTTTCCAAGTTCTCTTACAGGAGGTGGATAGAATTTTTCATCATGACTCCTTTAGAATTGTATGGGATCATTTTTTTTTTCAGTCAGAGCAGCCAAGTCTTTCACAGCTGATCATTGTTACAACATTGCTATTAAAATGCACAATGTTCTTCTAGCTCTACTCACTTCATTTAGCATCAGTTCATGTAAGTCTTCCCATGTCTTTCTAAAACCATCTTGCTCATCATTTCTTATCGTCTAATAGTTTTCTCTCATAATCATATACAACAACCTGTTCCACCATTCCCCAATTATGGGCAGCCTCTCAATTTTCATTTCTTTGACACCACAAAAAAGAGCTTCTGGAAATATTTTTGTCCTTTTCCTTTTTTTTTATCTCTTTGGGATACAGACCTAGCAGTGGTATTGTTGGGTCAAAAGATATGAACAGTTTTATAGTCCTTTGAGCATAATTCCAAACTGCTCTCCAGAATGGCTGGAAGGTTTCACAACTCCACCAATTGTGCATTAATGTTCTTGCTTTTTCACATCCCCTCCAACATTAATCATTTTCCTTTTCCATCATGTTAGCTAATCTGAGAGGTGGAAGGTGGTACCTCAGGATTCTTTTAATTTGCATTTCTCTAATCAATAATGATTTAGAGTATTTCTGAATGACTATTCGTAGCTTTATTTCTTTGTCTCAAAACTACTTATTTATAGTCTTTGACCACTTATCAACATTTACCTCTTACTTTTATAAATTTGACTGAGTTCCCTTTTTATTTGAGAAACAAAGGCTTTTCACAGAAATTCACTGTACTTCTTCCCTCTTCCAGTTTTTTTCTTCCCTTCTAATTTTGGCAGCATTGATTTTGTTTGTGCAAAACCTTTTTAATTTCATGTAATGAAATGTCAAGAATGTAAGAAATGTCAAAGTTTGATCTCATGAATGTTCAATTATTTTCCATGTCTAAGTTCTTACTTCTCAGCAAGGATCCCATCTATCGAACCATGAACTGAACAAATTTAGTGTTATTAAATTTTTTACTTATTTTAAATTTAGAGATACAACCTTTATACATAAAAGTTCAGTATATGATGTTTCAGTTATTTATAAAAGTTACTATTCCAAGGTTGTGGGGCAAAATAGCTTTCAAGCCTTTTTTGAACATGTTTGTATACAAAAAGGCCAGGAGTACATTTAAGCAAAGATAACGAAGACCCAATCTCCGCTTGTCTCTCTGACTTTCTCTATCTCTTATCTACATGGGAGAATGGAAGAGATGTGAAAACTGGAGAACTCTGAACCCCGTTGCTATCTGGTAGTTATTGGCAAGTAGCAATGGCTAACTTGCAGTCCATCTTTCATTGATTGAAAACTGGATATTATATAGCATATTCTCTATAATCAAGGATGAGGTCTAAGACAGAGGCACTCAAGGCTCTGGAGGAAGGAAGAGGAGTCCCAAGAAAAAAAATTAAGTCCCCAAACATTAGCTAACCAGGAGGACCTGAGTGTTTATTCCTGAGTTTATTGCCCAGGACTGAGACTCTTTTCCTGGGAGATGACTGGAACTCAGAAGCCAAGAGTCTGAAGGAAAAAGACAGGGGAGACTTTTTTCTGGCTCTCAGGCAGGGACGTCTGTCTTTTCTTAAAGAGGCAAAGCCAATCTCTAGTCTTTATGGTGCCAAAGCATGGCAGGACTAGCTTTTTTCTTGAAAAAGAGACAGCCAGGGATGACATCTGAGCCAGGGGAGGAACAGTAGTTGATGGCTATCTAGCATAGCAGTATCTAGTAAAGACTACATGTCTTAGCAAGCAGTATCCACCTGAGCTGTATCTAGTGGACACTTCATGTTCACCAAGGCAGCATCCTGCAGAGACTGCCAATAGCAGGGGAGCAGCATCATAACCATGATGACATCACAAGTCATCTTCTGTCCTGTTGTGTGTCAGGCACAAGTTCTCCTTCACAGCATGCCACATGTTTCCTAATGCACTCCCCTCAATATTCCTGCCTTGGCCACATGTGCTCCCTTTCTGTCTGCCTTATCTATATGCACTTCTTATGTGTGTAGCTAGCTCTCCACATGCCTACACTTTTCCCACTGATGTGGGAAATGTGTGTGGGACATGTGTTCCCCAGGTTTAAAGGAGAAACATTTTATTGCTATTTAAAAAACAACAGCAACAACAAAAACCAACCCCCATTTCATTAAATGCCTTTGTGATGACCTAATTATGTGTCCTCTGACCGACTAAGCAAAAAGTAAACCCATTAGTAGAAGCTTATAAGTTATGGTTTTAAGAGTTTATGGGTTCAGAAAGTATTTTGAACCAGGAATTGTCATTTCTGGGGGGAAACTTGTCCTTTGAGTTGGTGAATTTCCTCAGGTAATACCCGATTTTTGCTTTAGGATAAAAATGTAAATATTTAAATCAATGCATTTTCTCCCAAGTTTTGGTATTTCCAAAGTAGCTGTAATTCCATTTATATACATACTGGATCAACAGTAAAGAAAAGAAGGAAAATTAGTATTATACTGACCTGTGTTGTATCTGATCCCTCAAGAGCTCAGTTTTTGCTCGATGTTCAGAAAATGCTTCTGGACTTGTACTGTTCATTCCAAAAGTTGTTTCAGGGTTACTTTTTTCGCCTCCTGTATGAAAATTGTTTCATTATAAAGAGTTAAAATGCTATAAAAGCCTAGCATTCCTAATATGTGCCAAAACGAATAGCTGTCTAAAATGCTAATCAGATATTGGCCAGTCCTTGCCCAGAACTAGCTAAAATTTTTATCAGTAACTAACAAGGTGAGATAGAACCTGTCACTTAGGTTTGCACATTGGATAAAAGAATTACAATTTAAAATTTCATAGAGTAAAGGTGAAAAGTAGCCCAAAACAAAAAAGAATAAGTTTAAGTACAGGGCAATATATAGCTCAATAAAGAAGAATAAACAAACTACATATTCAGAAGAGGAAAGTAAAGCTAAAAAATTATATAAGTTTACTAGTGAATAAAAGGCTGATCAATGGTCAGAAAAAATCAACTCTATGCTTTATAGAAGAAGTATCATAATGGGATTAAAATCAGAGTAAAATTAGAGCATGAAAGGTTGAATAGAAACCTTCTGAATTAATGGACACACAGTTTTGGATAAGGGGAAAATGTAAGGAACCTAGAGTTCTAAAAAGAGACATAAAATGTTGAAAAAACTTGAGGCGTAGTTAAAGGAATTACATATTGAAGAAAATTAGCATATTGAAGAAAAGGTTGAATGATAATAAAATAATAATTTTCAAGTACATAAAGAATTCTTTGACTGAATAGATGGATAACACAGTTCTTTAGTATTTCCTATGTATGAAGCACTAGGCTAAATACTAAGGATACAAAGAGGAAAATAAAACAGTCCCCACTCTCAAGGAGTTTACATTCTAATGAGTGAAACACTGCATTTAGACAGTTTCAGTTGTATGACAGATGTAAATGTCCCTCTACAGACCATACAGGTTAGCAGTTTTCTGCTTCTAGGTCCACTTAGGAAATGGCAAGAGAAAACGGGCTCAAAATACAACATGATGCATCTAGGGTGTTTATAATGAAGGATATCTTCTGCACGTTAGGTCTATTAACATTCAAGTGGGAAGTGAGGAAGATTAAGAAAGCCTCTTCCTCTACTGGTTTTTAAGAAGCACAGACTTTCACCTACTTGGGGTTTTATAGGGGAATCCTGCCTAGAAAGAAGAGAGTTAATAAACTAAAAGACTTGTCCAAACACCTTCCATCCTTCAAATATTTAAAGTATTGTTCCACGGGATTGAGGAATGGACTTGTTCTATTTGGTTCCAGATAACAGGACTAGCAGTAATGAGTAGGAGCCACGAGGAGGCTAATTTGGGCTTGACATATGGAAAATTTTTCTAATAATCAGAACTAGCCAAATTTATAATCAGGTACTTTCAGAGGTTGAGGGCTCCCCCTACTAAAAGTCTGGTAATGAAGGTTGGAAAGAGAAAGGGATTCCTGTTCAGGTCTAGATTGGACTATATGGTTTCTGAGGTCCCTTTCAATTCCGAGGTTCTGAGATAGGAACTGCATAATTAAAACTTTCAAACCATTTCAAACTGTTACGTGAAGCTAAATCAAGAATATTAGATTCAGTGCTTTACATTTCAAATCTAGACATGTACATTTAAAAAAAAGTGAATATAACTCTGTATAAGAGAGATGAGAGGTACTCCCCCAGAATCTACTTGCACTGATGTTTTGGACCCAGAGGACTGTTGGATTATTTAATGGAAAATGTTGAGAGAAAGATTCCAGAAAGAAAAAGGGTAAGAAAGCAGGTTAGGGAATTATGTGGTGTCTTCTGGGCATCTGCTTTCCCAGCTGTTGCTTTTAAAGAAATTATTGTAGGGAGCTACAGTGCTGAGGCTGAGGGCTATGAGGGTATTTGCTCCACTGAGATCAATGATGGTGATCTCCCTCTGTGCCCTGAGAGACATTGCCTTCTCCGCCATCCTCAAGTTGAGAAGAAAATACTACTACTCTAAATGTTCATTTCCCTTAAGATCGGCACAAAAGTTATTTTCTGTTACTATGGTCAGAAGCACCCAGAAATGACTACTACTTGTCCAATGGACTCTACTTCTCTTCCCTTTTACTCTACCCATTGCTAAGTTGTCTATTTCCCCCCACAGAAAAGAAAGAAATTAATGGCTACTAACCCTTGTTGTAAAACCAATGCAAGTATTTGTAGATGGAGGCTGAGGAAACTGGTCTATTGGGGAAAATGAGAGATATATTTAGCCTCTTCTAAACGGAACAAGGGAGGAGATGGCAGAGTAATGACATCTTCTCCCAGAGATGATGTCCTTCTCATTACTCTGTGATGATGTTCACTAGCCAGTTCAAAGTTAATTTAAAGGAGAGAGTATGAAGAGAGAGATAGAGAGATAGAGATCAATAAGCTGAAATGAAAAAAAAAAACCTTTATACTAGAGAATCTGAGCCCCTAGAGCAGATTTGAGCCAGTTTGCCATGAAGGGAGAAGAAGAGGTTGCCTTCGAAGTGTACTTTGCAGAAGCCCTTTGGATGCCTTTGTCAGTACATCTGCTGTTACTCCCCTATACATATTACCACTTCCAGAAATCACCTGTAGGTGAACCCTTCAGTCCCCTCCCCATCATCACCTACTCTCTGGAATCTCCTTACATGTGTACCTGTATATTACATGTAAAGGCCACCTTGCTTGTAGTTTTATTATTACTTTGACCAGCAGACACCCACTTAATTATTAACACATGCAGATGTACAAGTATGCACACTGATGTATATTGTTTTACTTCCTTCCCTCATGTCCCTGCCTCCAAACACATTCAAAAGAGAGATTTCTTTAGGATACAATTGTCTTGGAGATGTTATTTATTTCTGAAACAAAAGCCCATCTTTTTAAGATCAATATAATTCTGATTATATTGAATAGTTACAACTCATGGAATATGAGTCTCCAAGAATTAAATTTGTGGGTCAGCAAAAGGTTGTAATCCTGGAGAATTATGCATAAGACCCTACAGAAAAGAAACATGGCTGGAAGGGAAATGGGTTGGTCATGTATCAAGGGCAAGATAAAATTGATGGAGAGTTTACAGTAGCTAAGCATTGTCAGCCTCATCAATGAAAGAAGACTGTGTAGGAACCTTAGCTAGTTTGAAAACCATTTCACAGGGATAAAAATAATGATATGATATGATATGATAGAACAGAATATAACAATAGATAATACAATATAATATAACATAACATAGCACAATACAACATACTATACTATACTGTACTTTACTATATTATACTATACTATGCCATGCCATGCTATACCATACCATACCATACTATATTATAATATGATATAGTAGCCTGAAGAAAAATGGGTGAAATCTTGCTTATATCATTGAGACAGTTCATGACTTTAGTCAGGGTGACACCACAGAAATGTGCTGGAATTATATGAAAGTGTCTCAGTTGCAATACTCATCCAGATTAAAATGGCTCAGTGTACTAGGAAGACTTCTGATTTGGAGTCAGCAAGTGTAGTGATACAATGCACGTAAAGTCCTCTGTAGGTTTAAAGTGCCATGCAAATGTAAGCTATTTTTATAATTACATAAATAATATCAAGAGAACATCTTTTAAGCTAGTTATTTTTTGGAGAGCTTCATTTGGGAGGCTGCAGTTGGCAGGGATTTTCACTACCAGCTTCTCTTATTAGATGCTATCAATGTATAGATCTAATGCTATATGGCTGAACAGTAATAGTCATGGTAGAAGAGTTAGATTTAGGTGGTTCAAGATTTTAAAAAAATATTGAAATTAGGGGTAGCTGGGTGACACAGTGAATAAAGCACCGATCCTGGGAACAGGAAGACCTGAGTTCAAATGTGACCTCAGAAACTTACTAACTGTGTAATCTTGGGCAAGTCACTTAACTCCAGCCTTCCCCTCTCCAAAAAGCAAAAAAATATATTGAAATTTATTTCATGAAATAAATGGTCACACTGCATTCAGCCTTTCTATGCATAAATGCTACAATGCTCTATAAAATTTCTTCAATAAACTGTCCAACTTACCCATCACACGATTCAGCACCATTGTATCAGTTATATCCAGTAACATAGCAAAATCAAGTGCAGGTGGGGGAGGAGGGGGCTTTTTAGGTGCTGTTGGATCATATACCAGTGTTGATTTTTTGTTATTCTTTCCCTCTTGTTCTTGTTGATCTGGGTTGAACCCTGTAAGGGCTTCCTCAAGAAGTTTTGCTTGAGTTACTGTCATTGGAAAACCATCCAAGATCCATCCTTTTTCTGTTGGTACTTGACTAAAGTTTGAAAGAACATGAAAACAGTAATATTTAGGAAAAAATAAAACTAATCATGAGCATAATACTAAAAGTCTGATTGCTATCTTTTGTGGGGTTAAATCAGATGCAATTAGAATAATGTACTGTAATAAAAAGCTATGAAAAACTCATTACATATATTTTAATTTTATAAAAAAGTAGATTAATCTTCCTAAAGCATCATTGCTATTATATTGCTATTGTGTTTAAAAAATTCTTTAGTGGCTACTTCTTTATGATCAAGTCCAAACTCTTTAGCTTTGAATTTAAGACCTTCTAAAATCTATCTTTTGCTTACCTCTCCAGACTTAGCTTTTTAAAAAATATTAATTTATTTTCTTGTTTACATCATTCATTTCCACGAGATTTTAAGTTGCAAATTTTCTCCCCATCCTTCCCCTAGCCAACACCTTAAAATAGCCCTATCCACTATATAACCCCTCCCCCAATCTTCTCTTTCCTATGTCCTCTACTCACCCCTCTGACTTTCCAGTAGGACAGGATGGATCTCCCTACCACAGTGCCTGTATATCTTAATTGACAGTTGGATATAGTTAACAACAACAACAACAACAATATATATATATATATATATATATATATATATATATACACACACACACACACACACACACACACACACATATATATATGTATGTATACATAATATATTTTTAACATTTGATTATAGAACTTTAAATTCTAGATTCTTTCCCTTCCTCCCTTGTCACTTACCCCCACTGGAAGGACAAGCAATTCAATACAGGCTGTACATGTGCAATTATGCAGAACATCTCCACAGTGGGCATATTGTGAGAGATTGCTTATATATCCCTTCTTCCTATCCCACCCCGCCACCTTGTTGTATTCTTTACCCTGTCCCTGTCCTTGTCTCTTTACAGAAGTGTGTACTTCTAGCAACCCTCCCTCCACCCTGCCCTCCCCTCCATCATCCCACCTCTCGTCCCTATCCCTCCTATTCTCCTGTGTGGCAAGATACCCATTTTAGAGTGTATGTCATTCCTTCTCTAAGCCAAATTCAATGAGAGCAAGGTTGAATCTTTCCCTTTTGCCTTCCTGTTCTTCCCCTCCATTGTAAGAATTATCCCTTGCCTCTTCTATATGACAGGATTAACCCCATTCTCTCTCTCCCTGTCTCCTCTCATTCTAATCCTCTCCCACCTCAGAATTTCACCTTTTAAGAGTATCATCCCTTCCTATTCAATTGATCCTGTGCCCTCTATGTACTCATATATACACATACTCAGATATGTGTTCGTATGCATATATAAACCGTCCTAGACATATGTATATATGTATGAATGTATGCATATGTATATATACATTTGTATTCCTTTCACCTATCCTCATACTGGGAAAAGTTTCATAAGTTACAATTATCATTTTTCCATGTTGGCATGTAAATAGTTCATCTTCAATAAGTTCCTTATGATTTCTTTTCCATGTTTACCTTCTCATGCTTCTTGTATTTGAGTGTCAAATTTTCTTTTCAGTTCTGTTTTTTTCAGCAAGAATGCTTGAAAAGTCCTCCACCTCATTGAATGACCATATTTTCCCCTG
>CM053594.1:297817193-297871388 GCA_028646575.1 Pseudocheirus occidentalis | reverse complement strand
GCGGTCTGCAGGCCCGGAGTTCTAAAGCAGCCATGTTGAAGCTGCTTCAGGCCCGCTGCTTCTTCTGCTTCCTTGCCCTGGAGGCAGTTTAGCCAGACTGATTTTCTCCCCCAACTTTAGCTGAGTTCCACTGACCTTTCACTTAGTCCTTGTTTCTTATGGCTTGATAATTCTGGAAAGTGCCACAGCCACCACTGATCCACTCTCCTGAAGGCTCCAGCTGTGGCTTCTCCTGGCTGCCCTGGGGCCAAGCCGTGGTTTTAGGCTGGGCTGGTTTTGGCTCCCAGTGTGTTGTGATGAGCCCTTCCTGCCGAGCTGGTGGGCGATGTGTTTTTCCCTATTCTTGTGAGTTTCGGTGCCCTAAAATTTGTTTAGAGTCATAATTTATGGGTATTTGATGTGGCTATGTGTGAGTTGTGGAACCTTGTTGCTTCTACACTGCCATCTTGGCTCCCCAATCCAGACTTATCTTTCACTACTCATAAGCAAGTCACCTAATTTTTTTTTTAGCTAAACTATTATGAAACAGATGCTTGAAGTTCAGTGTGGCAGTTTGTGCCTCAAATGCTAAACTGTGCCAGTCACGAGAGTTGGGCTTACTGGAGAGTACTTAAACCACTCATAATTAAATAAGCTTATAAATGCATTAAAGACAGCACAAAAGAAGATAATTCATACTTAATGGCATCCACCACGATTTGAATTAGCAGTACATCAGGAATACTTCTTCCTTTCTTCAGCAACTTTTCACATTTTGCACCAAGTTGAGCACGGTTACTAAGCTGTGGAAACAAGAAAGACTTACAGTACATGTAATCAAAAATACACATCCAAAGTTTGGTGTAATAATATCAGAATGGTTGAAATGACTGTATCTCATTATGAAATGGCTATAAAATCTAAAAGAAATTTAGTAATTATGAGAATATAATTAGGTAGTTCTAAGAAATTCACCCATGGCCAGGCTTAGTTTTTATAAAGTAAAATTTTTTGAAGGCTTCATAGAAGAGCTCATGAAAAATGATAGGAGTTGCATGGCTCAAACTGTAGACTTGGGATCATAAGTTTTTATCCAGTCTACTACTGAATTGGGCTGTGTCTCCTTAGCTGAAATAGGAAGATTTTAGGGGGAAACTGTTCTGAGAACTTATTATCTTCCCAGTCTAGCTGAGAATGACCCAGAATCATATGTTCATTTGGTATAATTTCTGCTTTAACACTTGTACTACAATTTTCTTTGAGTGGGTGCTGATTTTTACTTTAGGCTGTTAATTAGTTCCAATTAATTGAAATGTAGGCCAGGAATATTGCTGAAGAGGACTGATTAGCATGACAATGCCCTAATCATTCTAAGACATCTTGGTTCTACTTGATGAGACAGTTACTCTGAAGTAACTCTATTTCAGGAGAACTGGCTAAGACTGGGAGTGACAAGTCAAAAATAAGAACTTTAGAACTTCACATTCACTTGTGAGAAACTCATCTATTTAATAAATATTGACTTGTGCCCACTATCTCCAAGAATATAAGGGATACAAAGACAAGAACATTATCATTCCTGCTCTCTAGAGGCTTCTAATACTAATAAAATCCTTGGTCTTACAGTGCTATGTTGTACTATAACATCTAATATCTGTTGTCTGTGAGCTTTATAAAAGATTGCTACAAGAATTGATGAATTGTCATAGATTGTCACACCAATAATACAAAATGGAACATCTTTTTAAAAATCAACATTTCAATAAATAACTCCCTAAAGTTGTATAATTAATTTCTACTTGCAAGTAGACAGATAAATAGGTGACAGTAGTAATCATTACATAAAAGACTGAGATCCCAAAGGCTTATAATAACAACACATTTTTATTAATTTATTCATATTATTTCAAATGCATAAAAGAGTAAATTATGGGATAAAAAAGAAACATAGTTTCAGTCAAAAAATGAGATGTAATTCAAAATTGAATGTGTTTTTGAGGTAATGAACAACTGAGAGAACAAATGTCTTCAAAGCCAAGTAAGTAAACATAGTTTTCTATAAAATATAATGATGATTTTACTGACCCTCCATCAACAGGACATGAATTCTGAGACATTATTATTCCAGGTGTGATGCATTTGCACTAAGTCATTAAGATGCTCAATTTTATAACAGCACCTACCTGTAACCATTGCTCTGGGAATAAAATGGGATGATATTTGTAATGTTTTACAAACCTTAAAACAGTATAAATCCTGTAATAATAATAACTGCCATTCAATAATCATCATCATCATCAATCAATAATAATAATTAGTAGTTATAGTAGTAGCAGCAGCAATAGCAATAGTAATATTTCCAAGAACACATATTTGTGAGATGTCTAAAATAAGGAGTCTTTGGCTCCTATGAAAATCTACTTGGGGGGCGGCTAGGTGGCGCAGTGAATAGAGCACCGGCCCTGGAGTCAGGAGTACCTGAGTTCAAATCCGGCCTCAGACACTTAACACACACACACACAAAAAAAACTAGCCGTGTGACCTTGGGCAAGTCACTTAGCCCCAACTGCCCTCCAAAAAGCAAAAAAAAAAAAAAAAAAAAAAAAAAAGAAAATCTACTTGGAGAATAGATCATTTGAACAAATAAAGATGTCAGACTTTAGGGATAGGGTTGAGTCTGTAATTTCATTGGCACAGGGAAATAGAGGGAACCAACATAGGAGGGCACTTTCTCTGAAATTACAGTTTTAAAGATTTGCCTATCTTTAGAGCCCTGAGGCATTAAGTAATTTGCCCAAATGTCACAGTCAATTTGTGTCAAAGACAGCCTTTGACGCCATTTCTGTTTCTCCACCATGTTGCCTCTCAAAACTTTGGAGAAGTTTTGAAACCTAGAACACTTAATAAGTTTGCCCTATGGTGAAGAATAAGAAAAGAAAAGTGTGACTTAATTTCTTTGGTGTAAGTGTATATGTGGCAGATTCATAGCACTTAGGCAGCTTTAGTAGAATGATTAAAAAAAAAGAATGATAGAAAAATCTTACGATATAAATACAATTTTCTCTGATTAGAGTTATTTAAGGATAAATTCTGGCAGGTAAGAAAGTAAAGGGGATATGAAAAGCCAACAAGATCACAGTCAAAATATGAAAGGGGAGAAAATGTATAATTTTTACCATTGAACAATATATTTCAAATGTGTGCATACCCATTTTGGAAAGATTCAATAATAATTTTCATAAATTATAAATAATAGTAATTGAATTTATTTTGTTACCTGCATAATACACAGATAACTGGAGATTTGCTAAAGCATCTTTAGTGGCTGGCAGATCTGCCAATATATTTTCTCAAAAAGAAAAAATATATTGCTAATTCATTTTATTAAGAAAATGAGAGAAAAATACTCTTCTTAATGATTTACTTGGGGACTTTCAAGGTCAAAACTGGATTGCATTACTTACTTTTATTATATTACTTGCTTTCACATCCTGGACCGCATCCTGGACCGAAGGTGATTTCTCAAGTTTTTCACCTAGGGACAGGAGAAATGGTCAGAAGAGATTTTCTATAACATTTATAACTAACGGCTAAATATATACATTTGCCATTACATAGGGAAAGCCATTCAGTATATTTGAAATATTTATTCTTTTAATTGCTCACAAAACTATAACAGTAAAACCATACATTATAGTGACTAGTAGCCTCTCTCATGTTCTTCAGATCTTTGTTGATGTTGTTTTTAATGTAATGCTTCCTATCTATTTATTTATTTTCAGTTTTTGAATTTTTCAGCCCAAGTGTTTAGAAGAAAAAAAAACCTAAAGGATTATGGGTGATGACCATATATGCAAATTGAAACTAGTTTGTAATTTATGAAGAAGCAGTAATGCAGGTTTTCTTTATGAGTGATTTTAGGAAAGAGCTTTGTAGGATTTGAGTTAAATACAATTTTGTCCAAGTGAAAAAAATTGCAACTTTAAAGTTTTTACTATTAGAGCTAGATGTTAAGTACCAGTGCAATGGGGAAAAATAACACAAAATTTTTCCAAGGAAAGACACAAAGACTAACCACCTTGGGAATGGTACCTGAGACTAAACTTAATATTTAATTCTATGCTGACAATGATAGTGAATAGTGAGCCATCAACTTTAATCCTTTTGATAATGTAGTAGTACACTTGTCTTTACCATCTGCCCTGCTGTTATGCCTTCTGGACACATGGACTTTGCCATCCAACCTGTAGCTGAAAACATGGTGTATGTATGTGTATGTGTGTGTGTGTGTGTGTGTGTGTGTGCTGTTCCCCTAATTAGGCTGTGAGCCTCTTGAGGGCAGGGACCATCTTGCTTTTCTACTTATATACCCAAGTGCTTAGCACAATGGTTGACATATGATAAATGCATTCTGTTCTATCTTATCATGTGATGATTGAAATCTGAACAGTACAGTAGAAAATTACAAATATATTTAATAGACCAAAGTCACTTTGTATTTTAATCTTGAGTTTTCCAAAGATACTCTACAAAGGGATTGAATGACTTAAGAAGCAGGTCCTAACTAAAGTAAATATTAGATTTTGGGCTAGCTAGAATAAATTTATTTTTGTCTGAAATAAGAACTGATTTTTTTTCTAAAGTAAGTTTTCTATTACTCACATAACTTTAAGTAATAGGATTCTATTTCCTGACTATATACAATGAACTAGGAAATGGTAATCAGTAGCTGTGTTTCTATCCTGGTTCCAGAGAGGTTGCAGAAGATCACATCACAAGACTTCCCTCTAAAACTTCAGAGTTTGGGATGCCAAAATCCCAAGTTTCTTTTCAATAAATTATATATAACAATTTAAAGAAAAATGAAGGTGAAAAAAATCTCTATGGTGTTTCTATGTTTTATTTCCCAGTGGAACATAGAAACTTTCTCTTTGCCTATGAGCATCCACCTCTCCGCAGCCAATCCTCCTGATTACTATTGCTCTCAATAATAACATTACATACTCTTCTTCCCACCTAGATCAGCACTCTACCTTGGACACCCAGAATCCATGCCCTGAGTGCATATGGAAGTTAATTTACTGATCTTTGGAGCTTTCTTCCTATGTCCCAAAAAACTGGCCCCAGGTTGCAGACCATGTTTTCTCTTCACACTTCACTCAACCTGCCAAACATCCACTCAGAGTACTTTGTTATTTGCCTGCAAATGTATACACGTGCTCCCCTTAACCACCACTCCCCCTCCACTTTCTACCTCTTTCTTTGGGCACAATATTCAAATCAATGGTATTATTTCTGGAAAGGGCATGTAAATTACCTGATCTGTATGTGATCTCTACTCTAACTCCTCAGACCAAAATACTCCTCCCCATCTACCATTTCTCTATACCTGTAGTCTATTTATTAGAATATCTTCTACTTAAAGTAAGGATTGTCTTTCTTTTTATATTTGTACCTTCAGTGTTTAACATAGTGCCTAGCACATAGTAAATGCTTAATAAATGTTTCATTCATTAATTCATTCAGTTAGTCATTCATTCATTCACCACTCTAAGGATTCAATAGAGTATTACCTTCTACATGAGAATCGTTTTCAGCATGTATTACTGTTACTGAAGCTGTCTCCTTTGGTTCCTTTTAAAAACAAAATTATTTAAAGTTTACTAAGATTAATGATTTCAATTCTCTGTAACTTAAAGCTTGAATGACAGACTACATATAATTATATCCCTAAAATTTGTGACATTAAAGGAGTTTCAGAGACTTTGATTATAATCTATTATGGGCAATATACATGGGAGCCTGGGGCTGAGGAATAAAAATCTAGCTTATCACAAATATCCCTTGATCAAGCAGTGCAAAGATCTCCACTGTTTGGCAGCCATTAAGAAAATAGGGAAAGACAGACATGCTTATTTTGAATATTTGATACCAACAATAAATGGTTATCATAGCATCATCAAAGAACCAAAAAACCCCTTTCCCTTTATTCTTTTTTCTCTTTTCTTCCCTATTCTCTCTCTTACTTCTTCCCCTGTCCCCTTCTTTCTCTCTGTCTCTCCCCTGCCTCCACCTTTCTTCCTTTCTCTTTCAAAAGCAGAATTCTCTTTTACACAGAAGATCCAAGTTTGATTCCTTGTTTATTTCCTTCAGTACTTTAAAGTGTCCACAATTTCATCAACGTAGGTACTAGTAGCACTGAAGCAGATCTCCACCTCTCCAGATCTCAGGAAATAGTTATCATGACTATCTATCTATGGGCAAAAAATTCTTCACTTCCTGGCCAAATTTTTGGTGGTGGTCCACTAAAACAGAATGAGGTTGGTCTTCAGACCAGCTGCTATCTCTTACCAAAGTGTATACTCCAAGTCCTTCCATGTATGAAGACCTTCTAGAATTTGTCCTAGAACTCCTAGATAATGCTCTTAATTTGAAGCACTATAGTATCCTGGAAAGAATGTGGGCTTTAGAAGCAGGAGCCCTGACTTTTGGTTCTAGCTCTGCTATTAATAAATGTTGAAACCTTGAGAAAGTGACTCAACTTTCTGGACCTCTGTTTCCATAAGTACAAAATGTGAAGATAGCCAAATAATCAGAAATGTCTCTTCCAACACTAAATCTCTATCGTTCTAAATATGACAAATAAAGTTAGGATTATACTTGCCTGGATTTCTTTTTCAGACTTTTCTTTGTCTTCCACATGCACTGGATCTACAGATACTGATTCATTTAAAAGGAAAGCCTGAATAGCTTCTTGAACCAGAATGTCAATAGAAAGTATCTCAATATGGAAAGCTAAGATAAAGTGGAATATTTTGAGTCAGTTTGATTAATTAAAAATGTTTATTGAGTGCCAATTATATGCAAGACATGTAGTTTTTCATTTAGGTTTTAATAACACTGTCTTTTGGGGCATTAGGGTCTATGCCCTAGAATTACCTTTTCAACGAAACTGCTTTTTAAAATCTACCATATTATGAATAGTATTATAGCAAGTTTCCAATACAAAAAATCTATGGCTAGACAAGAACAGAAACTATTAGGGGACAGTACCTAATTCACCAAGAACTACTGGGAAAAATGGAAAGGTGTTTGGTAAAACTTAGGTGTGAATCACAATCTTTCACCTTATGCCACATGATACTTCAGACAGAAAAAGACCTAAATATGTTTAATGACCTAAACAAAAAAGGTGATCATCCTTTAAAAAAACATACACATTGAAAAGAGTTGCCTTTAACACTTGTGGTTAAGAGAAAACTTAAAACCAAGAGATAGAGGCGATCATAAAAGAGAAATTTTCAATTATATAAAATCAAAGAAAACTTTTACACAAACAAAATAATGAAATCAATGCTGCAAAAATGAAAACATGTTAAAGTATAACAAATACATTACATCAAATATCTTTGATTTCTGTTAGTGTCAAATCATACAAAATTCTGAAGTCCCAAATATATGGGAAGTGACATATATAAGTCCAAAAATCACTAATAAAAAGTGGTATAATATTATGAACAGTTTTTAAAAGAAAAATTGCAAACCATCAACAACTATTTGAAAAAAAATTCTCCAGAATTTTAATAGTGAGATAAAAACAAAGTAAAACATCTCTAAGGTTTTACTTAACGCTCCTCAAATTGTACAAAATGATGTAAGATGGAACTAATCAATTTTGTTAGAGATTTTGGAAGACAGTGTTGGTAGCCTGTCAACTGGAGACAACTCTGGAAAACAAGTTTGAATTGTGCTAGAAAAATGACTAATCTATTAATCCCACTATTGGCCGTATATCCCCCCAAAGTGAAAAACGTATAGGAAGGCACCATATAAACCAAAAATATCTGTAGTATTGTTTCTTGTGGCAGCAAAAGAATGAGAAACAAAGCAAGTGCCTTTAAATGGGGAATGGCTGAAAAATTGAATTGTATCACGGAATTGAAAACAATGTGACATAGGAAACAACAGATATGAAGAATTCAAGAAAAATGTGGGAAATATCTGTTTAAACTGATGAAAAGTGAATTAAGCAGAACCATGAGAGGCAAAAACTGAGAGGCAGCTCAGAACTGTTAAGGTTTATAAGACCTGCTACTTTTGTTTTTTACATAAGAAGATAGATAGTATGCCAAGATTATGGCATATTCTTTCTTATATGTGACTAGAAACACTCAATGTCAACACTCAGCTGGGAACACTCATAGTTAGGCAGCAATTAGATATGAAATTAAAAAAAATTACCTTCTTCTAAAATCTTCAGACAGCTGGTTTTTCCACTACATGTCTTTCCCAGAATGCATCCTTTAGTTGAAAAGGAAGGAATATGAGGTGCAAAAGTACTTTCTTTTGGAGGGTAAACCTTTTCATTAACTGAGCGAAGCACATGACCCAATATGTTATTATTGGGAGGTACGGCAGACTCAGACATTTCTTCTGGGAGGGTCCACTCTCCAGTAAGCGTCTATGACAAATGTAAATAAGAAACATGTTTAATGACTTATATAATACATAAAATAAGTATTACATAATGTATAATATTCTATAATGTATCATATAATCAATATATAGATTATACAGTATACAATATAGTAGTGTAGGTTATACTAGCAACTTATATTTTTAATTTCTGAATCATCTATGTTAGTGGTTCTCCACCTTCTTAATGCTGTGACCCTTTAATACAGTTACTCATGTTATGGTGACACCCAACCATAAAATTATTTTCGTTGCTTCTTCATAAGTGTAATTTTGTTTTCTGATGATCTTAGGTGACCCCTGTGAAAGGGTCATTCGCCCCTAAAGGGGTCACAACCAACAGGTTGAGAACCGCTGGTCTTTATAAGTCATAAGTTCTTTATAGTAATTTTCATGAGTAAAAAGACTCAAGGAAAAACATGAGCATATCATATAAAGACCAGAAAGAAACTAGAATGATCATAACCTTATATAAAGGAATTAATTTAATTACACTACTTTTAGGTATGGATATGATAGAGAAGTCAATCAAAATGGATTCTGATAATCAATAGAGAGAAAAGCTGTTATATGTAAGAACCAGCAATTCATCTAATACCTTACAAAAAAGCAAAATTAATCTGAAGTAATTAAAATTTAAAAATTTAGAAGAGATCAAAAGGTAATATTTATGATTATATTTTCTACTAATTTTTTATTTGTGTAGAAATACTCGGAAAAATATATCAGTACAATTATTCAAGTATTTCACATTAACATCAAATTAATTTGAAACCTGTGATGACTAATAAATACAAAAGAGATAAAAATTAGTATAATTTATAATCATACTTCCCTTTAAAATAGCCTGTGATTTTCACAAAAATATCCAGGAGGAAATACAGGAAAAATGTACTAACAACATTTTTCATTTGAAAACCTTTAAAACTCTCTTTAGATTATATGGGATAAAGTTAGCAACTATGAATTGTGTCAGTTTCATAGCCCATTGATAAACTGACCTTCACATAGCTATCTGACAGTAGAAACGAACTATTCTGAGCATATTTTCCGGAGTATTTTTTTTTATTTTGGCTTGCATACATCAATTATTTACTGCACTATTAAATTAGTTTAATCCTATCATGCCATTTCTATGGAAAATTCAACAAAGAAGACAAATCACATCAAACAGTAAAATCTTAGAAAATGCTCACAAATAATAAGCCCTATCGACTTGACATAGATATGGTCTCTCCTCTGCCCTTTCTTCATGCTTCCAACATTCAAATCCACATTAGGCAACCAAATATGCATTAGCTTAGTGATTTTACTAATGTTATTCTTATTTTTCAAAGATAATTGTAGCTTTGAGGTTTTTATTTCTCTCCCTCATTAGAATACAAGTATTTGTTCATAGCAAATAAACTTAAGTTCCTCCACCAACATGAGTTCCCACGAAAATCAAAACAATTTAAAAAAGCATAGGAAAAAAGAGCACAAGAAAATTATTTTAAAAACACTCCCAGTTGTAATCAGCTTAAATGCTTTTAGCTACATTCTGACTTCTTTTAGTATTAATATGCTCTAGTACTTATCATCTATATTGGGCAGTCTTAAACAACATTTCCCAATCATTTTCTGAATGAGACTTCATTGAGTGGAGCTTTTTAAAAATTACATAAATTCTAGACATTGGTTAAAATGGTAATTTTACCAACAAAAACAGGCCAGTGTAACAGATCTTACTGTTACAGGATTTGGAGATGGAAGGTAGCTTTAGATTCACTGAGGGCAATGATTTGTCATTAGATGACAACACAGTTTGATCCCATATTAAGCAATAAATCAAAGTTTCTGAGTTGCATTTTTCTATCCTTGGTTATTTCTCTGTTTGGTTATTGTAGAAGGGATATTTATATTAACTGTTTAATAAAAGTAATGTGACAATTTCTCCAAATATCTATACCAGGGATGGGGAACCTGCAGCCTTGAGGCTATTAAGTAAAGGCTATTAGGATGGATCATATAGAATCTTTATTTTTTTTTGTTGTTGAGCATACCTCTGTGACAATCACCAGGTATTCATATCATGTCATTGTATTAGATATTAAATGCCTGCCTATTTCCTTGTCTCCATTTTTACTAGAATGCCCCTCTTAATCTCAGTATCTCAATATCTATCATCCAAATTTCTTGGTTTAGCCAAGGAGACAGTGTTATAAATTAAAACGTATTGTGAATATTTTTGTGTGCGTGCCAGAATATATGCACATTTGTGTGTGTGTGTGTGTGCCAGTATCTTTGACATGACATCACTGGAGATCTAGAAATAATTTCTGTTAACCTGAGTTAAAGAAAATATTTATTAAGGAAATGAGTCTTTTAAAATGGTGAAATAAAATTTGTTTTTATTACTTCAATATAAATGTTTTACTGGCTTAATAATAACATGCAATCTAACCAGGAAAACAATTTTAAAGCCAGAAACACTCTTGAAAATAGTCTAGTCTAAACCTTCATTCGCAGATTTGAAAACCAAAACCCAGAAAGGTGAGGAACTAGTTCACTGACATAGTTAACTAGCAGCAGAGAGGATTAAAATCTAGGCTCCATGACTCCCTGTGAAATACTCTTTCTACAACATGCTGCTACTTCTCATTCCAAGTCCTTTTACTTTGGGTTCAATGTTCTTTGATATATAATTTTCCCCTTTTCTATATTTACTATTTGAATTATTTTTAATTAGACACAAAATGGATGTACATGCATCAAAATGCTTACCAGCTTCTGATTTAATAGTTTATAATTTTTATGCTCTAAAGCACAAAAAAGTTTTATGCCTTAAACTTTGTGCCATTTGATTAATCCTTGCCAGTCAAAGCTAGGTAAGAAAGCAAAAAGATGGCAACAAATATTTTTATTTTATAGGGAATGTTAAACCTAAGCAAAACATAGTGAGGTAGAAATCTGCTAGATGGGTATTGAGTTCAAGATGAAAATTAAGCCCCTTAACATATTACTTAGCTTATGCTATATCTGATCTGGTTATCCATACAGTTCATAACCAGAAGATTAATTATTGACCGTCTTTTGCTTCATTTTGACTGCGTATGTACCATCTGCAACAAACTTCCAGAAGAACAAATCCCATTCCCCTGATGGAACCAGGGTCTCCTGATTACTTCCTACTGACACTTCGACTCACTTACACAGAAACAAATGTCTGTGGATCTTCCAGGTCCTCTCTCCCAACCCCTTCATTCCTATGTACACAGCAGGAAAAAGTGGAACAAAGAATACTGATTCCACACAAGACTGAGGTCACAACCCTTCTCACTAATAGCACTCCTGAGAACCCTATTCATACTCTGTCTTTGTGGATCTCATCTTTTGTTGGTCACCTTCTTGGGTCTGTTCCTCCCCATTTCAGTGAACATCTCACACCAAAAAGTCTCTGCCACCTTTGGGACTGACTTGTGCCTGTATATGCTAATGGATCCTCCGTCAGATATGTAACCTGCCTGGAACTGTGGAATTTGTCAAACTCTTCCTACTTATCTAGATCGCCAGTTTTTTCTTCCTTGTCTGCAAATTGCCACAATATTCTGATTAAAGAGTTTCCAAAGCCTGTTCCCTTGGCTCCTAACTAGAAGGAGCAGAAACCCACAAAGTCAGTATATAGTCAGAATAAGTATGCAGCCTTGTGGGCTAAGAAGCGCATGCTCCAGGTGTCCTCTTTGCCCCGTTGCAACACTTCATAATTGCTAAGTAAGGACCCATAGAAGCTGTACTGCTTTTTACATAGATTCAGCAAGATGTAAGGTGAAGAGCACTTGAGACTGGGTTTGCATCTTGGCACCAAACATGGACAAGACTATTGGGCTTTTCGAGTTTCTGTTTCCTCATCTACAAAATGGAATAAAATGTGCTCTACCTACCTTATAGGATTATGGAGGAAGAGCTCTGCAAACTTAAAAATGGCTTATAAAGGTAAGTAGTAATAATTTCTGGTAATCAGTGTCGTCAGCTTTACCCTACCCATATTCCTATGCCTTTGGCCTTGGCATAAAGGCACCTCTTAATAAAATTTCCCAGCTCCTAGAGGGCAATGTTCTGGTTTTGGACTCAAGGGCTTAGTCATTGATTCCCTCATCTATACTTCTGTTGAGAGAGAGACATAGTTCATTTGGCTCAGATTTTCCATCTGAATTTGTGGAGGGGGGTTGTCTCTTCAAGTCACAAAGTTGTGCTGATTATGCTAATAACAAGTGGAAGTGCATTGTTCAGATATTTTTATTTTAGGCAGGGAATTAGTTCAGTCACTGAGGATGAGCTTGCTTGAGTCACTGAATTCAGAATTAAAGGGCTTTTTTGATCTCTGGTAGACTTCCACTTCATCAAATGCTCTCTGCAAAGGAGAAAGGTCCTAATGGGTTCTTTATAATTAGGAGCATGGGTTGGGAGTAAAACTAATGCTCTGGTAAAACTTTGGTAATGTTAGGGATACTTCTCAGAATCTGTGTTATTCTACAGTTGTAATGTGTTTTATACTGTAAGATCCTATACCAGGGGTGAGGAAGGTGTGACCTTGAGGCTACATGTGACCTTCTAGGTCCTTAGGTGTGGCATTTTGACTGACAGAACAAATCCTTTTATTAAGGGGATTTGTTTTGTGAAGTTTGGATTCAGTCAAAGGGCTGCACTTGAGGACCTAGATGGATATATGTGATATATAACTACACCATTTGGTTCTTATTTCCTAGGATCCTGGGTAAGTTATTTCTCTATTAGAGAATGATAGAAGCTGGCACCAGGATTCCTTACTCCTCCCATCTTCAATTCAGGTGAATACAAGAAATATTTTATTCATTAAAAATCTGAGAAATTCTGGTATTTCATGAAGCAAATAGTTGGTGTGGGTAGATAAAGTATTGACCTGGAGTCAAGAAATCCTGGAGTTCAAATCTAGCCCCAGACCACTTGCCAGCTTTGTGACTTTGGGCAAGTCATTTAACTTATGTCTATCTCCTCTGTACAGTTTCTTCATCTATAAAATGGAGAAGACAACAGCCTCTACTTCCCAGAGCTGTTGTGAAGATAAAATGAGGTAATATTTGTAAAGTGCTCTACAAACCTTAAAGTGTGCTTTCTCTCTCTCTCGTGCTCTGTTTTTTTCTCTCTCATATAAAATATGGGACATATATAATAATCAAGTACTACACAAATATATGTGTATAAATATAAGTATAGCATTGGCTAATATCATGTTTGTTATGCAGTCTTTTTGAAGGACCATATACAATCTAAATCTCTACCTGGAGACATTATACGTAGGAAGAAATGACTTAAAAAGTCTCTGGAATTATTACCCATAAGATGGTTTTTCTCCTCAGTAGTCTCTTTAAACATTATAGATATAACCTATGTACAGATAAATCAGACTCTGTTTCCCAAGAACACTGAAATTCTTTGGCCATGTCTTCATATTTCCATAAACCTTGCAGTTAGGATGCTACTTCTCTTCATGAATCCTATAGTCTGGCTCTTCTCTTCCTTTATGATAGAAAGTATGCAGATAAAAAGTACCTCTAATTCATTTGAAACACTGGAGTTATATTCACAGCAGAACTAAAAGAAATATGGGTCCAGGTCAGGGACAACCTCAAACAAGACAAAAAGTCTTCTATGTAAAAATATTTGCAGGAAAATCCTTTTTTTTAAACAGGTGGCTGAAATAGTTCTGCCATATTATAGTCATATGACTGTCTCTTAGAATTCAAATACAATCTCAGGGAGTTTTTATGCAATATTGTCCAAATTTACGTTTGTTAGGGTTTGCATCTGAGACTTCCTAAACTATCTCTTAATACTTGCCCTTCCCCCCCAAAAAAGTAGGTTCATCTGAATGTCTCAATTTTTGTAGGGAAGAAGAATATTGTCTATATTTTATTATATATTGGAGAGTATTACTTGTAAATATGAAAATAAAGGACTGTATCCTTGCATTGATCATATGGACATCCAATCAGTTCGATAACACTAATTTTCCTTTATTCCGGAGCTCTTCAGATATCTACAAGTCATCCAACAGTTAACCATAGCATACCCATGAAGATCCTACAAATCGAGTCTGGATGCATAAGGGCAACAAACAGAAAATGACATTTCAAACTCAGCACTTGGGTTCTTTGAATACTTGATTGAATTATGACAGCTCTAGAATTTTCTACGATGTTTCTATGATATCGAACACTGGGGCTGCTTTCTAGTCACCAATCTTGATGAAATATTGATCTTTTCATCATATTATATCATATAGAACATTTCTCCCACAATACTAACATTTCCTGAAAACAGGGTATTCTAGAGTATATCCCAAGTCACTAGTTATGTATTCACCTAGAATGATGTATAATTTGAAGACAGAATCCTGAAATTTTAGAAATTCTTTTCTATGGATGACTAATTAAATGGCACCAACCAAAGCATAGTGGGAGTGCAGTAATTTCTTAGGTTCCCCAATTTTTAGACATGAATTTTCTCCATATACTAGTTATCACAGTCTTGTTTTTAAAAATGGCACTTGGTTTGGTTGGGCATTTGGTATCTAATTTTCCATTAACCAATCCACTCCTTCCTCCAGTAAGTGCCTGTTCAAATACTAACCTGTTTCAAGACCAAGTTTAAATGCCACCATCTCCATCAAACCTTCCCTGATATTCTGAGCCAGAAGTGCTCTTTCCTCGAAATTTTTATCACATTTTCTTTATCCCTCTTTTATTAACTTACCCTTGAACTTTAGTTATTTGCATACACATCTATTTCTCTCATTCTCCCCTGAGGATGGGGGACCATCTCTTATTTATTTTGGGGCCATCCTTAGCACCTATCACATAACTTATATAGAATAACTGCTTAAATGGCTTTGTTTTATTTTTATTGAAGGTAGTCTTCCTCATTGCCCTTGGTATAGAACATTTGAATTATGGATCAGTTTTCTTCTGTGGGCATCAGGGAACCTAAAACTGGCTCTGGAATTTATTTTTTAATCCTTTTGATAACTGATGCCTATGTGACAGAATCTGTGATAGGGATACCTTGGAGGAATACTGGCACCCATTTGAGAGCAAGTGACTTTTATGATAAAATTTCATGGGCAGCTAGAATTTTAAAAAATCCTCCTTTTCCTTTTCTTTCCCCACCCCACCAATCACTCAGGCTGCTAAGTAAGCAACAAAAAAGTAATGCAAAGTCAGTGAGTTGAAGGGTAGTACAAGTCAAAGTATAAGCAGTGCTAGAAAGAATAACCAGGAAAACTATGCCATCAACAGCAAGATAGGTCTCAGCAAGTCCAATAAGATGGAGGAAACACGAAAGGAAAAGGTTTAAAATGAAATCTACTTTGTTCCCGATGGAGCAGATATTTGAGAGAGCATAGCAGAAAGGATGGGTAGCTTTGGAGGCTGGAGAAGGAGGCAGTTTAAAGAGGAAGGGAATAAAGGAGTAGTAGGGGTAGTGGTAGAGAATGGAATTTGAACAATGACAACCAGAGACATAGAACAACTGGATTTCAGCAAACCATTTGAAAAAAAAAATCTTACAATATTTCCAGGATAACATGGAAAGATATGGATAGGATAATTGTACAGATAGCTAGATTCAGAAGTAATTAAATGGCTAAAGCCAAAGAATTAATAGATTCATGATAGCTAGAGGTGAGGCTTCTAGAAGAAGTCTTTGTTCTTGGCCTTGCTTTGTTCAACACATCCCAATCATAGCATTATATTCATTTAGATCTGAGAAGGACCTTAAGTGGTCAGACAGTGACAGACGGAGTATTTAATACATTTTGATAAGGTAAAAAAGCTGGGAAGACTTGTAAGCATCTTGGATTACAGATCTGGGACCCCAAAAGGTTTCAATAGGCAGAATAATATGCTAAGTCTAATAATGACATGTTTTGATACTTTAGATTCTCATGCTTTCCTCCATATGGGTGCTTTTTTCATAGATACAGATTACACCTACGCATGTCTGCTCATTCTGTGAAATTATTGTCTGCATTCTTCCAAAAATCCTCTGCTGAGGATCTATACAATTTTAGGAAGGATGGGAATAAGCTCGAGGACATATAGACCAGGATGATTAAGTGACAGGAGGCAGTATCATTCTAGTAATATTAAGACTTTAAGTCCAATCCTCCCCATCTGCCTTTATTTTTCTAATGAGGAAACTGAGGTCTAGGGAGGTTATGTGATTTTTCTAGGATAACATTGGGCAGCTAGTGGATAATGGATAGTTGAAAGGGTAATGGATAGAGTGCTGGGTCTAGAGTCAGGCAGACTCTCATGTTCCTGAGTTAAAATCTGGCCCCAGATACTTCCTAGCTGTATGACCCTGGGCAAGTCACTTAACCCTTTTTGCCTCAGGTTGCTCATTTGTAAAATGAGCTGGAGAAGGAAACAGCAAACCACTCCAGGTTCTTTGCCAAGAAAAACCCAGAATGGGTCACAAAGAGTTGGAAACAACTTAAACAACTGAACAAACACAGAAAAGTTAACATAGCTAATAAATACCTGAATCAGGATTCAAAACAAAGTCTTCCTGACTCCATGTCCATCACTCTTCCCACTACAACATGATATAGGTGACTGGTACAGAACCAACCCACCTATTTCTTCTGGTCACTTACCTTTTCTAATGCCTTCATCATGAAGTTTTGCCTTTTTAAATAGAACACATCTTGAGGTGAGTTTCTACAGTCCTCTGAGTGAGAACTTCTTACCAGCCCTCTGGAAATGACACATCTACTCCTCCCCTGCCCCTTGTGTAGAGAGCCCTGGCTTTTAGGCATAGACAGTCATTTCTACTCTCCAGACCTCCATGTAGATGAACTAGGTGATAGAAGGAACATGGACTGCAGACTTGAAAGGGTTTTTAAAGCCTTTGGAGAATGAGACTGGGAATCACTAGGAGAAGGAAGGGTCTTTTTTTCCCTTTCTTTTTATCCTTAGTGTTATACAATGCCTAACAGATAAGCAGGTGCTAATAAATGCTTAGTGACTGACATTCCAATAGAATCTACAGTTTGTGCCTATGGTTCACCCTGAGTAATGCTTCTACTTTACCATTTAGCTAATCTGGCTAAAGGGCCTGCGAACATCAGTGAATCTACTAATAAAGCCAGCTGTGGTTAGAGAGAAGGTGGTTAGTTTCCCTAGGTAGGAGGGAGCCGATAAAGGTGGCAGAACCAAAGCTTGAGGGATGCCCAGGTCTTTCAAGAACAGAAGAGCTTAGCAGTTATTCCCAGAGTGTCTTCTGGTGCCCTCTCTCTCTCCCTTCCTTCCTTTTCTTCTCCTCTCTCTGTTTATCTGTCTTTGAATCATCTCTATTTCTCTCTTTCTCTGCCTCTCACATAGGATAAGCATGCCACTCATGACCTAATCACAGTAATTAATAACGTACACACACACCTACGTGTATGTAGGTGTGTATTTAACCAATTACTGGACCACGTGAAGGCCATAAATGACATTCTTATCAAATCTATAGAAGACATGAATCTGGGAGGCATGGCTAAAACTTTGTAGGGCAGAGTTATAAAACCTCAATCAACAAGAACAATGGATGGAATACGGTAGGGTAGAATTTAATAGGGTTAATCACAAAGTTCTATACTTAAGTTAAAAAACTAGTTTTAAAGTTAGAGGATTTGAGTTCAAATTCTGGTCCTGAAATGTACTATCTAAGCAATCTTGGAGAACTCCTTTAGCCCCTGTGAGCCAAGGTTTCCTTATAAGTAATGGGGTTGGACTGATTGACCTCTGATTTCTATTCTAGGTAAATGCTATCTATGATTCTAAGACCTTCAGGTGGGGGAGGTTTGACTAGACAACAGCTTGTATGAAAACGATCTGGGGGTACCGGCGAGACTGCAAGTTTAGTAAGTCAACAATCTGACATGAGGCCAAAAAACCCCAACCAGAAACAACTATTGTGATTTCAAACTGCACTGGACAAGAAATCGTGTTCAGAATCGGTAGGTGAGACAAGGCACTTAACCCTGTTTGTCTCAGTTTCCCTACCTGTAAAACGAGCTAGAAAAGGAAAAAGGCCAACCATTCTAGTATCTCTGCCGAGAAACCCCAAAAGGGGGTCCCCAAAGAGTCAGACAAATAACTGGACAACAACAACCCTCTAAGAGGTGGTTCCAGTTTGAGGGATCCTTTTGTACTGTTTCATTTGTAAGTCAGCTTCTGATGGCTCTTAAATTCAAAAAGCATACCTTCTACATAACATTTGATGGTGATGCAGGAACTTGATTTAAAAATTAAACATCATGAAATAATATTCAGAAATCTTCTTTAATGTTATTTATGATTTACTCAGGGAAAAGACTCTTCAGATTTTTAGTTCTCAAACCTGATTGATAACTTTATCCGGCAGGAGAATTAGTCAGGCAACAGTCCGTAGACATTTATTAAGCACTTACTATATATGCCACAAGGTAAAATGTCCTTCAGAGACAGAAAAGCTGTGAGCATTATGAAACTGTGCTACCGATTTCAGATTTTTCTTATTTCAATATGTCAGGATTTGTTTTTATTTATTTATTTTGGTATGGGCATTCGTTCCATCCACACTGCAGTATCTCAGAGCTGGAAGGGCCCTTATAGGCCATCTAGTCTAAATTGTATCTAAATAAGAATCTCATATATAGCATGCTTAATAATGGGTCAGGCAGCCTTTGCCTAAAGACCCCACGTGAGGGGGAGCCTATTATTTCTCCCAAGGCAACCCACTCTGATTTTGGATCGATTTAATTACTAGGAATTTTTCTCTCCCTCATATCAAGCCTAGATGCATCTACCTATTAAATTGCTACCTACTGCTCTCAGTTCTGTCCTCTGAGGCTAAAAAGAGTAAGTATAATCTGTATACACGACAGCCCTACAAATACTTGAAGGGAGTTATTATTCTCCAGGCTAAGTATTCCTAATTCCTTAGACTCACGCTCAAATGACCTATAGACCCTTCACCATCCAAAGCACCCTCTAGCTTAGTGATGGCCTTCCAGATATGGGGCAACCAGGGCAATGACCAGTAGGACCACTATCTCCCTTTCCCCAAACACTTTGCCTCTACGTGTAGAGTAAAGTCATACTGGCCTTTAGCAACTGAGTTTCTACAGCTGCTACGTCCCAAACCTTTCTTACTCAATGTCAAGCTGGTAATGAGGATCTCTGACTAAGGCTGACTTTTAGAAATCATGTACCATGTCCATCCTTGGGTCCTTACTCAAAGCCTGTCCATCTTAGTCTAACCGGCCAGAACTTTTGTTCTATTGGACTAGCCCTTTAAAAGACTAGGGATCCAACAATGTGATGAAAAGTCAAAACAGGACAGTGGTGAAGGCTGAGCTTTCTCATTTATGACAATTCTTTCCCGTGCTCATCCATTATACATTGCTCTGAGTGAGCTACAAGATATACAATTATTTGATGTCTTAAAAAAAATGAATGAATTTAGAAATAATGAAAGCAACTGACTGCTTTTACTAGCTAACCCACAGTACTTTGCCAGTCATCTTATAACAGCCTTACAGTTTATCCAGGACTCCTCAAACAACTTGTAAATAGGCCACATCATATAATTTACAAAGTAGAAATAACAGGGCATAAGGCTATAAGCTTCATTTCGACTTGTATGCTCAGATAAGATTTTATCTCAAAGAAGTTTAAATTATAAAAACACGGGAGTTTGACAGAATGACAGTTTTCTCAAAACAAACTTTAAAATAAAGTAGACAAAATACCAACGTGCACAATACTTACTTTATTTTCTTTAAAAGGAAAGTTATTTTTACAATTTGACCTGTGAGCATGTGTGCATAAAGTAGGACTTCTGAAGACAACTTTAATTTTTAGAAAAACAGCAAAGGTAGTGCTGTCAGATTTGTACTTACTCCTAACAAAAGCTGATAATTTTCTGCAAAAGCAAGCATACCTGTTGGTTTAGGATGTGGGTAAAAAAATGCATATTACTGTGGTAAGCATTTTACACACACACAGAGAGAGAGAGAGAGAGGGAGAGAGAGAAATCTTTGCTAAACTGAAGCCTGTGCTAAGGGCCTTGACTTACTATTAAGAAGAAAGCAGAATGTTAATATTTTGCTGTTTTGGCAATAGCATAAAATTAATTTTCACTCTGTCCATAAGCACAATATGTAAATTTTCAGAGCAACATTTAGCACTTAATTATCTATTTTTGGAGGGGGAAGGCAAGGCAGTTGGGGTTAAGTGACTTGCCTAAAGTCACACAGCTACTAAGTGTGTCAAAAGTCCATTTAATTATCTTGTAAAAGATGGAGAGGTTGTTTTGTAAACTGAGTCTGGGATATTCCATTACTAGTTATTAAACTTTTGATGGACATGTTTGGTCTAGTAATAAGTCCTACGTCTACACCAAAATACTTATGTAGAATATGTTAATATAATTCTAGAAATTCGGGTTAATTCAACTTGAACTATGATGAAAATTTGGCTCTATAGTATTTCAAATCATTTATTCCATTTTCTCTTTCCCCCGCTGTTGGTAGCTTCTTTCTCTAGGGCTCAGCACCCTGGTGATACTTTACCTACTACCTAGTTAGGGGTAAATTCTGAAACTCCTTCCCTTACATTTCACACTGGACTTAATGTCCCATGTCTCTTGATTAGTTTACGTTTCTCAGTCCAAACTTCTTTATCTGCTCGCTCTGTCTATAATTGTTGCCCAATTCCTCCCATTTTGCCTATCTTCTTACCAGTTTAAATATGCTAAGAACTACATCTTGATGTGTTTCTCCAAAACCCTTTATGGAAACAATCAACTTTTTTTTCTAGTTCATTACTAAACAGTTTTTAATGGGGCTACCTGAAACAATGGAAAAGAAATTACAGAAAAAGGATAGTTTTACAACAATGTTAAAATTCTGAAATCTAGTCACAAAGATTTATTTTTTCCTCCTCTATACTCAATACTTTAAGACATGACGTTTTTGTGATTGTTAAATAAATTTCAAAATGCTGCTGACACAATGCTTCCACTTCATTACCATTGCAGTTAAAAAATAAAACTAAACAAGAAGGCATGGGAGCCTGTAGAATTCTACTGACTCTTATTAAAAAAAAGAATAGCATTATATTTGAGGGAATGTGTCACAACAGAATATCAAATATTAAAAAGAAATTGTTTATTCAAATAGATTTCCTTTAATTGTCCTGCACTAGGTAGGTACCTTATACTCCTCAAAATCATTGTCATCTAGTAAAGTCCTCTTGGATAGTTCTACTAGTTGCTCCGGAGTGAAGCGAGTTGGCAGGGGGTCAATGGAAGCTTGTTCATAAATTGGTTTCCCACTAAAAAACAGCTCCTTCCAATCACGCATAATTTTAACTGGAATAAGACTACAGAAAGAAAAAATACAAGAGACAAATTAGTGACAACTTAAATACCCACTTGAAATAAAGTCTTTTTGTTATCATGCTAATGTCATTCATTTTACTTCAATGGTTATAAATAGAAAGTAACCAAAAATGTCTACAAAAGATGGAAAATAACAATAGCCTTTAGATTTCTGTGTGTTATCCATGGTTTAACAAAGAACAAGAGTAGCAATGCCTATATAATGGAGCCAATTCAATTGAACAAAATTTGTTAAGCCTCTAAAAATACAAAGCCCTGTTAATGGAGACTGGAGGAGAAAGGAATGTGCACTGATGCTGTGCCATCCTATAAAGCTTATGATATATCAAGGGATATAGTAAATATGAGTATGTATATGTATATTGTGTGTGTGTGTTGTATTAGAGAGGTTAAAAAACAAAGCAAAACACTTAAGGGCACACAGCCAGTAATGTTAATTTCAAGAAACAAATACTTTTATATAGTTTTTTTTTCACAAACTGCAGATTGAAAATAATATGTTTATTAAATGTCAATTCTAATATACTTTTTTCTCATCATGACAGCAAGATATTAGCAGCCGCATTAGATCGGATGCTTTATTGGGTAATATTGACTCTCTCTCTTGTTAATTGAAGAAAATTCAGACTCCTAAGCCAATGACCTGAGACTTCCCATCATTTGGCGTCATCCCACATTCTTCTCCTCCTTCAGTCCCCCAATATACTGCTCTGAAGCTAGCAGTGACTCTCAGTCAGGCCTGGTGTGTGTTCCCCCTACCTGGTTCTGTTTCCTATTTCTGCATCATCCTCTCTGTTATCTTTGTTAAGGCCCAGCTCAAATACAAACTTGACCATGAAGTCTTCTTTCATTCAACAGTCTGTAAAATTCTTACCTCCCTCCTCCAACCTCTAACAGCTCTTTCATTGTACCTTTTACATGTAATAGTCCTATCTTCTTTTGTCTGTTACCTTTGTATGTGTTGCATTGCTCTGTTGAACTATTTGTCTCATAAGGGCAGGAATTATATCTTAATTTTTTTAGCATTTCTTTCAACTTTTGGTACATTTCTCTGAATAAGATATGTATTTAATGAATGCTATTTTATGTCGGACTTAAAAAGTAATTAATTTTAACTTTAATGCATATACTATTACTGCATCTTTCATAATGAAATTTTAAAACTGCCATTGGCTTCTATAAAAGATGACAATTTACGCACTGCCAAAAAACATTATTTAACACTTGTCGTCACTGCCTCTCTCTTCAGTTATTTGATGAATGTACTTGCTTTTTCACTAAAGTCAGTTTGTGATTGTGATGAGAAGTATACACACATCCACATATCACTATCATTACAAAGCAAAGGAAAATATCGACATAGATCATATCTACACAATAAAATACATACAAGACCTGAGATGAGTTTCTCACTTATCTGTAAGGCTGATATAATCTTAGCTCATATACAGAACAGCTATAGTTCAATTGCTGGCTCTCATTTCAATATCTTTGTGGTCATGGAGTTCTTTTACCCATAGAATCACAAAGTTTTACAGAGATAGGAGATAATATTGCAGAGTTCTGAAGGCAGGTGTGGAGCAGGGAGTACATGAAGGCAAATCACTTGAAATGAGTCTGAAAAAGGTAGACTGGATGGAGATGATGAAGGGCTTTAAATTGAAGCTGAGGAACTGGTGTTTTATTCTAGAAGGCATAAAGAATCCTTAACCATAAGAAATATACAGTCAGATCTGTGATTTGGGGAAGATTACTTGTGCAGCTAGGTGGGAGACTGAAGGGAGACACTAGTAGCAGAGAAATTAGTTAGGAGGATGGTAAAGGTGGAATGATGATGTAAGGCATGGTGTTAAGGACTTGTTTGTCATTGTTCTGGGAAGCCAGGGTGCTTGTGAGACTCCATAGAAGAGAGACTGTTGAGTCAGAGTAATGGAAGAAATAGTGAGAATCATAGAGCACCTCTGGTCTAAATCTTCCTTGGTCTTACTGAGTAATATCTAGGATACATTTCTGTAGTTTCTTTGCTAAAATTTTACTGAAAATTACAGAAAATACTGTCAAGGGATTGTCTAGAAAAGGAAGCATTTTAGTGATAATGTCTTTCTTCTCCAGATGTTCAGAGCCATCCTTTTGATCAAATAGGAGGCAAGTATAATAGTAAAAGCAAAAGGTGATGAAGGCTTGACCTAAATACTAGCCAGATAAAGTGAGAGAAGGGGAATCAATGTGAGAGACATTGAGGAGAGAGAAGTCAAGACTTGGCAACCTACTGGACGTGGGGGAGGGGTGAAAAAGGAAAGAGAAAAGTTGAGGTTTACTCTGAGGTTGAAAACATTTGTGACTGGAAGGATGGTGTTAATCTGAAAAGAAAAAAGGAAGTTTAGAGGAAGGGTAGCTTTAAAAGAGAGACAAATTTCATTTTGCATCCAATGAATCTGAGATGCCTATCATACATTTAGGTAAAGATATCTAGAATATACACGACAATCAAATTAGAACAAAGACAATATATAAAAATTAAAACAATGCAAGTAATTATAATCAATGAAAGGCAGCATGTAGGGGCTTGTAGGCTAACTCTGAAGTGAAGCTAATTTGGGGTGAAATCCCACCACTAGACAGACAAGTCCCTAATCCTGTGAGTAGTCAGAGACTCTAAGTTGTAGAGGAGAGCCGAGAAGGCAATTAGAGGCATCCCAGTCGAACTCTTTCCACATTCCTCTCCAAACAACTTTAAAATAACACCTCAATCAAATTTTACTGTGGCTGAGACAACAAACGGTCAGGGTGAGACCCATTTCCAAGCTAAGAACATTTAAAAGGTTTCCAGGAGAAGTTTGTGTCACCAGGGTGGAAACTTGTATGGATTCCACACATGTGGTGCTGCAACAGCAACCAGAGCCACAGCAGCTGCAGGAGCTGTCAGCCCAGAGATGGTAAAAGGCTTAGAAAACTAGGCAGAAAAGAGATTACAGGGGTTCTTTTGCTGACATTGTCTATGGCTATTACTGATTGGCAACTCTATTGCCCACACACAGTTTAGGGTTGTGGGTCCAAGGTAGAGAGTAATGGGGGTTGGTCACAAGGGAGCAGGAGCCTTGGTCACAGCTCCAAAGCAGAGATGCCAGTGCTTGTGTCTGCAAAGGAACAGAGCCCTTACTGGGTAAGGGCTAGAGTACAGATCAGGAGAACAGTGACTATACCTCTCTGAGTATCACACCACAGAGGAAACACACACAAAGAAATCTTGCAGACCTCCAGAGCTAGTTTTGAAAACAGCAGCACAAAAAAGCCTAAAGCTTGGGATAGTGCTTCCCTACCTGCAACTGAGCTGAGCCCAACTTTAACATAAAGTTCAAAGTCTAAAAATAGGCTGGAAAATGAGCAAACAACAACAACAAAAAACCCCACAATTTGACCATTAAAAACTACTCTGTGGCAGGGAAAACCAAGACATAAATTCAGAAGAGGACAACAATGCAAAAACATCTACGAGCAAAGTCTCAAAGAAAAATGTTAACTGGACCCAAGCCCAACAAGAATTCCTGGAAGAGTTAAAGAGAAATAAGAGTAATAATGGAAAAAGTGAGGGGGAAATAATTGTGATTTAAGAAAATTATGTTTGGGTTTTTTGGGGTTTTTTGCTTTTTAGAGAGCAATTGGGGTTAAGTGACTTGCCCAAGGTCACATGGCTAGTAAGTGTTAAGTGTCTGAGGCTGGATTTGAACTCATGTCCTCCTGACACCAGGGCCAGATGAGTTTCTCACTTATCTGTAAGGCTGATATAATCTTGGCTCATATACAGAACAGCTATATTTCAATTACTGGCTCTCATATCACTATCTTTGTAGTCATGGAGTTCTTTTATCCATAGAATCACAAAGTTTTACAGAGATAGGAGATAATATTGCAGAGTTCTGAAGGCAGGTGTAGGCCAGTGCTCTATTCACTGTGTCACCTATTCACTCTGAAGCAAGAAAATTACGAAAAGAGAATATCTTGGTAAAAGAGGTATGCAAATACTGAAGAAAATAACACCTTAATAAACAGAACTGGTCTAATGTTAAAAGATGCCAAAAAAAAGCTCATGGAGAAAAAAAAAATCCTTAAAAAGCAGAACAGGTCAAATGGAAAAGGAGGTATAAAAATTCACTGAAGGAAAAAAATTCTTAAAAAATAGAATTGGCCAAATAGAAAAAGAGATGCAAAATTTCACTAAAAAAGTCCCTTAAAAACTAGAATTGGGCAAGTAGAAGCTAATGACTCCATCAAGAAACAATCAAACTCAAAAGAATAAAAAGAACAGAAATGTGGGATATACCCTCAGAAAACAACTGACATGGAAAATAAATCAAAGAGAGACAACTAAAGATTTTCTACCTGAAGGCCATGAAAAATAAAAGAAGCTAGACATCATATTTCAAAATATTATCAAGGAAAACTGTCCAATATCTTATAACCTGAGGATAAATAGACACAGTCCACTATTCACCTCTTGAAAGAGATTCCAAAATGAAAACTCCCAGGAATATTGTAGACAAATTCCAGAGCTCTAGGGTCAAAAAGGAAATATTTCAAGCAGTCAGGAAGAAACAATTCAAATATTGTGGTGTCATAGTTAGGACAATACATGTTAAAGGAGCAGAAGACTTGGAATACGATATGCCTGAAGAAAAAAGATTATAACCAAGAATAACTTAGCCAGTAAAACTAAGTATGATCCTTCAAGGGGAAGATGAATATTTAATGAAATAGAGGACTTACAAGTAGTCCTGATGAAAAGACCATAGTTGATTGAAAATCTGACATTCAAACAAAAAACTCTACAGAAACATAAAAACACAAAAGCCTAGAAATTCTATTTCAAGAAAGCATACTGAAAACTGACTAATCTATTAGAATGAGAGGGCAAAGTGAAGAGAAGAGGAATCTGTTAATGATCCCCTGAAAAAAATAAAAGGAAAAGTTATAGATATATCTCAGTCCAAATGCAGAGTTTCCATGTCAAAGAAAAAAACACCTAACAAGCAGTCAGAAAGAATGGATTCAACTACCAAGGAAACACTGTCAAGATCACACAAGACTTGGCAGCTTATAACAGAAATTAGAGGATATCTTTAACACAATATCCCAAATGGTAAAAGATAAAGGCTTATGTCTAAGAGTCTCACCATGCAAAGCTGAAAAGAGAGCCTTGGGGGTGATTGATCTTTAATGGGATAGAGGACTTTCAAGCATTCTGAAGATATTAGAGGTGAGAAGAAACTTTGAAATACAAAATACGAATCCAGAGAAATCTAAGAAGGTAAATTAATTTGAGTAATTGCAGGAGCTATATGATGATGAAAGAGGAAAACAATAGTCCTATCAGACACTTGGGCAGAGTCAAACTAAAAAATGGCCCCAGGAGTAAATTGGTTCCATTCTAAATGCCTGAAAAGATGGAAGGGAGAGTTAATGGAAGAACACACTAGTGTAGAAAGGAGGAAGAAAGTGGTGCAACTTGGTATTTCTCATAATTGAGGAACGGTTGAATAAATTATGTTATATCAATATAAATGTAATGGAATACTATTATGCGATAAGAAATGACAAGATGATTTCATAGAAACCTGGGTGATAAGAACTAACGCAGAGTGAAATGAACAGAACCAGGAGAACAATTTATGCAAAGACAGCAAAACTGTAAGAAAAAAATGGATGGCTACGTGGGGCAGTGAAGAGAGCATTGGCCTTGGAGTCAGGAGGACCTGAGTTCAAATCCAGCCTCAGACACTTCACACACTTACTAGCCGTGTGAATTTGGGCAAGTCACTTAACCCCAATTGCCCTCCAAAAGAAAAAAAAAAGAAAAAAAAGTTAAAAAAAAAACAAAAAAACTTTGAAAGTCTAAAGAATTCATGTCAGTGCAAGGACAATAGAAGACCAACGATAAATCCTGTTTCTCAGCTCTTCACAGACAGATGATGGACTCAATGTGCAGGAAGAGACATATAGGGACATGGCTGTAAGGTTGATTCGCTGTTAATAAAGTTTCCTTCTGAATAATCTGGAAAATTACATCCAACTTTGCAAATGTGAATTATTCTTCTTTAAAACAAAACTGAGTGGAAAGGGTGTCTTGCAACCCAAGAAATAAAAAGTTTGTAGGACCTTTAATCTGATAAAAAAAGGATTCACTAACATGCTACATATTTGGTATGTAAAAAAAAATATCCTTCCACCATGCAGTGGAAAAGTAGTTACTGAGAGGAGAAACAACAGAGTAAATGCCAGGGTAGTTTCTGAACACACCGCCTTCATTTCTGGTTGACTGCCATCATTGTTTGTTTGTTTGTTTTTTACATAAGAGTTAAAGATAGACATTTTTAAAAGTTATTTGCAATGAGGTTACTGTCCTAGAGTACTAGCCTGTTCATCTAGGGAGGAAAATATTTTATATATTGACTATTAAATAACAGGGATGTAGACCCGAGTTGTAAACAGTTTCCCAGCTCTTAGTGATATTCTACCTTGAAAAAGTTTTGTATTTTGTTATATAAAGCACCTACCTCCCAGGGTTGATGTGAAGATCAGATGAGATAATATGTGTAATGTTTTTAGCATAGTGCCTGGCACACAGTAAGTACCATATAAATGTCAGCTATTATTGTTCCTGTTACTACTGTTACTATTAATACCACTACTGCTGCTGCTGCTACAATTACCACTATCATTACACCACCACCAGCAGCACCACTACTGGTTTCTATAATTAGTATACTAAAAGAATTAGAATTTTATTTTCTTGAGATATCTCTCCTCTTCCCCAAACTTCTCCAATACTGAATCTACTCTTCCCTCTCGATTTCTCTAAGTTTGAACTATTGGGGTTTAGATCCAGGAACTACTCTGGAAGAGGAATTCGGGACTCATTTGACTTAAAACTCCAGACCTTAGGGAATCAACCTACAAAGGCTGATCCACAAAAAAAATAAAATTAAATTAAAAATGCATCACTCCTAGCCATGAGACTCTTGTCTCTCCATTTTAAATGCAGAATCTAAAAGGAAAAAAAGTTGCTAAGATTCCAGTCAAGTTAGCAGTTTTAGCCTTAAGAATTTCACAATGGGGAAATAAAAGAAAAAGTCTACAATGTAATGCTGAAGTCTCACAGAATTAATTGATGCTTCACATAGAGAAGGTGATGAAGTGAGCATAAGTCTGAAAGACTTACATGCATTTGAGATTATTGCTAAAATACAAATTTAGTCACCAAAGGCAGAAAATAGAAAAGGGTGGGAAAATTAAAGAGTCATATTGATACACAAGAAAAGGCTAGCACTGTAATTTTACTTAAGTAAAATTCTCCATTCACATTAGAAAAGTGAATTAGAAAAAGAGCAAGATGCATGGTAATCTGGACATTTTACACTTTACTAGCTATGCGACCCTGGGCAAGTCACTTAACCCTGTTTGCCTCAGTTTCCTCATCGGTAAAATGAGCTGGAGAAGGAAATGGCAAACCACTCCAATATCTTAGCCAAGAAAACCCCAAATGGAGTCACAAAAAGTCAGATACCACTGTAACTATGAACTAATGAACAACAACACATGTGTATGTAGCACACATAAATATAAACACATAAATATGTACTTTTGGAACTGGGTTCCAAATATATATAAATATATATATATATATATATATATACATATATTTACATACACACACAGAGGGAGACAGAGAAGGAGAAGGAGGGGGAGACAGGGGGAGAGAGGGGGAAAGAGAGAGAGAGAGAGAGAGAGAGAGAAACAGAGAGAGAGAGAGAGAGAGAGAGTGAGAGAGAGAGAGAGTGAGAGAGAGAGAGAGAGTGAGAGAGAGAGAGAGAGAGAGAGTGAGAGAGAGAGAGAGAGAGAGAGAGAGAGAGAGCACTCAGACAGGGAAACTTTGACAAGACATCAAAAGTTCAATAGGGACAGAGAACAGATGGTCCACTGATAGCTAGACACCACACCAAAACTACAAAACAATTAGGTGTTTTCTGACATTGACACAGAGGAGGAAATAGTAACTGGCTCCATATTTATATAGCTAGTTTGATATACAACAGCTATAAATGGTAGAAGTCACTGAGCAGGGTAGGATCCATTGTTGTTATAGTTCTTAATGTTTACTTGTGACCTTAAATTGATCCTGATGGCAAACACTGGTTTGAGCACCTCTATTTTAGTGTATGTAAGTAAATTAGAAGAGCAAATTGGTGTTAGAAAGCATTATTGATTTGGTGAGCATGCTGATGAATCAGTGTAGTTAATACTGTGGACCTTTATAGAGGTCACACTGTCCTTGGCTTCAGCCTCTTTATATTTTACTTATGACACCGCTACCATCAACAGAAATTATAAACTTGCCTATCTATGTCTCTGCCATTAACTATTATGTTTCTAAGGTATAAGCATGTGCTTTCAAAAGATGGACAATGGAACAAATCAGTTACTTATTCCATTGAATTGCTGTATGAACATCATGTAAACATGCCTCGCATTTTGCTTTTCTGCTTAATCTTTTTGTTTCCCAGGAATCTGATTCTCTCTGTTCCTACAGCCCTCTCAGAGATAAGGTGATTCATCTCCTATGTACTAAGTTTTCCCCACTCCCTACCTTCTCATGAAATTTCTTGCATAATAATGTACCAGTAGATGTCATTAGCACACTTAGGACTTTACACTCAGCCTTCCAGAAAGATTTACAAAACCTCCCCCCTGCTAAGAAGTATATGTGATTGTCTCTGTACTGGGGCAATAACCTGCTTATTGTCACACATGTTTGATTATTGGGGACAGTGTATGATAAGTTGAGGCTTGGGGCCAGCTGTGGCAAAAGGTCTGCCACTTCAGGACTAGTGTGAATAGACTGGGGAGAGGGCTGTTGATTTCTACCTGATCTTATGTATCTTTCAATACATATCTCTAATCTTATATAAGTCACTTATCATGTTGGTTATGGCACCTTGCTATCCCAAAGCACGTCATTAACCAGACTAACACACATCTCAAACCTAATAAGCCCCAAAAGGAAGTGATTATCTCTAGTTCCCTTCTACCCTCCTGCTTTAAAAAAGAAAATAGGCCTCCAAATTTCCCTATTTCTTTTGAGGACACTCTGCAACCCAGTTTTATAACCCATTAGTCATTTTCGACTCTTTTTTTTTCCACCTGATATGCAAGTAGCTCTCAATTTTGGTAAAGTCTGTTTCCTTCTTGCTGTACACCCAATCATCATCCGTATTCAAACTTCTTTCTTGGGATACTGTAAAAGCCTGGTAATTGGGCTCCCCACTTCAAGCCTCTTTTCTCTCAGGTCAATCCTGCATTTGCTTCAATACTTGGATGGTTTTGTGATTGCCTCAATGAAAGTATGCCCTCCAGTGGTCTACATGGCAAGTGACCAATGTGTTCTTGTTCTTAGATGCATTTCTGCATGCTCTCATAAAACACCCTCAGGAGGTCTAAGTAATGTTTTTAGAAATGTCTTCTTTATCTCTTGACATCACATGGATTCCTCCAAAGCACAGGGCCTGTTTATATGTTATCACTTCCTTTGGTTCATTCACATGCCTCTTTAATCATATCTTTATACATTGTGTTAATGTCCTCTAGCCTATTCATACCTTGCATGTATCATGTATCCATTAAGATTTGGGTGGCCTGGAACTGTATTTCTTTGAAGATTATAGTATTTCATGCTTTATGCTCACATAACATTACTGGAGGACTGCTGGTGTTTAAAGATGGGTCTTTGTTTCAGAAAGAGGCTTGAGGTTAGAGGTTCATTGGAAGTGATGAATGATACTGCAAATGTAATCTAATCCATTTGTCTCCTCCTATTCCATTCTAGATCCAGATTGGTGTTCATCTGTATGGTCAGTCCAAGATCTCTGCCCTGGTGGATACCCTCCATAGGGCATCAGTCTATCTCAAAACATATTCTTTGTCCACCTGGTTTCTCTTGTCCAAACAGTTTGGCTGAAGTAATTTAATTGTGGATCATACTTAGAAAACTCTATAATGGTTCAAGGCTTGATGACTCAGTACAACATCTCCTGCAACAGGAGACTCTACAAAGCCTCTTCCATTTGGATTATGTTGGGTATTCTCCATGATAGCAGCATTGCTTTTGCAAGCATATGTTTACCTCTTTCACTCTTCATTGAATATTTGTGATGAGAGGGTCAAACAGAGTGGTCTCTTGTTATCTGTCTCAATAAGGAATGTCTGACTTCAATAAAAGCATAGGAGACATCTTTTGGAGGATGATTTTAAAGTAGCAACATACATTATACACACATATGGTCTACAGTGTTCTTCAAATAGTGTTGTTGGTTTTTAGTCAACAAATAACAAACAGCTGGATTTTGTACTCTCTGAATATTTCTTCCAATGATATGACTGTAAAAAATTATCTGCTATAAAATACAGCTTGCAAAAGTCTTCCTGTTCTCTTTTCATCAAGGATTTCCTTAACAAATTAGTTTTATAAAGTTTTTGTACAAAAGGAACATTATTTGTATTAGTTGGTAATTACTGGTGCTTTTCCAATCATTTTATTTGGCCACAAAGAACATCAAAAATTTCCCCTAACCACTGATATCCTTTCTTTCACATATCTTGAGATTCAATTTCCCAATGACTTCATAATTTTATCACCTCCATTTCCTTTATGTATATTTGTTTCAGTTTGCCTTTTCTTCTTTATATTCTTCACAGCTATTTCTACTTCCTCATGCAGCATTGGAAACCAGGATGTTAAGAGTTCAAATACTTTCATTCAATTGTCACTGAAGGAGATGATAGATTGCTATAGTAATTTCCCATTTTTCACATGTTTTCCTAATTTCTTCTTAAATTCTCTTTGGATGACATGACTTAACTAGTTTTCAAGTCAATCTCTTTATAAACTTTGTTTTTCCTTTACCACTTAAAGATACTTTTATGAGCAAAATTTCCACTATCATCTCTTTTTGTGATTTTACAAATGAATTTGGATTTTAAACCTAGCTTTATATTAGAAACTGGTTGGAAATAATGTCTTCTAGTAGTTATATGACCATGAGTCAAAGTTCTTTAACCTCTTAATGAGCATAACAATAACTTACCTAAAACAACTGTGGTAAGTTTTGTACTTGGTGTATGTGTATGTTGTTTATAAAACACTATTAAACTAAATATTAAATTAACCATAAGCATTGGCTATTAGTTACTATTAGTAACTAGCACTTAGTACTACTATTAGTAGTAACAATATTGAACAAAACAAATGTTTTGTTTAATATCTCTGCTTAGCAAAGAGATCAAACATTTAGCTGACAAAGTAGCTTCCAGGATAATTTAGTCTTTCAGTTACTGGATTACATTGGTTAAAGTCCCTTAAGAAATAGTTATAGTCTGTGTCAATGGCTGTTCTTTTATCTGTTTTGCTTTTTTTTTGGCATGGCAGGAGTTATCTTCCAATTGCAAGACATTTTTTTCCATTTGTAATCTTTCTCTAATTTTGCATTGATTTCTATGTTTTCTCTAAAAAATGAATAATCTGACTGTACACTGCCAAACTAATTTAAAAATGGCTCCTATATACAAGGTTTTTTTTCCTATTCTTGTCATTGTGTGTGTGTGTGTTATTTGATGCTTGACGTATCAAGTGCTTCAACTTCTTTGAAGAAAATATTCATGATTTATTGGCTTAAGATTTTGGTGTAATCTCCAAACCTTCAGTCTCTTCTTTCTCTTCTTTCTGAACCATATTTTCCAACCTATCATTTCTAATCCTCATCTACACCATCCTTTCCATTGAAGGCACCAAATTTTAAAGCATATGCTGAATAAATTTGGAAGGTCTTATAAAGTTCTTCATGGGATTTTTCTGTTTCCATCCTCTGCAACAGTTGCTGGTGCCTAAGTTTCATTGTAGATTCTTGTGACAAATGTCCATCAGGAATACAACATTCTTAGATGACATAAAGTCTAGTGAAATGATATTTCTTTCTGTAAGATCCTACTTATTGGTTTCTCTCCTATCAGCCTCTTCCTTCTTCAATCTATCCCCTCCATTCAGGTCCTAAAGTAACCTTCCTAGCTGCAATACAATTATGTCACCCCTCTGCTCACAAACCCTAAGGACAAAAGACAAATTTCTCAGTTTGGCCTGTGTTAAAAGGGTTCCCTAAGGATCCTCCGAAGGCATCTTATCTTCTCCTCATTCAAATCTTTAGGTCTTTCCCTTTTACCTGGCGCTTGCTTTGGGGTTTTTTTTTGTTATTTTAGCTTTATTTTATCCTGCTCCATTAGTTTCTGATAATCTGTTTTTTTTTTTCTTGGACTAAGAACCTCCTTATTGACTTTGCGGTCTAATATCTGTAATACTGAGTCTTGTCTGACTTCTCACCTGTTGTTGCATGAAGAACAAGCAAAGGTCAGGAAGTCCGAATGATAGTTTCTTTATCTCATCCTGATTCCCAGGCCTTGTTCTCATCCATAATATATTCTTGATCACTTAGACTTTGTTCAGTTTCAATTTCTATCACTTCTCAGCCAGTATCTAATATCTATGTCTGAGTGGGCCCTGGTGTGACAGCAGAAATGAAATATAACCTTTGGAAAACTTTACCCACCCTTTACCTGAATTAAGGAAGGGAATTATATGATTGAATATATAATTTTATATATATATATATATATGTAGGCATATATATGTAGACATATATATATATATATATATATATATATATATATATATATATATATATATATAAACTGATCTCATTATGTCTTTTCTGAATATCTTCATGAACACTTTATGTTATATTATCTAGAACACTGCTAAAGTCTCTGGGGAATACACAGACCATTAAAAATCTCTGAGTTTCAGTTTTCTTATAGATAAAATAGGAATAATACTTGCAATATTTAATTCATAGGGATGTAAGTGTAAAAATCAGAAAATATGTGGAAAGTGCTTCACAAACCTTAAAGACCTATGCAAATTCCAGTTATAATTATTACTATGCTACTACTACTCTGGTTAACATATAAATCCCATGAAGTTTACAAAAGAAATGGATACAATTTTTATCATTTGGATATCATAAAGACATAATTTTGGATATGCTTATAGCTATAATGATAATACTTTTGATTCCTGAATACTTTTTAGTTTCCTAGAACGGTCAAAAACATCTTATTCTCTTTTTTAAGTTGGTTGCATGGAGCCATCATTACCAACAGAAAATGTGAAGTACAGCTAGAAACAGAGTGATTGTTCAAATTCCTGCATCCTAACACTGTCTTGAGTTAAAACAACAATAAAGGCCTAAAGAGGCCAATCCAGTATTTTTGTCAAATAACCTGAATTCATTCTAGTAAGGCCTAAGGCTTTGCCAATCTGTTTTTCCTTCTGTTTATTTATTCTCCATTGCATTGATTACTAAAAGCACATACTTACTTATGAGTTAAGTTTCGATATTCTGCTACTTTAGTTGAGAAATCAATGATGTGGTCCAGGATTTCTGCACACATTGAATAATGCTTTTTATAACGAGCTTGAGCCCTTTCTGCCGTTATTCTTTCATGAATTTCTACTTCTTTTTGGGCTTGCTCTTCATATTCAAGTCTGGCTTGTCTTGCAAGGGCCTAAGAGACAAAATGAGCAACTCTGCAAATAACTGTTTGATTTAACCAGAAAAAATAACTCAGCAAACTTCTTTGAAAAAAAAAACCCAGAAAAACAGTGAAACTCAATACATAGGTCTACAAAAAGGCAAAGTAGATGGATGACACAATTACCTAGATAATTTAGATTATAGGGAAGAAAGAACACTCCTAGTCAAAATGAACCAAAGTACTATGTTATTCACATTACTCTGGGTTTATATTACAAAGATTTTTTTTCTAAATGGGAAAAAGTTAAGAATAAAATCATCATTTTGATTTTCCTAATATCATGCTGATTTCATCTTAATGAAGGTTAAGAGTTTGGTCATTTACTTCAATGGGTGCCACTGAAGCTCTATAGAAACAAAACTGTCCTTTCTTAAAATGCTCCAGAAATTGCTTTTGTTTTTAGGTACTCTAGTTTAATATATCTGACCTATAAAAAACAGATTGGTAATTGACAATAAAGATGGCCACTGTAAGACATGCTTCCCCATTTGGCCTGAACTTCACTGTGGAGATTCTGTCATACAGTACTTAGCCTGAATCTCATTCTTAGAATCTCTTGGGCAAACTCTATGTCTTGGCTCTGGAACAGCAATGAGACTGACCATTGTGCACACAAGGTACTTAGGGCAAAATAACTAAGCCAAATGAGGCTCTGACTATATTCCCTGGCAGCACGATAGCAGTACCCAAAATAATAATGTGGAGATAGGAGACAGAAGCCAGGCCATCATTTCCAAGCTGCTGTAATAAGTTATCCAAACTTGGACCTATTCATTTCCTCGATCTTCCATATACTGCAATGTTGCCAAAAAAAAATTGATATACCTGCACTGATCATGAGAAGTTGGTGTAAATACTTGCTTTTCATATAAAACAGGTAAGAATGGAGCCCTTGATATGTATGTCCTATATCCATCCCCAGATATCTTCTGTGGATCTGCATGTGTTTCTGACTGTTATCTTCCCTTCTGTGAGCCACTTCTACCTCTTTTCCCAGGAAAAGATCCCTTGGTCTTTATGGTTCTTCTTGATAAAATGCTGACTAGCAGCTAGTTCACATGCTTGGTCCACTACCTCTTCACATGGCTAATCCTCAGAACTTTATTCTTTCCATATGCTTAGGGAATGCCAGCGCCTCCTCTGTTTGCAATCTAGAATCTCTCTTACCTCATAATTGTTTTCTCAGCAGATGTAAATGAGAACTGGTAAGTGTCATTGTTGCAGGAATTTAGGAGGATTTGCAAGTTTTAGTTAAAAGGCATAAAATACTGAGTGAGTTTTCCAGGTCTGTAAGTAGTTCTATTTATTATGTTTTTGGATTGTGTTTATATAGAGATATAAAAACGTGAAAACAACAACAACATTTCAGTTTTACCACACCTGAGTATAAGCAGCCTTTATCAAAAGAGCAGGGGTGGCTACCTAAAATTCCATTCTCACCTATTTTATTTATTATATCTTATCCAAAGGCAAACTACCCAAACATTCCAGTATACAGGTGAAATTTAGAATGGAAGACAATTTAAACATAAAATCCATAGTTTAATTTCTCTGGATGCCAATCTGTTTTCATAGGCCACATGTATGAGACTAGAGAAATGAAAAAAAGGAAGGTGAGTTTTGGTTTTAACAGAACTACTCGCTATTTCTTATTCCTGACTTGCTTTTGATTTCCTCTCCAGACTGTCATTGGAACCGTTCTCGGTCTCAAATGCATCAGTTTGCAAAAAATGAAAACCATGTCTAAGCAGTACAGTAAATTCTAGAGGTATTGACATGTGGCTTAGGAAAATGGATCAAAAGGAAACACAAAAAATTTTAAGGAAGAGATATTTTACTGCTTCTCTGTCAAGAGCATCCTGGAAATCTTTCAGTCGTCTTTCTTCATATTGTTTTTCTCTGAAAACTCTGTTTTGCCATAAAACTTCCTTTTCATGCCGAACATGCATGAGCTGTACAGCAATCCGACGTTCCTGCTGAGACTGTCTTATCAGACGGTTAATGAGTTGTTCTTCTCGGTAAGCCTCCTAGAAAGGCAACATTGCAATATTCAGTTATTGACAAAACTTAGTAAAATTCCAAAATGTGTTATGCTTATAAGCAAATGTTTTTAAGTTTTATGTTACTTTAAGCAATGTGTGATATTTTAAATTTTAAAATCTAAATTTAATATTTAATTTTAAAATTCCATTTTAATTTTAGAAGTTGTTGTAGTTTAATCTTTTTCAATCATGGCTGACTCTTCATGACCCCATTTGAGGTTTTCTTGGCAAAGATACTGGAGTGGTTTGCTGTATCTTTCTCCAGGTCATTTTACACATGAGGAAACTGAGGCAAACACAGTTAAGTGACTTGCCCATGGGCCACATAGTTAGGAAGAGCCTGAGGCTGGATTTGAACTCAGGTCTTCCTGATTCCAAGCCTGGTGCTCTATCCACTATACCACCTACCTGGCCCAGTTCTAAAATGGCAGAGTGCAAAGCATCACATTAAGTTTTGCAAATACCAAGGTGATATGTCTGGATATTTTACAATCATTATATGTAACTTAACATATACAAAATGCAATATTACTTCCTCTGAAATTTGATCACAAATAAACTGTTGAAAAATTTTTGAGTCCTTAGTATTTTATTTTTCCTTAATTACATGTCAACTTTTAAACATTCATTTTTAAAACACTGGATTCCAAGTTCTCTCTTTTCCTGTGTCCCCATCCCCCCCCCGCAAGCAATTTGATACAGGTTATACATTTATAGTCATGCAAAACATAATTCCGTATTAATCACGATGTGAAAGAAAACACAAGACCAAAAAAAAAAACCTCAAGAAAAATAAAGTAAAAAAAAATTATGTTTCAATCTATATTCAGATACCACCAGTTCTTTCTCTGGGGATAGATAACATCTTTCATCATAAGTCCTTCAGAGTTGTCTTGAATTATTATATTGCTGAGAACAGCTAAGTCATTCAGAGCTGATCATCCTACAAATTGATGTTGCTTTATTGCTTTGCATGAATTGTAAGTCTTTCCAGGTTCTTCTGAAAGCATCCTACCCATTATTTCTCATGGAGCAACAATATTCTATCATAATCATATAGCACAATTTGTATAGCCATTCCGTAATGGATGGGCATCCCTCCAATTTCCAACTCTCTGCCCCCCAGAAAAGAGCTGCTATAAATATTTTCATACATATAGGTCCTTTTCCCCTTTATTCTTTCTCTTTTGGGACCCAGACCTAAGAATGACACTTCTAAGTCAAAGGGTATGCACAGTTCTATAGCCATGTGGGCATAGATTCAAATTGCTCTAAAGAATGTTGAGGAGCAGCTAGGTGGCACAGTGGATAGAACACTGGTCCTGGAGTCAGGACAACCTGAGTTCAAATCCAGCCTCAGCCACTTGACACTGGGCAAGTCCCAGTTGCCTTGCCAAAAAAACCCCAACACACCAAACTCAAACAAAAAACAATGGTTGAGTCAGTGAACAACTCCATCAACACTTCATTAATGTCACACTTTTTCCACATCCTCTCCAACATTTCTCTTTCCTTTTCTGTTCTATTAGGCAATATAATAGGTATGAGGTAGAACCTCAGAACTGAGTCAATTTGTATTCTTCCAATCAATAGTGATTTAGAGCTTTCTCATATAGCTATTGATATTGAAGCTTTAAATACTCCATCTGAAATCTGTTAATTTTTTTATCATTTATCAATTGGAGAATGTCTCCTATTTTTATAAATCTGACTCAGTTCTCTATATATTTGAGAAATGAGGCTTTGATCAGAGAAACTTGTTTCAAAATTTTTTTCATAGTTGTGATTGCTAAACATACTTCAATTCCAGTCTATTCACCCCTGCCCATTTATTTTATTCTCTCCTTTCACCCTTTCCCTCCTCCAAAGTGTTCTGCTTCTGACTATGCCTTCCTCCAATCAATTGCTCCCCCTTTTCTTATCCCGTTCCCCTCCTACTTTCCTTTAGGGTAAGACAGATTTCTATGCCCAACTGAGTGTGCCTATTATTCCCTCTTTGAATCAATTCTGATGAGAGTAAGGTTGACTCACTCCCTCTTTTTATCTCCCCTATCTTCTCCTCCACTATAAAAATTTTTCTTGCCTCTTTTACGAGATTTCTTCCATTCTGCCCTTCCCTTTCCCTTTCTCACAGTGAACTCCTCTTTCTCACCCGTTAATTTTTTTCTTTTAGACAGCATTCCTTCACATTCAACTCACATCTGTGTACTCTATCCTTATATATTTCCCACTGCCCTAATAATGAGAAAGTTCTTAGGAGTTATAAGTATCTTCCTTTGTAGGAATGTAAACAGTTTAACCGGTTATTTCCTGTTCCTATTTATCTTTTTTTATGATTGAGTCTTGTATTTGAAACTTTCATCATGAATACTTAAAATTTTCCTATTTCACTGAATATCCATTTTTTGCCCTGAAGGATTATATTCAGTTTTGCTGGGTAGGTTATTCTTGGTTGTAACTCTAACTCTTTTGCTTTAACAAAGATGCTTCTTTTGTTATCCTTACTATGACTTCATGATACTTAAATTGTTTCTTTTTGGCTGCTTGCAATATTCTTTCCTTGACCTAAAAGCTTTGGAATTTGTCTATAAGATTCCTGAGAGTTTTCATTGTGGGATCTCTTTCAAGAGGTAATTGGTGGATTCTTTCAATTTCTAGTTAATCCTCTGGTTCTAGAATATCATAGCAATTTTCCTTGATAATTTCTTGAAGTGTGATGTGTAGGATTTTTTTATAACAGCTTTCAAGTAGTCCAATAATTTTTAAATGATCTCGTCTGGATCTATTTTCCAGGTCCATTATTTTTCCAATGAGATATTACACATTGTCTTCTGTTTTTTCATTCTTTTGGTTTTGTTTTATTAGTTCTTAATTTCTTACAAAGTTAGTAGCTTCCATTTGCTCAATACTAATTTTTCAGGAATTATTTTATTCAGTGAGCTTTCGTACCTTCTTTTCCATTTGGCCAAATTTACTTTTTAAGGAGTTTTTTTTTCTTCAGTGAATTTCTGTGTATCTTTTTCCAACTGACCAATTGTTTTTCAAGGCATTCTTCTCATTGGCTTTCTGTACCTCTTTTATGATTTGGCCTATTCTGTTTTTTAATGTTTATTTTCTTCAGTATGTTTTTGTGTTTCCTTTAGCAAGCTGTTGACTTGTTTTTCATAGTTTTCTTATATCATTCTCATTTCTCTTTCCAATTTTTCTTCTACCTCTGTTACTTGATTTTCAAAACCCTTTTTGAGCTCTTCCATGGCCCAAGACACTTATTTTTCTTAGAGGCTTTGGATGTTGAAGTTTTTACTTTACCTTCTTCTGAGTGTGTTTTGATTTTGCTTGTCACCATACTATGGTAAAAACTTTTTTCCTGTTGCTTGCTCATTTTTCTGGTCTATTTCTTGAATTTTAACTCTTTGTTAAAGTAGGGCTCTGCTTCCAGGGTAGAGGGCACAGTGTACCAAGCTTTAGGAGTTTTGTGTGGCTGTTTTCAGAGATACTTCTAGGGACATGTAAGTCTTTAGTTTTTCCAAGGTAATATGATCTAAAGAGAAGTGTTTACTCCTGTCCTGGTCTGTGCTCTGATCTTTTTTTCCCTGGAACTGTGAGGAGGGTCTCTTGCTTCCACTGCTGCCACAAGCTCTGCTATGCTAGTGCTTGCCCTGAGACTGCCACCCAAGACTGTGACCCAGATCTGTGTATGGTAAGAGTAATAGAGTCCTGTCCCCAGTGCCAGCAAAGAGACCCCTGTAATCTTCTGACCAGTTGTTCAACCTCCTTACTTGTCTGTTGGCTGAAGGCTCAGGAAGCAGTCATTGCCATTGCTAATTCAGTGACTCCCTAGGTCTGCTTCTGGGTTGCTGGGGCCTGCTCTGTGCTAGTGCAGCCTGTGCTGACTGTGCACCACAATCACTCAGGTGCAACAGACCTTTCATGCCAACCTTCTTAGTTGTCTTTCGCTGGAAAATTATTTCACCCGGTCCTTTTGTGGATTCTGCCACTCCAGGCATTGTTTTATATATAGCATTATTAAAGGTGTTGGGGAGAGCTCAGGTAGGTCGCTTCTTTTTCTCTGCTATCTCGGCTCTGCCTCATAAAAATCTTACTCTATGTGAAATGTCACCACTGAGATACAAGGTTTTTACTTTAGTAGAGATGTTCTGTGGTGTAGGGAATTTTGCTATATATGCCATATCATGGTAGAACTGTTCAGAAAATAATGCAAATAGCCTTTAGCTAAAGATGCTAAATGGACTACAGGGAGAACATGATTAGCTCCTAGTAGGAAGAGAAACATCAGCATAAAGAACTAGTAAGGGAGATGGGGATATTTAGCCCAAATAAGAATTGAATGAATGACTGTAGTGATGTATGTGCTGGGGTGCCACCACAGCTATCTAGGGGGATTAGATTTATTTATTCTTCGTTGTTCCAGAGGGTAGAAGCCTAGAATCATCAGCAGTACCACGGAAAGAATATTAGACTAGGAAACCAAAGATCTGAGTTTTAGTCCTATCTCTGTCATTTGTTAGATATGTGAACTTAGGCATATCATTTAATTTTTCTGGGCACTTGATTTTGTTATGGGAAAAAGGAGAATTGGATGACATCATTACTAGGGTCCCATCTAGCCCCATGGAAAAGAAAGGTAAGGCAGTCATAGGATCACCAGGGGAAGGAAAGACATAGATGGAAATCTCAAATACTGGAATTGTCTATCTAAAATGTTCAAATATATTATTTAATATATATATATATATTTTAAAAAGCTTTTTACAAGTAAAGTTTCATGTTTCAATGGTTTTTAGCTCTTGGAAAGACAGAATAGAAATTTATCTCTGTGAAAATCAAGATTAAAATAACAGGTGGGACTTTGTATATTTTATTCAGTTCAGTTCAATAAACAATAAGCATCTACTATATAATAAGGCATGATTCTAGGTGGCAGAGCTACAAAGATGGAATGAAGCAGAGTCCATGTCTTCAAGGCGCTTATAGTTCAGTAAGGAGAAGGATGTTAAGAAGACAAGACATCTGCACAAATAACAAGAGATTAAAATAAGAGATAAAATGTAAGCGCCTTGAAGGCAAGATGTTTGATTCTTGTTTGTATATCCCCATAGACTAACACCAGATATTTGCTATTAATGTTTGCTAATTGTTTGCTAATAATGTTTGCTAATTGACTGATAAAACACATTAAACAACAAATGCAAAAGACAAGTCTGTATTAAATGTCATAAGATTTTGAGTAGATCATTTCCTACTTGAGAAAGGTTGGGTGAGGTGGTAGAAGGGTGTGAAGTGGAAATCATTCAGTGCTTCATAGCAAAGGTAGGACCATAATTGGGTCATAAGGGAAGGGAAATATTTTGCCACATGGAGATGGAGCGAGACCGTTCAAGGGATGCAAGGTGGTACGAGGAAGGCAAAGAGGTAGGAGACGGCAAGACGAAAATAGGTAATGGAATGTAATATAGCTGTGAAATAAGTCTAGAAAGATAGCTTGAACTTATGTTTTACAGATTACAAAGTGCATTTCTCACTATCATTGCAGTCAGAATGTAAAAGTCTTTTGAAATTAAGACCAAGGAATTAATTTGTATTTTACCTGGCTGACAATGGGGAATCACTAAAAGTTTTTAGGTTGGGGAATAAGATGATCACAATGATGAAGTGGGAAAAAAAATCACACGAGCAGTTATATGAGAATAAACAGGAAACAGGATTGAAAAAAATCTGGATGTTTCTTACAATGGTCAAGGAAAGTGGTGATGAAGTGCTGACATAGGGGGCTGCAATGGACTTAGGAATGGAGGAAGAAGATAGGAGAGAGATTTGTAAATCCAGGATCAGTAAGTGGCATTCATGGTAATCATGAGAGAGATGTCACAGGGGATTTCTCTAGTAGCAATAATGAAGGGTGGACAGCTCTTATCCTTTACTAATACTCACATAAAAGCAAGGAGCATCCTAAAGCTGGAAGAGATCTGAGATCTACTCCTCTGAGACCTACTGATTGAAACTGTGATCCACAGAAATCAAGGGACTCAAATTATAGAAAGCAGCAAAGTGAGAATCTGACGTAGGACCTCTGATTCCATATCCAATACTCTTTCTAACTGTACCATGCTGCCTCCTGGCCCTCTAACTTACTGGGTGGACCTTGATGGATGATTTGACGGAAGGGGATTGATAAGAAAAGTCATACATGATCATCAGAGTAGGGACAGCTTGTGCTCTGTCCCATTTTCGGCAGGTGCTAACATCAAAAGGACATCAGAAAATCAACAGGATTTGGGATTGACTAAATTTGGGGAATGAAGAAAATGGTAAAAAAAAAAGGGATGGCTGGGATTTCAAGTTTAGGTAATTTGTTCTGTTTCAAAACGGAGGTTAATTCTAAATCTTACATAACACTGTTTTGGGTTGTGTCTGTTTCAAATAAATGTTAAAAGATTTAGGATGCATTCAAATGGCTGGGTTGTCAATATCTGATGAGATCTCCATATTTTGGCCATCTTCATGACCAAAATCAATCATTCGTGTACAGTATCTGTTTATTTAGCACTGTGCTACTGTACCTTGAAAAAAGAATTATACTTAATTGGTGCTTGGCATATAATGATAGCTGGTATTTCTATCATACTTTAAGGTTTATAAAGTATATTACATATGCCATATTATTTGATCCTTACAATAACCTAGTGAGTTAGGTGCTATAATTACTTCCATTTTATAGATGGGGAATCTGAGTCTGATAGAGGCTAAGCGGCTGACCCAGAGTCAAACGGCTAGTAAGTACTGAAGTCAGGATTTGAACTCAGGTTTTACTGACTCCAAATTCAACACTTTTCTACTGTGCCGCCTCACTCTGTTTATAAACTTCTTACAAAACACCTCTATCTATGACCTTAATACAAGAAACATCTAGTTCCCCTTTCTCATCTTTCAGTGAATTCCAATACCTAGAATAGAGTCTCATACCTAGTGAATATTTAATATTTGCTAAACTGAACTGAAAAACAGAGCAACAAATCCTATAAACACACCATCCCCATATGCATTATGCACCCTTTGCACAAGCCCACAGTTACTCTCTACTACCACTAGATGGCAATACCACACTAATCAGGCAAATACTCACAGAGTTTTTAATCCTTGCAGGGACTGACCAACCAACAGAATTAGGAACTGAGGAATGGACGGGTTACAGAGACAGAACTGTGACTTTTGTGATGCAATAATATGGATGGATAGGAGAAATCTGAGAGAGCAAAAATGGGAATGCCCCTGTACTGGGGACCAAAATGCCATTATACACTGTATTTCATAGGCTCAGCTCTGGTTCCATAACATTTAGGCATTTACAATTGGGATGTTCTCATATGAAATTTAAAAACAATACATTCAAAACACTCAGAGCCTCATTTATTGTTGTGAGTCTTTAAATCGGTTTTGTAAGGCCTTGCATCTGTAAAGAACCTTAGAGTTTATACAGTGAGTCAAGGGCAAATGCTGTCACCTTCATGTCAGATATGAACAGAGGGCAAAGGAAGTTATGTGACTCATCCAAGGTCAACTACTTACTTAACAGTAAAGGTAGCATCCTAGAACCTTGGTCCTGTGACTTTCATTCATTCACTTATTCACTCATGCATTCATCTTGTGATTTTTAATCCACAGTGGTAGTAGCTTAAGATTGTGTCAAAGCTGATTATGAAATTCATTTCCCTTTGCCAGTGTAGCATGGGATGAGGGAAGGTAGCAGTAGTTCCTACTGGTGCACTTCCCTTTGAGTCCTGCACTGACGTGGCTATTTGAATTGGGGCAATCAGGCATTTTGTCCAGTGATCTGTTGGGTGATCTGCATGTTGGGCACTTTACTATGACAGAAAGACCCCAGAAATGGTTTTCCATTCTTGAAAACTCTTGTTTTGTAACCTTGTATCATATAAATGTCCTTGGCAGGATCAAAAGCATGATTAAAGCAAGGACATTCCAAAAAAAAATCTGGGATATTCTAATATTGTTTTAGTAGATATTTTACAAGCATAGTATTCTTTAGGAAGCTATTTTGTTGCATAACAATTGGAACAATTGGTTAACTGCTGTAGTCAGCAATTATATTTCTTTTTTTCTCGAGATAGATAACCTTTTACTTCTAGATACATTATTTTCAAAAGGGTACTTATTCAGGAACAAGCATAAATTAGTTTAATGGACTAATAATTATCCTTTGTCCCACATTTCTCATAAGCACTTAATAAATAATTTTTGCTAATTACTCATCCACATGATAAAATCACTACAATCTCTCATCAACTACACAATGCAAACAAGTCAGAACAATGCACTGAAAATGAAGCTTGCATTTTTATAGCCTTTTACTTAAACAAAAGCAAGCCTCTAATTTCAATTAAGACTCAAACAAAATTCTTAGATTATGTTTAACTCAATAGGAAACAACACAGGAAATGTGCTTTAACGAAAAGTAACCCAACCAAAGATGTTGTTTTGCATCTTTGCAATGAAAACTGATCTCACACTAAACTTATCTGCTTCATTTCAAAAGGCTGAATAAAATACTTTCTAAAAACAAAAAGATTCTCGTTGGTTAATTTGGAGGCATTGAAGAAAGATGAATACAGGAATATACTCTAAAATGGGAACATTCTTCTTTGACTGTGAATTAGATATGTTTTTATTCATATTAAATATGTGCTTCTGTATTTTATAAGAGTTGCACAATTACATATAAATTATTTTATTTACATTTAAATTATATTCTTTTGTTTATTATAATTATTTGCTTATTATAAATACTGCTAGAGATGGCCTTGTTCTTTAAATCATTTGTAGGATTGGATGGTATAAGAAATAAGAGATATTTTCCTATACTTAAAATAAATCTTTTTATGTATCAAACTGGTTTGTTTTCTCTCTCTCTCTTGCAACTTCAATCTTACTGTCTCAAAGTCCTTGTCTACTCAGGCAATTAACCTTCCTCCTCCACACTTTCCACTGTGGCTATCCATTCACTTGGGACCATGTCCTGCTCTCTCTGTGCCAAGGGAGAACTCCAGCTTCCATATCAGTGCCTGGGCATTGGCTGCTGTCCATGCCCACAATGGTCTCCTTCCTCACCTTTGTCTCTCGGAATCTTCAGTCTCCCTGAAGACTCGGTTCTGGAGCTGTGTTCTATGAGAGGCCTTTCCCATCCTGCCCTCTCCCAGCTCTGCCTAAGGTTATGTCGTATTTCATAACATACATATCTATATATATGCTTTGACTCTAACATTAAAATGTAAGCACCCAGAAGGTAGGGAGTGCCTTGCATCTGTCTTTATATACACCACAACAAGCATTGTGCCCAACATAGAGTAGGGCTTTATTCATGCTTGTTACTGACTACTGTTTCTTGTTCCAGGGAAGAAGCTGAGCAAAATGTCGCCTGATTATTCTCACTGCAGCACCACTACTGGTATTTCATAAATGGGCGACAAAGAAGGAGCAGGGTAACCACAGACATTATTAACATTCCCACAGTGGGCAACTAAAGGATAGTAATGTCAGATTCTTCGGGATTACAGTATTTCTTGCTACTGCTTGACAGGGGGCAATTTAACCTTTCAAGTCAACCAAATTCATAGCAGAAAAACTCATTAATTTTTATTTTATTTTTGCTACCAGCTAGTAGGCAGTAAATGAATTCTGTTACACTGGAAGCTTATTATCTAGCAGCAGGGACATAAAATGAATCATGAAAATTAGGCTACCTTATTTCCAACCAACAGGCAGAGGTTTACAGAAAAATGCCATGCTCTAAACAAAAGTTAAAATCTAAAATTCAGTAGTGGTTCATAATAGTTTAATGGAGCTTATTAACACAATTACATTCAGTTAGAGAATACATCATCAAAAACGTTAATGTCATGGTCCTGGCTATACATCCTAGCAAAGAGAAGGTAGACAGATGAAGATCTGCAAAGACATTCCAGAGCTTGGTCTCAGAGTGTAAAATAAAAATAGTTTTTAAGGTTTGCAGAGTATTTCACAAATTTTATCACATCTTCCTCACAACAACTTTGAGAGGCAGGCACTATCATTATTTATAAAAAATAGAATAATATAATGCTATATGGAAGAAGTGACTCAAACAAGAGAAAGTACGTGAAAGTGATTTGCAAATTATAAAGCATTATATTTTTTATATTTTACTGGACTCACAATTTGACTGGAGCAGAGAACGTCCAGGGAAACATTCTCTTTACCAATGCAAACTGACATGTGCCCTGCCATTTATGGTCCTGAAAGTTTCCCAGGACCCTGAAGAGTTAAATGATTTTCTACAAGTCACACAGCAACAAAGAAGAAAAAGGTTAGATGGCAGAGATGTTGGCATGAATGAATTCCCATTCTCATCTGAGCTTTTTTTTCTTTTTCTCTAGCTTCTTCAAATTGTGTCTACCTAGAGACATACTGAGAAGCTGTCTGGATTTCTGCAAGAGGAATCTTTGGACAAGTAAGTGTCATAATGGTATGAGAAGAGGGAGGAGACAATGAAGAAGAAGATGGAAACACCACTTGATCTGGAGTCAGAAAACCCAGTTAAAATCGTTGTTGTAGCAACTGATAGCTTTGGGAAGTTATTTTATTCTATCTAGTTCTACTTCCTTGTCTTTAAAATGAAAGAATTGGGCCAGAAGATATTTATGGTACCTTCTGTTTCTGAATCTTATCAACAGATGCACTTGAAGAGGAATAGGGATGTGTGTTTGTGATATGAAGAATATACGCTGTATCTGTGGGGAGAGAAAGATATGGAGTACTGCTTACTCTTGGATGAAGGGGTACAATATCATAGGAGAAAAAAAGTTATTGGAATCGGGAGGTCTCAGATTCCGTTCCAGTTTTATTAGCTAAATTCTGTGAATCTGGTTCCTCACCCATGAAATGCGGACGGAAATATATGCACTACCATCCCTTCCCCTCACCTCTGTGCAATTGCTGTGATGGATGTATTTTGTAAATCTATTAAAATGTCGATGATAGTGATGTCAATGATGATGATTATGACAAAGGCAAGGAAAATGCCAGAGGGTATCCTGAGAAAAGGAATAAAGTTCAGAAAAAGCAAGGCAAGTTTCCAGATCACTTGTGGTCACTCAGATTTAAGGTTCCAAAATTTGATTTTAATCTTTGCTACATAGTTTCCTTCAATTACCTCAGAAAGAAGAGCTCTAACCTAAAAAAAAAACCTTGGGAGACCTGGGTTCTTATCCCAGTTCCTGTATTAAATGATCCATGATACTGGATGTTTCAAAACTCTCAGACTATTTCCTTATTTTAAAAAATGAAGAGAGCATAGACAGTTGATTGACAAAGATCCCTCTGTTTCAAAAAATTCTACAAGCATCATGGTGGTTATGTTTCTGTTTTTTCTAAAAGCACACTTAGTAGTAATATTCTACATACCATGTTCTAAAAATATAGCATAAAATGTAACATACTTGTAAAATAGTTTATTTTAAAAGAAATATATATTCATCTATATGTAAATGTACATATATTTATGAAACAAACTAAAATCCAATTCAACAAACATTTGGTGTTTACTATTTGCAAGGCTCTGTGCTTGGTTTTGGGAATATGAGGATGCAAACAAAAGAGTCCCTGTCTAATCATAAAAAGCTCCTCTAAAATTAGGAAAATGGAAAAAAAATGCAGATGAGATATTAAAACCTTTTATGTAAAAATTTTAAAAGAGACCCAGAAAACGAAAATGTGAATAACATGGTCCTTTTGATAGTTCAGTAAGTCACTTCAGTGGCACAATCTTCAACCCCAGCCCCTCCTCATTCTATACAGCTCCTGTCCACGTCCTCTCATATGGGAGGACCTCCGATGTGCTGGGAGGTCTTCCTCTAGCTCTCTTGGTATTGTAAGGATATCAATGGCGTAGTTAGCCTGTCTTTCAGCTATTCCCCCTGCTCTTGCTACCCAATCAGACCATCATCCTTTTCAGCCATATGCAGATGGTATCTCTTGAGAGAAACTTGCAGACTGCTCCCATCCCCTGTTTTCCTTTACTGTGCTTTTTGTTAATTGTGCGTTCTAGGGTTCCTAACTATGTCGTATCAGTGGAAGAATACTGATATTAAAAGGTGGATCTCTGTTCCTGAGAGAAGCGAGAAGTCATTAAAAGGATGATACAACTTCTCAAACACATAGGAGCCTACTCTCCTCCTCTTCTTGTCCAATCCTGTTGATTTGCAGCGTTTGTCCAGGAGACATTTATTGATGGACAAGACTGACAGGAAATTGTCATTTTTCATCACGTTGGTTTTTCTAGTATAGACAATTAGGTCTAATTCTTTTGAGAGATTTGAGGATATAAATTAGGAGGCTCAGCAATTTTCTGGAATTTAACATAATCTTCACAATGTTTTCTACCAACGGGACCACCTGAAGAATTCATTTTCCATTTGGACTCTGCCAAAGGTCCTTCCTGACAATGGTTAACACCCATGGTAAGCAAATGACTGTCTGCTTTATGCTTCACTTAATAAGGACTAATCAAAGGCTTGCCAAAGAAAACTCATCTATTTCTCTCTATTTCAAGAAACTGTGCATGCTTTTAACATAAACATGGGAAAATTCTGTTAGTCAAATAAAAAGTCTTTAAGGAAACGTTTAGATAATTGAACGCAATGCTTTATAGCTAACAAAAAATAAGCACAGCAGAATCTACAGTTACTGATGTCCCTATATAGATGTGTTTTCCTGAGGGAAATCACTCTGAAAGCCTGTCTGTTCTCTTTTCATAGTTATTACTGTTGCCTGTCCTTTGTTCTCGAAGAGGACCACCAGGGTAGAGATGCCATGACATGCAAGTGAACTGGATTTAACTGAGGGAGGGCTCTGCAAAGTCACCAGCCTCACTCTCTCCTTGGGCCACCTGGGTCCAATGGCAAGATATAGATCAGGACAACTGGAGATGGCCCTGGACACAGTGGGACACCTTGGCATTTTTAAGCTAAGTTCTCTAAGAAGTCTCAGTTTGACTGAGGCCATGCCCAATCACTGATTAAGGGAAGTAAAGAAATGAGGCAGAGTCAAAAAAAATCAATCTGGGAAGGGAAGACTTTGGGTTTCTGGTCAAAACAGAAATAACTGCTGGATTCAGATCTGGCCTCAATTATTAGATGTAGGTATAAGTATTATTTCACTTTACAGCTGAGGTAATTGAGATAAACAAAGGTTAAAAGACTTGCCCAAGGTCACACAGCTAGGAATTGTCTGAGGCTAGATCTGAATTCAGGTCTTCCTGATTCCAATGTCAGCGCTCTCTATCCATGGGGTCACCCAGCTGTCCCTAGAAACAACACAATCTCGTATTGGAAGACCTCAGTTAAAACACCGATTGTCATTTATTACCTGTGCAACAGAAACAAACAGCAGTGAAGCGAGCTACTTATCAAGGTCTTCATCTCCGTCTCTTTAACATGAAGGGAGCTGGACTAGATGACCTTTAAGGGCCTCTCCTCTCCATTTCTGATCCCATAATTTTTCTTGCAGTCTTTTTGCAAATCAAGAACACACAAGAGCTGACCACAGACACGTCAGTGAAATGATGCTGCTTGTTGCCTCTGTGCAGATGATGAAGCCAAACCCAGCAGCTCCTGTGCTTGTGTCTGCAAGGAGAACCTACAAATCCTCCTTCTACTGAGCTTCCCATTCCTTCTGCACTCTGTCTTCTTCTATCATGAAGATATCAAGGTTGATTTGGTCTAGTGCCTCTCATTGTACCACTGACTTACCATGGGACACAATCTCTCCCAATTATCATACTAACAGGTAAGTTAATATTTAACAAGCATCTGGAAATCAGGTGATTGCACACACCCTTTGTTCTCTTTTCTGCTAGCCTACCATGATCACTAGAGAAATGCAAGGATAGGTGGGTGGGTGGGGAGTGTGACAAGGGCAGCTGCACATGACTAAGGGCCACATTGTGTTTTTCTTTGTTTCATGGGTTGCTGTGGTCCAAAAACTCTCCATCAATTAGCCACTCAAAGGGGTAAATTGCTTCTTCATATTTAAGTTAGTTTGGTCTCAAGAGTCAGGTATACTCTTTTCTTGGAACAATATCTGGAGCCTTTCCAGCATGACAGAAGCTGCCAGAGCCTGAAATTTTTCTGTTTCAGCCTTAGAGGACAATAGACATTTCTATGGTCAACATTATGTGTGTTGATGATAATGTTCATGAGTGTTCATGTGATCATGGATTTAACCTCCATGCTATAAGGAAGAATAAGAGATGGACTCTGGATATCCACACATACACATATATAATACATATATTATATGTTCATATATAATTACGTGCCTATATATAATTATATATCCACCTATAATTAGAGAGATAAAATTATAGAAAATGAACCTACGCTAAAGTAATATTTTGATATTTTATACCTTGAAGATCACCTTCCTAAAGTATATGTCAGTAAAGGCAAGTTCTAGAGGGTTCTGCAAAAAGCCAGAAAACTTCCTTCACAAACGTGTTTAAGAACAACAAAGGCAAGTATGGAGAGACACATTACCAGAAAGATGGCCAGTGGGCAATGAATATTATTGTCCACAGAAGCTCGAGGTAATTAGCAACTCTGTAATGTATAGAAAGGTTGTAACCTAGGTCATGTTCTGAAATGCCCACAATAATAATTAAGAGATTATTGTTTCAATAGTTAATGAAATTTAATGAATATTTGGTTTAAAATTATTATTGTTGATTTTAGAGCCCTATGAGCTAGTTTAAAATAATACTATCACATATACTAAGAATGTAATCCTTACAAAGTCCTAAGTTTAACTAAACAATGGTAACTGGGGACAGAGTCAAGATGGCAGCATAGAAGCAGAAAAACTCTGTGACTCCCCCCATAACCACATCAAATACCTAGAAAATATGACTCTAAACAAATTTTAAAGCTCCAGAACCCACAAAATGACACAGAAACAAATCTCCTGCTGAAGGCAGCCTGGCAGGCAGACAGTAAAGGTTAATTGCAGCATGCTGGGAGCTAAGCCCAGCCCCAGCTGGTTTTAGCCCCAGGGCAGCCAGGACACAGCTGGAGCAATTGGGAGAGTGGATCACCAGCACCTGTGGCAGATTCCAGAATTATCACCCATAAATGTCAAAGACAAAGTGAAAGGTCATTAGAACTTGGCTGAATTTGGGGGGGGGGTGGAGGAGTGGGTCTGGACCTGTGCCCCCAGAACTAGAAGTGGTGGAAGTTGTAGCCATGCAGTCACCTCCATGTGGCTGTTTCACAGCTCCTTGATGTAGATTGCAAGGGGGCCAACGGTCCATTCAGAGGCCAAGTGCTGTTGCCTTGACCCGCCTGGATCAAGACCGTGGTCTTGGGTGGTGACCCTGAGGTGCATTTTCAGCAAGCCAAAGCTGGTGGGGGATGCAGAGATGGTGGCCTCCTAATAGTTCCAGCAGCTGTGAAAATCCATCAATTTAAGACAAAGCTCTCCCCTCTGAAAGCAGAGATCTACTGTGGCTCAAAAATCAAGTGAATTGACTGGTGATATGAACAAGTAAAGGAAGCAAAGCAAGCACAGAAATCCAAATTTAGATTCCTTTTTTGGGGACAAAAAGGATCAAAGCATGGAATGGGAGGAAGATAACACAGTCATAACTCCCACAACAAAAGCTACCCAGAAAAATATGAATTTGTCACAGGCCATAGAGAAGTTTAAGGAGGATTTTGAATACCAAATAAGAGAAGTGGAAGAAAAATTGGGAAGGGAAATGAGAATGATGGAAGAAAATCATGAAAAGAGAGTCAACAACCTGACTGAAGAAAACAATACCTTAAAGAGCAAATTAACTCACATGGCAAAGGAGGCCCAGAAAGCCAATGAGGAGAAGAATGCCTTAAAAAGTTGAATTTGCCATATGGAGAGTCTCAAAAGCATTCGGAAGAGAATAATTCCTTCAGAATTAGAGTGAACCAAATGGAAGCAAATGACTTTATGAGAAATCAAAATATTATTAAACAAATCCAAACAAATGAAAAAATAGAAGGCAATGTGAAATATCTCCTTGAAAAAAACCACTGACCTGGGAAATAGATCCAGGAGAGACAATCTAAAAATTATTGGACTACCTAAAAGCCATGATCCAAAAAAGAACCTAGAAATCACCCTTTAAGAAATTCTCAAGGAAAATTGTCCTGATATTTTAGAATCAGAGGGCAAAATAGAACTTGAAAGAATTCACTGATCACCTCCTGAAAAAGATCCCCAAAAGAAAACTCCTAAGAATGTTATAGTCAGGTTCCAGAGTTCCCAGATTAAGGAGAAAATATTACAAGCTGCCAAGAAGAAACAATTTGAATACTGTGGAAACACAATCAGGATAACCCAGGATCTAGCAGCTTCTACATTAAGGGATTGAAGGGCTTGGGAGGGAATGATATACACTCTAAATTGGGTATCATGCCCTACAGGAGAGAAGGGGGAAAGGGGATGAGAGGGGGGA
>CM053594.1:297784115-297816693 GCA_028646575.1 Pseudocheirus occidentalis | reverse complement strand
GGGGATGAGAGGGGGGATGATGGAGGGGAGGGCATGTTGGGGGTGAGGGTTGTTAGAAGCACACACTTCTGTAAAGGGACAGAGACAAAGTAGAGAGTAGAACAAGTGGGGGGTGGGATAGGCACAAGAGAAATATAGTCAGTCTTTCACAATATGTCCATTGTGGAGATGTTCTGCATAACTACACATGTATGGCTTGTATTGAATTGCTTGTCTTTCCAGTGGGGGTGGGTGATGAGGGAGGAAGAGAAAGAAGCTAGAATTTAAAGATTTAAAATCAAATGTTAAAAATATATGTGTGTATACATATATATTATTATCATTATTATTATTTACATGCAACTGGGAAATAAGATATACAGGCACTGGGTTAGGGAGATCCATCTTGTCCTATGGGAAATCAGAGGGGTAATGAGGGAGGATATAGGAGAGAGCAGACTGGAGGAGGGGTTATACAGCGGTATTGCTGTTTTGGGGTGGTAGATATGGGAAAGATGGGGAGAATATTTGTAATTCATAATCCTGTGGAAATGAATGATGTAAACGAAAAATAAACAAAAGTTAATTAAAAAAACAATGGTGATTGAAAATATGTTCGATTTTGATACACAGTGTGAATTCATACTGATTAGGTAAGTAGAAGACTCAATAACTTAAAAAATAAAAATTATCTTCAAGTTTTAAACATACATGTTAATTTTACTAACAATTCAGGAAATTAAAATTTTTCTATATTGTTTAGAAAGCTTTTTCTATCTACATTTATAATAAATGAACTCTATAGATTAAAAAACCCCAAACACTTATAAACAGTTTGCATAGCTTTTCTTTTATCCAAAGAGATTTGCTGTTATTTTCAGATCTTAAACTACTTCAGAATATGAAGAACACTGAAAAAAAGAGATTTCAAATTTATAAAGTAAGTAAAAGTACTTTAAAATTGAAAAATAAAGCAGAGCTTGCAATTTTGTGTTATTATGGAACCTAAGCTTACATAATCTTACCTCTTGTGCTTCATGGGCTATTAACTGATCCATTAACAATTTCCTTCTTCTTTTCTCCCTTTGCTCTCGTGCTAAGGTATCTTCCTCTAGGCGTTTTTGAATTTTTTTCATGTACTCCTCATCTGAATAAGTGCTTAACAAGTCAGCTGTTGTCTGGACTTCTGTAGGAACTTTTGATGCACTACGAAAAATAATTTTTACAAAAGAGATAACTTTGTAATTTGTGTATTTCTACCTACTGGCGAATGCTACGATAATTTAATGTATGTGTTTTTTTTTTTTTTGGAGGAGAGGGTAATCCTTGATTAATTTTGGCACATGGACATTCAACCAAACAGAAGCTCAGTACTTTGAGTAGATGATACCTCTATCTTAATACCTTAGCCCCGGCCTTTATTTCCAGACCTCCCTCCTTTTTGACTCTCCCACTACGACACTATGCACCCTACCACAAGCTCCTCTCCTTTCTCATTATTTGCTCTCACTGTCTCTGTTCTGCTGCTCTTTGGCCTTCCCCTAGCCTTCCCCTCTTCCCAGGCCTCTGGATCAGGTCTTTGTCCCATTACTGAAGCAGCAGCATTCAGCCTATTTACAACCCAGGGGGCAGGGATGTTCTGCCTCCACAAAGTAAACCAGGCACATTTCATGATATCAGGGACTAGATGGGGTTTAGGTCTAGAAGGCAGCTAGGTAGGTGGCATACTGGAGCAGAATACTAGAGTTTGAGTCAGGAAGACCTGAGTTCAAATTTTATCCCAGGCACTTCCTAGTGATATGACCCTGGGGAAGCTTCTTAATCTCTGCCAGTCTCAGTTTCCTCATCTGTAAAACAGGGAAAAGAGTAGCACCTACCTCACAGGTTTATTGTGAGACGCAAATGAAATAATATATGTAAATGGTAGTATAAATCTTAACATGATACATAAATATTGCCTGTTGGGATTGGGGCGGGGGAGAGCACTGCTATTCCTTCCCCACCTTAACGAATTGTAACTTAATTTAATGGCAACTGTAGAGACCATCTTCTGCAATAGTTTCTTGATATTTCAAAGATCCAGGCCACAAAACGAGCCTTATTCAGCATGCCACCCCTCCCAGAGCAGGCTCAGTTTAATCTCTTCCCAAGGAGCTCTCAAACAAAATGAAGCTTTCTCGGTTCCTTGGCATACTGCTTGTGGGAAGAAGCTGGTATAGGTACAAAGACATAACTTGCAGTGGGTCATTTGAAGTTTGGAACAGAATCTCCTACTTGATGCGAAAAGGCAAAGATAAATTGGCCAGTTATATAAAGTTGGCCAAAGATATAATTGGCCAGAAAAAAATATCATCTCAATTCTTACGTTGGCCTTCTGAGTGACTGAAGGCCATCCAACAAGCTTCTATTAGGTACTCACTATATGCAGGGCCAGGCGGCTAGGTGGCACTTTGGAGAGAGCGTCCAGACTGAGGTCAGGAAGACTCATCTCTCATCCAATTAAAATCTTACCTCTGACAATAACTAGCTGTGTGACCCTGGGCAAGTCGCTTAACCCTGTTTGCCTCAGTTTCCTCATTTGTAAAATGAGCTGGAGAAGGAAACAGCAAATCATCCCAGTATCTTTGCAAAGAAAGCCCCAAACAGAGTCATGGAGAGTCAGATAGGACTGAAAAATGAAGCATCATCACACACGTAAGGCACTGTGCCCTCAAGGAGTTTAAATTATCCAATGGCACTGATTGAGAGGGCCTTCTCATGGAACCAAAAGAGTCGTCATTTGATCCTCATAACAACCCATAACAGAAAACTATTTTTAAAATAATGCTTTTCAGAAATGGTAGATCCAGAGGTACTTTAAAAAACATAATCAATTTTTTATACACATGCCAATGTTTATTATTGCTATATTGACGATGGCTCATAAGCACTCTTTTTTTGGGGGGGGAGTGGGAAAGGTAGGGCAATTGGGGTTAAGTGACCTGGCCAAGGTCACACAGGTAGTAAGTGTGAAGTATCTGAAGTAGCATTTGAACTCAGGTCCTCTTGACTCCAGGGCTGGTGCTATATTCACTATGCCTCTTAGCCACCCCCTGAGTAAGCAGTTTCTAACTGATTTAATGAATCACTGGGGACATCTAATTCAAGACCAAAAGTCCTGATTAGGGCCATACCCATCAGAGAAAGCCTCTGACCTTTTCTCCAGGAGGCCTCATTAACTGTGGTTATACTGCAGTTAGTCCAAACTCTAGTAGAATTGGGTCATTATCTAATGGCACTAATGGAGGGGGCCTGATCCTAGAGCCTTCCTAACTACCCTGGGATATAGGTACCATGAGAAAACTGAGGCAAACCAGGATAATTGACTTACAGTGCTCAGGAAGTACACAGCTAGAAGGTGTCTGAGGCAGAATTTGGACTCAGGTTCAAATTCCTGATTCTAGGCCTCTTGTCACTGAACTGCCTAGCTCCATTATGTAAATGTTATTTAGCTAGTTTCTTCTTTTGTTAACAGATATTTTAAATTTCCATTTAAGTATTCATCTCTGTAAGTTATCAATTCTACTAGTGTATGATTGGGCAAAATAGTGTCTAATTAGTTTAATTTCCTCTTCAAAATATTATTTTCTTTCTGACACGATCAATTTGGTTCTCTCTTTTGAAATAAGAATAGCTAAGTGTTTATTTGATTAGTTTGTTTTTAAATCAGCACCTAATTTTATTTATAAATCCAGGAGTCTTTTTAAAATTTTCAATTGAATTAATTTCTTTTTTAATTGCCATAATTTCTACTTTGTTAGTTAGGGTTTTTTTCTCTCTCCATTTTTGTTGCTCAGGATTTTTTAAAACTGCATGCCAATTTCATTGGTTTGTTCTTTCTCTCTTTTGCTCAAGAAATAATTTAAGGATCTAAATTTTTACCTTGGAACTGCTTTAGTTGTAGCTTCTAAGTAAGTTGTGGTATATTTCATTATTGTCATCTTCTTTGATTAAATTTTCTATTGCTTCTATAGTGTGTTCTTTGATCCTCTAGGTCTCTGGAACTGTGAACTGTCTGTATTTTAAGAGGACTTCCCCTCTCCTTCCCCCTAATGTCTCCTCCATATTGCTAGCCAGATCATCCTTTATGCTTTGGTCCTCTGCTCCAAATCTTTAAGCATAGTTCCTTGGCTCCTACAGAGCAAAACGCAAACTCTTATATGGCCTTGAAGGCTCTCCACAAACTAGCATCACCCAAGTCTTTTAGTCTTATTTCACTATACTACTCTCCACTCACTCTATATATAAGCTAACTAAATTATTCTGGTATTCAAACACAATCTGCACTTTTTGTCCTATATGCCTTTGCTCACATACTGTTCCTAAAGCCCATGATATCACAATTCTCTTCATTTGTTGAGCTACTACTGTCCTTCAAGGTTCAAATCAAATACCACGTCCAGTCTTAATCAATGCTCCACCCCCAATGGCATCAGTCTTTTCTCCTTTTAACCTCCCAAGGCAATGTATTTTACATAATTCTCCTGCACTTATTATGCACTATTATGTATCGTGATTTATGTGACATATTCCTAGGAATGTGCTGGTATAAATGCTGAGCAAATGGATCTCTTGGGGAAAATTTTGTGTATGACACATTTTAAAGTTTAATTTGCAATATTAACATTTTCTCCATCACTTTCCTAAGTCTAGACAAACCACAAAATAATAAATCAAGCCCTGATTTGTAGCATTTGTGAATTTCCAAGTAGAAATGTTCACACTCAAGATTTCATAATCAATTCTTGGGAGACGATGTGAACCGGCTTCAGCATGCCCCTGTTTATTCCTCTATCAGAATGTCAGCTTCCATTAGTCCTAAATTTTTACAGCAAAATACAGTTATTAAGCTAGTTCAAATCTTACCCGTCTTTGGCCTTGATCTCCTTTTTTATTAGCAATTCAAACGACTTAATTTCATTAAGTACATCCTAAAGAAAACATATACTGTCAGTAAAAAAACAAAGGCTCTCGACCGCCATATTACGATTTATGAAGCGATATGCATATTAGGCTATAGTTGGATCGCATTGATTTGTGCTAATTATGTTCAACACCAGGTTGAAGTAGTGAAAAGGCTGAATTACAGAATTTAATTTTTTTTAAAAAGGAACGCTTTTTTTTTTTTACTTTTACTCATTTAAATGTTGCTTAAGAGATCAGGAGAATAGTCATATTCAATCTTACCTATGTTCCACCCAGATCAAAATTCTGTGTATGGTAGTTAACATGTGGAACATTTTTATCATTGGGCAAGTCCTTCTAGGACCTGGTGTAATTAAGACAACGCGTGTGTTTCTGAGGCATAATGCCAGTTTAAAATAGATATATACATCCTTTTCTCCCCCTCTTAAACACTGTTAACATTCCTCTGAAGCCTCATTTGCACTATGTTCTTATAATAAATAACGAGGAAGTCTTGAATGAGGTCTTTACCACATACAGGAAAAAAAGAAACTAAACTTTGTATTGAAATGAAATCTAAAAAAAAACCTAAGTTTGGTAAATTTTTTTAAATATTACAAAATTCAAAGGGAAATTCCTATGAAAGATCCTTTGTCTTAGCGTACTACATAGCTATGCAATAAGGACATTCACCTAACAGCTTATTGTCTATAATAATAATAATAATAAAAGTAACAATAACAATAATAACAGTATTTATATAGCATTCATTATGTGCTTGGTGCTATGCTAAGTGCCTTAAAAATACTCTCTTATAAAAAAAAACCTAAAACTTAAAAAATAAAAAAAAATACTGTCTTATTTGATGCTTACAACCATAGGATACAGATACATTTTACAGCTGAAGAAACTGAGGCAAACAGAGATGAAGTGATTTGCCCACGATCACTCAGCTAGGCTAGATATGAGCTCAGGTCCTCCTGACTCCAGGCCCAGTCACTCTGCCCTCTGAGCCATTTAGTTGTCTCATGTGGTATGTGAGGTCCAATAAACTATATTAAAAGTAAGTTCAATTCCTCTCATCCAAATACAATTAGATTATGCCCATCTAGTGTAATGGCTGATAGGTTTAGGGAAACCCTATACATGTATGTATGCACATGCATGTATGCATATATGTACATATATGTATGTGCACACATGTATGTATATATACATATAGACACGTGTCTTTCTTTTGTTCAAGGTCTTAGACAAGTAAAGTCATAACTTCGATAGATCAGCAGAGTTACAAAGGACAGGTAGGACACAGCAGATAGAATCCATGACCTTGAATCAGGAAGACCTGAGTTTAAATGTGACCTCAGACACTTAACTAGCTCTGTGCCCCCATTTGCCTCAGTTTCCTCCTTTGTAAAATGAGCTGGAGAAGGAAATGGCAACCCTCCGCAGTATCTTTGCCAAGAAAATCCCAAAACGGGATCACAGAAGGTAGGTCACAAATGAAATGACTCTTAAAAAAAAGTTACAAAGCATTTCAAATCCATTACCTCAATTGATCTTAACCACAATTCTATGAGCTAAGTTGTACATTATTTCATTGCCCTTATTTTCTCAGGTAAAAGAAACTAAAGGTCGTAATACAAGCAGAGACAAAAAAAGTCATTTCACTTTTGTGGGCCTTAGTATTCCTCAACTGTAAAGTTAGTAAAAATAAAGTATTTCATTTGGGTCAAATGAATTATTTAGTCCCTTTCAGCTTCATGATTCTTTGGTTTAATCAGAACATACAAATAAAGTAGGTTACATGAGCATAAATAGGTGTGAACTTCACTAATAATTGTTGTTAGGGACAAAAAAACACGGTAGAAAGAAAAAATAATTGAGGGATTATAGAATATTTATAGCATCTTTAACCATTATACATTAAATTGTGTTGCCCTTTTAAAATTCTACAACCTAGGCAATGAGATAGGAAATCGTAAAAAATAAAGATGATCACTAACCTCTGCCTCTTTTTTCTTCATCAACATTTTGTGTCTTTCAATAGCTTTCAAAGTACGGTCTGGTAATACTTTGGGAATCTGTAAAATGGCTGCTTGAATTCTGGCCATCATTTCATGCTGCCGTCTTCTGCCCAAGCGTTGCTGTGTATTTACATATAAAATTAATTCTGTTTGTTGCTATTTCAGAGGCTCCACAACATTCTATTTAAAATTCATCCACAGAAAATTTTATAGTACAGATCAAAGAAATGGATGTACTTTATACATATAACAAATATTGTAAAACTTTTAACTTACATGATCTTTTCAAAAAGCAATATACTAGCTATAAGTAAACCATGCTCGCCAACCTCTCTTTCTGTGATATTTTGTGAAAGTGGTGGTTGGGTTGTCCTGACAACCCCCTAATGGATAGGAAAGATGTAGTTCCCAGTCCATCACATGATGGGAAATTGATTACATACTGTCGTCCTTGTGGAATGCTGGCAGAAAAATACATCTATCAAAAAAGAAAGTCGTTTATCTGGAGATTTCCTGCTGAATCCAAATCAATTAATAAGTCTACTAACAATTCAACAACATTTAAACAATGAATTTCAGAGTTTATTCCTAATTCTTACCTATTAGTGGCCATCATTTCCTATATGCAAGAAATATTTATTTTGTGCAAACAGAATTAGGAGGGCATGGTAAAGAAGAAAAAATATGCTTTAAAAATTTAATATTAAAGGGCTTTTAAACTTCAAATGAGGCAGTTTCTGATAATAATCATATGGTTATCTTAGTAGAATGCCAGAAATTCTTTAAAATTAGTCTAAAACATAAACTGACTCAAATTGTTATTGTCTTCAGATAAGTAATGTCAACTTAGAAAAAATGGTGAGATTTTAAAAAACACTGTACCTTTCAGTTCAATAAACATGGTCAAGTTTGGCAGAATGGTGTTTTTTTGGGGGAAAAAGAAAAATCAGTCCCATTTTGGACAGGCTGAGTTTGAGATGCCTACTGGTCTTCTAGGAGAAACCCAATGGGCTGGTGACAACAGCAGACTCAGGTTCAAGAGAGGTGTGGAGTGAATATACATATGTGTGTGTCATCTCAGTGGAGATGATATATCCAAGGAAGCAGATGAGAAAGGATAAAACAGAAAGGGAGGGAGGAAATGGGACAAAGCCCTAATGATATATCCCCATTAAGCAGGTGGGAAATAGGTGATGATCTAGCAAGGGTGATGCAGAAAGATTAGACAGACAGGAAGAAACTCAACAGAGAAAATTGTCGTAGAAGGTAAAGGTTAAAAAAAAAAAGGATGTCCCAGAATAAGGAGTAGCCAACACAGTCCAAATCTAAAGAGAATTCAAGAAGAGGCGACTGGCTGGATTTAGCAACAGAAAGGTCGTTTGTAACCTTGAACATGGAATGGTGACAGTAAGATTGGAAGTTAGATGGCAAAAGTGGAGTGAGACGTATGGAAATGGATGCAATGAGTATATATATGCAATGCTTTCTAAGGGTCATTCAAAAAGTTAGCAACCCATCTGCTGCACTAATGATTCTAAAAGCTTATTTTTCTGCCATTTCATTTCTCTTTTTTTGCATTTAGTAGACTGATAATATTCAAAATGAATCACGAAAAGTCGTCTTCTTGAGAAAAATGAATAAAGATAAAGATATTCATATATATATAAGTATATGTGCATATGTGTATCACTATAAGCTTTTACTGTCTAATCTAAAACAATATTCTTTTCCTCAGAGGGGGAACAAACCCCCATAAGCCTTCTTTGGTTATATTTGCTTTGTCTTACAAAAAAAAAGATGGCTTAAAAAATTACTTGGTGTTTCCTCTCTCTCTCTCTCTCTCTCTCTCTCTCTCTCTCTCTCTCTCTCTCTCTCTCCTTTCTCTGTGTCTCTCTCTTCTCCCTCCTACTATCTCTCTCCCCTTCCCTCTCCCCACCTCTTCCCTATGGAGTTTTGGTTTAAAATTTGGTACTAGACATTGGCAGTGTCTTTTAATTCAATTATTTAGTAGAATCTAAGTGGAGAACTGTACCCTCACTGCAACACAAGCAATATTCTGACAAAATATTCAGTGTTCCTTCTTAAAACAGAAGTAGCTGCTGAAATAGTGTGCTGGCTGTTAGGAAACCCAATTCTCTGCTCTCTTTGTTCTATCTGAATCACAAAATGTTCTAGTTTTATTTGTCTTTTAAAAATTTTCCTTTGAGGATGGGCATTGAACCATTCCTTATCCAGATATCTATTGATTAGTTAAACCACATTCAGATCATAGGTGTTAGTTTCTTAGCATTATAAGCACAAAAATAAAAAAAGAAAAACAGGTTTGTAGTGCAATAGGAATGGGAACTATAATTTTATGCCTATAGTATATACCTCCCATGTACCCAGCATCCTGAAATTCCCCAAAAGGTCTTCAATGATTCCACATGCCATTTTCTTATTCAATTCAGAAAAGGTACATGGACTCATTAAAGAATACTTAAGGAAATTTTAGGTCTGGCAGGTGGGTGGTCAAAGCAAAGTGGTGAAGGATGGAAAGAGACAGCTGAAGCAGTTTCTAAGAGGAATAAAGGGGATCTAGAGGAATAGACTACAGGGATATGGGGGTGAGGAGCAGGGGGAGAAAGCAAGCAAGGCTACCACTATAAGAAAGAGTGCATGAGAGAGTGAGGAGCAGATCCCAACAGCCCTGGCCACCTTTTCCTTCTCTTTCAGTGACAGGTCTCATCAGCCTTTTTATCTTGATAATGACAGAAGGACCTATCCTTCTGTGAAAGGAGCTAACTCCCAAGATCTCAGTGGCAGACTCTGTGGAGATGTGCAGGAGGAATTCTCCCAGTCCCTCCAGAAAACAGCAGTGTCTAAAAATGATCTCCAAAAGCACTGAGAAGATGACAGATGATAGGCATTTGAGAAATTTGGCTTTACACATCAGCGTTCATATCAAGTACGCTATAGGCAGGAAATTACAATTGACACCACATGTCATATCTTTGACCTATTGCATCAAAATTTTTTTCTTAAAAATAGTTTTATGGAACCTTTTCAAGATCTTGTATTCTTTGTTCTTCCTTTAACTTTTGAAATTTTTGAATATTTTCAAAATGCACACGATTAATTTTTTCTTCCATCTGTTTAAACTTTGCTTGAAACTTTTCTGAAACCCGTTTTAGGTTCAAGTCAGTTTGCCGAGGAACCAGGTTCTTAAGTCTCTAAATAAAGAAAGCATTTCCAAAGATTCAAGCATTAGAAACTTATGGACTTTTTAACCACAATTTCACAACAGAAGTTTTAAAAATGCAACAAATAATCTGAACTTATTCTTGAAATAAGCTTAACCATTGTGTTAGTCACAAAATATGCCTTTGAAGATGTTAACTAGTCAAAGGAAAATGCAGAAAACTTGAACTAAAACTGAAGACAAAACATTTGAATTCTCATAAAATAACCTCTTATTTGCATCGATAGCTAAATTCTTTGCCCTGGGTTTGACCTTTTTAAAAAAATTAATTTCAAAACACCAGTTTTATTTGGATAAATGTCATCTGAAAAGTACATGACAAACGAGACAAATTCTCCCTTACTTAACATACAACCTGCTTAAATTACTCTCTTTTAACTTGGAAAGAAATGACTGCACATGACCTCCTTGAGATCACTAGGTTATCAGTACACACGATGCAAAATAATCTATCTGACATGGAAACATATATGGTGTGACAATGAAACCAAGCAACTATGTTAGATTTGGAAGGAAGCTGAAAAATCACCCAGGTCAACATGTCTGCTGCGGCCAAGGCAACAGGACTCCTCAGTAGAAGAGTCGATACTTTTGCTTCTTGATTCTTCTGATGCAATGTAGCTTTCATGAGACTATACTGATTCTTCCACCTCCCTAAGGAATTGGATTGAATATTTTTAACATCTACACCAAAAGGTCTAAATTTAAACCTTCCAAAAGAGCTTTCTTGGGACCACACACTAATTCCAATAAGACAATGAGCTCTAAATGGGTCTGGTAGGGATCTTAGTTAAATTTTTTTATCTCCCCCAACACCTAATACAGCGCTCTGCACATAGAAGGCATTTAATAACCATTTGTTGAATGAATGAATGAATGAATGAATGAATGAATGAATGAATGAGACTGTTTTTGGGTAAGATGTTTCTTAATTTCCTCTTTGGGAATTGTGTTTGAAGGCTATGGAATCACGTTTGGATATCTCAGCCATTTTCATCTCCTCTTAACTCCAGTGCTTTCCATTAGTTGATAACTTCTGATTTATCCTGTATACAGCTTGTTTGTATATATTTGTTTGCTATCTCACTCGTTAGGTTGTCAGCTCTGTGAGAGCAGGGACTTCTGCCTTCTGTGTCTTTTTGTGTCCTCAGCACATAGGAGAAGAGTATCTGGTACATGATAGGCACTTCATGCTTATTGATTAATATCAATTGGTGTTTACATTTTGGTATAATGAAGGTGTATTTTATTTTTTTAAATGTCTATATATGAAGAACCCTGTCTTATGTAACTGATAGTTTTAACAGTTTTATTCAGTTACATATAGGAAGGCTGGTTTTGTTTGTTTGTCTGTTTGGCATATTGCTTATAAGATATTTTTAAAGTGATTCCCAAAGAGAAAGTGCAAACATTTTAAGCAATTGTGATAAATATAAAAAGTATATAACTTCTCATGGTGACTAATTTTGTAGAATTTTAGAATCTTTTGGCCATTTAAGGCAGCGGTTCTCAACCTGTGGGTCACAACCCCTTTGGGGGTCACCTAAGGCCATCAGAAAACACATATTTCCAATGGTCTTAGGAACCAAGACATGGCTCCTCTATCCACCTCCAGGCAAGTCCACCCACATGCAGATACGCCCACATATGAGTATTAAAGGGTAGTAGCATTAGGAAGGTTGAGAACCACTGATTTACATACTGGTACACTTGTTTAAAAATCCTTTCATTACTTTATTGTCACATATTTTATACTAAACAAGATGAGAAAGACTGCTCCTTTCATTAACTACTCACAACACTTGGTTTCTGAGTCTTGACTATGATTGTGGTCCTGACAATAGAAGAATTTTTGTGTTCATGATGTTGTCAGGTATGGACAATACTGAACAGGCTAAGTAGAGGTCTGAATAACTATTACATTTTCCCATATGATTGAATGCCTCATATATTCTGTCTTAACTACTGTATCAGTAAAATGCTACACATGACCCCACTGATTTGGAAAATTTAATGCACATAGCTCATTTTAAGGAAATTTCTTAGGGTAGATCAAAATGTCTATTTTCTCATATAAATTTCCAGTGGAATCATATGATCTAGTCCCTATCCCATCACAAATGATGTACCTGCCACATGCAAGGCACTATGTAAGGAATTAGGTGGATGCAAACACATATAGCATATCCTTCCTCCTGTTAACGTTTGCAATCTAGACTTACACACAGAAATGCAACATATACATCTGAAAAATCACCTAATCATGTATGGTGGTGGACTCTGCCAGCCAACGAGCCAGCTTAGTGAGGAGATAGAGCTTCAGGTAAACCTTGAAGGAGGAGTATAAACAGCCAAAAAAAGAAAAACTGGGAAGAGGGTGGCTCATTCCAAGTGGGGAAATGACATGAGCAAACCAAAAGGATAGGAATGCGTAAAATATATTCAAGGAAAAGTGAAAAAGCCTGGCTGTAGTTAAATTCAGGTAGGAACATTAGTACATAAAAACCAAAAGGTTAAGCTGAGACCAGCTTGTAAAAGACGTCGAATTCAGTGTAGTATAGGATAAAGAGTGCGCTCATTTAGGATCGAAGGACCTGTATTTAAATCTCAGCTGTGTCACATTTTCTGTCTTTGGCAAATTACTGAACAGCCCTGGCCTTCAGCTTTTTCATCTTTACCATTATGACTTCTAAGATCAATTTAGCTCTAAATTATAAAGTCAGAGGATCTTGTGATTGCCACAATAAAGAGTTTTTATTTGATCCCATAGTTGGGGGGGTGGTATAGACTCCGGTGATAGGAGATCATAAAAGTAACATTACTGGAAGATATTACTGGTAACAATATACAGAGTGGGTTGGAGGGGAGAGGGATAGGAGGCAATAAGATCCATAAGGAATCTACTGGAGTGAAGGCATGAAGGGATAAAGATAGATCTGAACTAGGGTGATGGCAGTAACAATGGCCAAGGAGGGACAGGCATGAGACACATTAGAGATGAAGAATCAAATGTGGTGTAATGCAAAGAAGAGAGGGCTGAGAGTGAGAGGACCTTGGTCTGAGTTATGGGATCTACAGTTTACTTGCAGGGAGATCTTGGACAAATTACTTCAACTCTTGGCTTTAGTTTGCTTACTTGTCAAATGAGAGAAATGTACTAGATCATCTGTGAGGTCCCTTCCAGCTTTAATGCTGTATGTCTGATCCTTAACTGATCAGATTTATGAAAAGGGAGAGCTAGGTCACTGATGGCTTTCTTAGCCTTATACTTGTATTTGAGAGACAGAGATGGAGAGAGAGAGAGACAGAGAAAGGAAGAGAGAAGGAAAGGAAGGAAAGAGGGAAGAAGGGAGGAAGGAAAAAAGGAAGAAAGAGGGAATGAGGGAGAAAGGAAGGAAAGGAGAGGGAGGGAAAAAGTAAGGAAAGAAGGAAGAAAGGAAAGAGGGAAGAAGGGAGGAAGGAAAAAAGGAAGAAAGAGGGAATGAGGGAGGAAGGAAAGAAGGAAGGAAGGAAGAAGGAAGGAAGGGAGGAACGAAGGAAGGAAGGAAGGAAGGAAAGAAGGAAGGAAGGAAAGAAGGAAGGGGGAATGAGGGAGGAAGGAAGGGAGGAAAGAAAGGGGAGGGAGGGAAAAAGGAAAGAAAGAAGAAAGGAAAGAGGGAAGAAGGGAGGAAGGAAGGAAAGAAAGAAGAAAGGAAAGAGGGAAGGACAGAGGCAGCAAGGAAGAAATGAAAGAAGGAAGAAAATATTAGTAAGTGTCCACTATCTTCCAGGCACTGTGCCTAACACTTCATACGTATTACCTCATTTGATCTTTGCAACAGTCCTGGGAGGTAAGGGTTGGTAGTATCCCTGTTTTACATTTGCAGAAACTGAAGCAGGTAGACGTTAAGTGACTTGCCAAGGGTCACCAAATTATTAAATATTTGAGGCTGAATTTGAACACAGGTCTTCCTGACTTTAAGTCTCATATTCTAATTACTTTGCCACCTCATTACCTCAAAAGTATAATTTATTTTTGAACCACATTTACTACAAAAATATACAATAAAAAGAAATAATTTTTAAAAAAGATAAACTGTTCAGAAGCCCAATGGGACTTTCTCATGGAATTACTTAAAAGTTCTTATCATTCCTCTACACTGTGTAAGATACAAGTTTCTACTGGCATTGTTTTACATACCCACCTCTCGATAAATCTCAGTTTTCATATTTTGCAGTTTTGCAGGTGCTAAAGGTCTCATTGTCTGCATTGCAACTCCAGTGAGTCTACTTTTTTTCTTTTTTTGGAGAGCAATGTACAACTGATAAAGAAGTTTGGTTACAGAGCCATGTCTTTCTGTCATAATGTTTTGGGCCACATTTTGATCGAACTGAACACCCAGGAGTTGAAATGTTGGTTCTAAGCGAGAAAAGTTATTAAGCTTGGCATTGGAAACCCTAAAATGAAAAAAAGAAAAAAAATGTATATTATTAGATGTTGCACTATCTAAACTGACAATAGTCACGTAAGCTATAAAAATGTTAATCACAGTATGAAATATTTCTTTTCAAGCAAGTATTTCAAGTAGCACAAGTATTTTCATGATACGCCATTCTAAACTGCATGTCATTTTAAACATTTTATTTTCCCATGCATTCGCTTAAAGTTTAATACCATTTAGAGCTTAAGCTTTTTTATATTCCTAGAGTGATTAATTTTATATTAAGTTTGAATGAAATAGGCATAGATTTTTGTGCTTTAAATATGATTTTGAAATTTCTAGAGTTAACCACAAAAAACTAACACACAAGTGGTACACACACACACACACATATATATACACACATACACACAGATAGATACTACACACTCACACACACATATACACACCCTTCCTCTATGATATATATATATATATATATATATGTATGTATGAATACACGTGTATATGTGTAAACACACATATATCAATGAGCACAAATCCAGAGGGAGGAAACCTTGATTCTATTCTCAGATCTACCACTTACTAGCCACTTAACAGTAGTTGTAATAGGCAGCTAGGTGGCAGAGTGGATAGAATGTTGGGACTGGAGTCAGAAAAGCTCATTTTCCTGAGTTCAAATCTAACCTCAGACACTTACTAGCTGTGTGACCCTGGGCAAGTCACTTAACCCTGTTTGCCCTTGTTTCCTTGTCTGTAAAATGAGCTAGAGAATAAAAAGGCAAACTACTCCAACTTTTTTTTTTTTGCCAAGAAAACTCCAAACTGGATCACAAAGAATTAATTGGATACAACTCAACAACAACATCAACAACAAGAAAGTAGTCTTAAGACCCTAGTACCAAATCAGATCTGGCAGGGACCACAGAGGTCATCTACTCTAATTCCTTCTTTTTTTTGAAGAAGGAACCTGAGGCTCAGTGAGTTTAGATTCTTTTGAAACTATCCAATTTATAAATTTTGTACGTACCAATGACATTCCATTAAATTTTATATACCACAATCTAACCAATCCCCAACAAGAGGATACTCCTTTAGTTTCTAATATCTGACTACCATGAAAAGAGCTGCTATAAATATTTTTGGACATCTAGGTTCTTTTCCTCTTTTTAAAATTTTTTCTTTCTCGGGGATATAGTTTTCATACGAGTATGGTTGGATCAAAGGTTTACATATTTTACTAACTTTGTGGGCATAGTTCCAAAATTGATTTCCTGAAAGGTACTAGGGTACCTTTATTTTTTTAACCTCTCAGAGCCCTTCCAATATTTGTTATTTTCCTCTTTTGTCATCTTTGACAGTCTGAAATATGTGAAGGGTAATCTCAGAGTTGCTTAAATTTGTGTGTATCTAATTAAAGTGATTTGAAGCATTTAAAAATGATTGTTGATAGCTTGTATTTCTCTCTTTGAAAACTGTATGTTGGTATCCTTTGATTATGTATTGGAAAATAATTTTTAGCCACAATTTAGAATTGATTTCTTATATATTTTGAAAATGAGACCTTCATCAGAGAAGTTTTCCAACAAAGACTTTTCCCCCCAGTTACATTTTTCCCTTCTAATTTTTTATTACTTTAAATTTGGTTATATAAAAACTTTTATATTTGATATAATCAGAATTATACATTTTATCTTATGTAATCATATCTATCCCTTATTTTGCCATAAACTCTTCATCTATAAATTTAAAGGGTAATTTCTTGCACCTTGAATTTGTTTATGATATGGCTTTTTATGTGTGGTCATATATCTATTTGGAGTTTATTTGGGGGATACAGTGTGAGATGCTGGTCTAAATATAACTTCTTCCATACTGCTGTCCAGTTTTCCTAGCAGTTTTTGTCAAACAGTAAGACCTTCCCTCAGTAATGGAGGTCTTTTGAGTTAAAAAACAAAGTATCCTATAGTTAGATTCATATTGCCTCCTATTGAATCTTAATAGATACACTCCCAAATATCCTATACCTTTTGAATTTATTTTGAATGCAATTTTCTATTTCTTCCTGCAGGGTTTTATTACTTATATATGACTCCTGATGATTTACACGAATTTATCTTTTCCTGCAACTTTGCTAAGGCTACTGGACTTTTTTGGGGGGAAGGGGAAGAAGGCTTCTAACTTTTCTCCATGACATACATTTGCTCTTAGGTTTAAACAAATGTTCTTTTAAGAGCATTATGAAGAATATGTCCATTTATTCCTATAGTCTTTAGAAAGTTTTAAAAAGAGAAACAGATGTTGAATTTCTCAAAAGCCTTTTTAATATCTATTGATTTAATAATGTTACCTTATTTATATTATGAACAGGATTTATTATATTCATAGTTTTCCCTATGAGCCTACCTTATATTCCTGGTCTAAACAACTTGGTCACAGTATTGAACTGTTCTAATTAACATGTTGTTGTAACCTACTTGATAATATTCTCTTTAAAGCTGTTTGCATCAATCTTTATTAAGGATATTGGTCTGCTATTTTCATTCCTTGCATGTATTTCTCTCTGGTTTAGGTATTAAGACTATATTTGCAAAGTCAGCTAAATTATGAAGAATAAAAAAGTAGAAGAGAAAGAAAAACAACAGATCTGGAGAACAGATCAAAAAGAGAAAACATAAAAATAATCTAACTAACTGAAGGCTATGACCAAAAAAGAATCATGATATAATAATACAAGAAATAATTAAAGAAAATTGTCCTGAAGCATTAGAGCTGGGGAGGGGGAGGGAGGAAGTAGAAATAGAAAAAAATTCATCAATCACCACTTAAAAGAGATCTTATGAGGAAAACTCATAGGAATATTACAGTCAAATTCTGTAACCCACACTCAAGGGTAAAATATTAAAAACAACAAGAATAAAACAATTTAAATATGATGGTGTCACAATTAGGATCATACAAGATCTAGCAGAAGAGACATTAAATGACAACAGGTCTTGGAAAACTATGTATCAAAGAGCAAATGAACTAGAGCCCCTGCCAAAAATATCACACCCAGCAAAGTTAAGCATAAGCCTTCAGGCTTATGAATGAAAAAAAAAATGGACATTTGATCAACTGTCACTTTCAAGACTTTGTTAAAAAAACAAACAAACAAACCTTGAACATATTAGAAGATTTGACATACAAGAGTCAAGAGAAACATAAGATTCATGCCAAAGGCCAATTACAAGGGATTCAATAAGGACAGACCTTTTACTTTTTATATATGTAAAATACAAAATGTATGTCTAAGATTCTAATTAATAACTGGGTAGTTCATAAGAAAGATGGTGGTAAATCTGAGTATGAAGTGAATTTAAAAAGTAAAACCATTTAGGGACAGCTAAAAAGAGTAGTTATTTTATACAAATGAGGTACAAGAGGAAGAAATTATATAGGAATTAGATGGGGGAGGAGGGCTGGTAGTTCTGGTAATCTACTTTCATTGGGAATAGGTTTAAGAAGGAACAATATATATTATATTTAGAAGAGTATAAAAATCTCCTAATTCAGAAGAAATAAAACAATAGGGGATAGGGAAGGGAGAGAAGACAAGGGAGGGATCTTTAGAGTGGAGGATGAGGGAATAGGTTATAGGGGGTTACAGAAGGGTACATATATTTATGGGAATGGGAAGATAGGGGAAGGATTCCTGGAGTGGGAAAGGCAAGTAAAAGTCCCCCTCCCCCCAAGATGGATTGCAATCTGATACGGGCTGTACACATACATTCCTATTAAACACATTTTCACTTTAGTCATGCTGCATAGAAGAATTATAACGAATGGGAAAAACTATGAGAAAGAAAAAAAACAAAATAAAACAAAACAAAAAAGAAAATAGTTTGCTTTGTTCTGCATTCTGACTCCATAGTTCTTTCTCTGGATGTGGATGGCATTTTTCATCATGTGTTCTTTGGAATTGTTTTAGGTCCTCAAGAGGGGCTAAGTGTATCAAAAGCAGTTCTTGTAGACTGTTACTGCATAGAATGTGCTACTGGTTCTGCTCCTGTCACTCAGCATCAGTTCATATGTCTTTCTAGGTTTCTCTGAAGTCTACCTGTTTATCATTTCTTATAAAACAATAGTATTCCATTACATTCATATACCACAGCTTGTTTAGCCATTCCCCTAATGATGGGCATCTCCAGTTCTTGGCCACCACAAAAAGAGCTGCTATAAATATTTTAGTACATGTGGGTCCTTTTCCCATTTTTAAAATTAAATTTATTTGTTTACTTTTAGTTTACAATGTTCAGTTCCACAATCTCTTGAGCTTCAAATTTTCTTCCCCTCCTTCTCCTCCCCACCCCCATGGAGGCATGCAATCAAATACAGGTTCTACAAATACCTTCACATTAAACATTAGTCAAATTGTAAAGAAGGATTATAATCAATGGAGTGAATGATGAGAAAGGAACAAAACAAGGCAAAACACAAAAAAAGAGAAGCAAGTGGTCTGTTGCAGTCCACATTTAGACTCTGTAGTTCTTTCTCTGGATGCAGACATCCCTTTCCATCATGAGTCTTTTGGAGTTGTCTTCTAACCTTATATTGCTGAGAGGAGCCCAGTCTATCCAAATTAGTCGACACAGATGATGTGTCTGTAACTGTGTACAAAGTTCTCCTGGTTCTGCTCTCCTTACTCAGCATCAGTTTACATAAGTCTCTCCAGGTTATTGTGAAGTCTGTCTGCTCCTCATTTCTTATAGCACAAAATATTTCTATTACATTCATATACCAGAACTTGTTTAGCCATTCCCCAATTGATGGGCATCTCCTTGATTTCCATTTCTTTGCCACCACAAAAAGCTGTTTTAAATATTTTTGTACATATGAGTTCTTTTCTCACTTCTATGATCTCTTTGGGATACAGCCCTAAAAGTGGCATTGCTGGGTCAAAGGGTATGCACTTATTTATAGCCCTTTGGGCGTAGTTCCAAATTTCTCTCCAGAATCGTTGGATCAGTTCACAGCTCCACCAATAATTAGTGTTCCAACTTTCCCACATCTTCTCCAGTATCTATCATTTTCCTATTTTGCCATATTAGCCAACTGAAAGGTGTGATATGGTACCTCAGAGTTGTTTTGATTTGCAATTCTCTAATTGATAGTGATTTGGAGCATTTTTTCATATGACTAAAGATAGCTTTAATTTCTTCCTCTGAAAACTGATAAGGCTTTCTTGAAAGGAAAATTGTTATACATTTTGAATCCACTCTTATGTTCTGCTATGAATATGGCATGCTTCCCCCTCCTTACTTTATATTTAAGTTCCAATATTTAAGTTTATGATATGGTTGTTTCTTTTCTCTATTCTGTATGTGTGTTCTGGTGTTTGATTCTAAAATTAAAAAAAATAAACATAAAAAAGGACTGTTTGTATCAGAGAAAAGTAGTACCTTTTTAGTACTGCAGCAATTTATGCTGTATTAGAATTGTTTTTCAATGTTTAATAGAATTAATTTGTCAATCCAACTGATTCACCAAATGTTTTTTAAAAATTCCTTTGGGAGTTGTTTAAGGTTGGTTTTTTTTTAATCTGGTTATTTATATCTGACAATTTGGGTATATTTTTTATAAGTATTCAACATTTTCTCTAAGTTATTTTGTCAGCAAATTATGTACAAAATAATTTCTGGTAATTTCTTCTATTTCCTCTTCAATTTTGGTGAATCATTCTTTTACATTTCTCATCTGAACAATTTGGTTTTCCTTTCAATTTTTCAAAAATCAGAGAACTATATATTTTTATTAGTTTGTCTCTAAAAAGATGTCATTTCTTTATCAATCTGATAGTCTTTTTACTTTGTTTTATTACTTTCTTTAATTTTCAGAATTTAGTTGGTCAATTTTGATTTGTGGTTGTTTGATATTTTTAAAACTGCATGTCCAATTCATCAATTTGTTTATACATACATACATACATATATATACATACATATACACACATATACATACATATACATGCATGTGTGTATTTATACATACATTGTTTATAAAGCACTTACTATGTGACAGGTACTATGTTAAACACTTCACAATTATTATCTCATTTTACTGAACACTTCTAAAACCCTGAGACGTGGGTGCTATTATTATCCCCATTTTACGCATGATGAAACAGAGGCAGAGTGACTTGTCCAGAGTATAACAGCAACCACAGTGGCATGCCCATAATGGCTGCTAGCACAGGTTCTTAGATCTGCTTTACTAGGAAAGACAGCTGCTCAAGGGGTCAACAACCTTTTTAAATTATCTTCATTAGCTCAGGGGAAAAATTAGCACCCTGAACTTCAGAGAAAATCTCAACAAAGAAAATAGAGAAAATACAAGCAGAGAAATAAAAACCAACAGAGAGGGCTTCTGTCTGAGAAATTAGCATAGATCAACAGACAGATCCAACTGTCTGATGAAGCCAATACATACATAGTTAACAGAGAGAGAAGCACCAACATCTGGGCTTTTCACAGCCTGGGGGGGGGCTCCTTAATGGCTACCCAGAGTCTCATTTGGATTGGGTGGGGAATATATATATATATATATAATATTATATATTATTATATATAATGTATAATATATTTGTATAATATATAAAATACATATATATTATATAAAATCATATATATATACCACTAACATTACACAGGGGAGGGGAACCTAGGGCCTAGAGGCCACATATGATGTACTAAGGTAGCTGGGTGTGGCCCTTTGTCTGAATCCAAACTTCAGAGAACAAATCCCCTTAATAAAAGGATTTGTTCAGTTAAACTTGTACTCATTCAAAAACCACATCAAAGAACCTAGAAGGCCACATGTGGCCTTGAGGTTTCAGGTTTGCCATCCCTGTCATAAACTATAATTGTATAGGTAAAGACAATCCAGTAAAGATAGTAAAACTCTCAAATATGAAATTCTGAAGGTTTGAAGAAAAATAACGCTGATGTGGAAAAGGGTAAGTTTTCTAAAGAGACCTATGAGCAGGTATAATTAACTTGTCCACCAACATAGAAAGACACATACAGACAGCAACCCAGCACTTGATAAATCTGAGAATATAAATTACTGAGTTCAAGGATTCCCTTTTAAATAAGAATTTCTGGGAAAACTAGAAAGCATGGAGAAATGGAGTTTAGAGCACCATCCTATATCACATACTACAATATACTCAATACAGACACATCGTTTGAATATAAAGGGGTTACATCATAATTTTTTTTTAATTATAAGAGAATGAGATCAAATACATTTTTCAACTGTGGCTAGAAAGATGATTCTTAATCAAACAATGGATAGAGAAATAAATAAGCCTTTTTTGACTACATAAGACTGAAAATTTTCTACATGAATAAAACCAATAATGATTGGAAGAGAATCTGTCAGTTGTAAAATATCTTTGTATAAAAATCAGCATTACAAATCTGATATATAGAATGTACAAGGAACTGAGATGAATTTATGACACCATGAACCATTTTCCAATAAATAAGTAGTCAAAAGTTAGAAACAGTTTTCAAAAGAATTGTCAACTGTATGTTACCACATGAATACATGCCCTAATTAACTAATAGCAAGAGAAATGCAAATTAAAATAACTTCAGGTTGGTCTGTCAATCAAGAATTTTTTAAATACTTAGAATGTGCCAGCCACTGTGCTAACCACTGGAGACACAGATTTCATTGCACCCACAAAATAACTGGTAAAGATGACACATACTAGAAACAATGTTGAAGTGGATGTGAAGAAGGAAAGGAATATTATAATCCTCTGTTGGAGAAGCTGGCCCAATCATTTCAGCAAGCAATTATTAATGATGAAAGAAAAATGATTAAATTGTCTATAAACTGTAAGCTAGAGAATACACTTCTAGGCATATATTGCAATGAAATCAAAGACAGAAATAAAATTTCCCTATTTATCAAAATAGATATAGCTGCACTCTTTGTGACAGAAAAAAAAGGGAAGCAGGTACCCATCAAGTGGGTCAATGGCTGAAAAATTTAATATCATGTGAAGGCAGTGAAATGTAATTAGGCAGGAAGAAAAGTGAATATAAGGAATTCAGATTAAGAGGATCTGTATGAATGGATGTACTACAAAATAAGCTGAATCAAATGAGTAAGGCAGAGGTTCCCAAACTTATTTGGCTTAATGCCACCTTTTAAGAAAAAAATACTCAGTGCCCCTCTGGAAATCTTTTTTTAACTAACTTTTTTTGTGAGTTTTGCATTATTTAAAAAATATGTAATTTTTTTTGAAATTTGTATCATTTCAAAAATATGTAAATTTTTTTAAAATGACAAATCTTAAATTCAAAAAATTATTGTAAATTTGTGTATTTTTCCTGCACTGAAACGTTGATGATGCAATATTGTGTTATGTAACTACATAGTATCATATTGTAAACAGGTCATTACATGAACATATTCCTTCCAATTCATGCTGAACTTCCCAACTATATGCTATTCACCTGCCAACACTTGCTTGTTAAGATCCGTTTAGTGAACTTGGCCATTGATTGGTTATAACTTGCATTTTGTGTGTTTACTTGTAAAGTAATTTAATCACTATGACTTTAACTCTGTTACACAATAGATGAAACATGCATGAACGTTTTTTTAAATTTTCTTCTCTTCTTTCCTTTTGCTTCCACAGCCCTCTTATTTTTATTCAATGCCTTCCAATTATATCTGAGGCTGTTACAGCCCCTAGGATCATTTCAGCATTCCTCAGGGGGTGGTATCACTCACTCTGGGAACCTCTGGGAAGATAAAGATTATGTATTCAGCACCTACTATATTTCAGACACCATGCTAGTAAGCACTTTACAAATTTTATCTCATTTGATCCTCCATAACAATCCTGGGAAATAGGAACTCAATTTAATGGGTAGAGACAACACATGGAGGCATGTTCACTTACGTGACAGAAAGGTCTAGTAGTAAAGCAAATGATAATGCATCCTCCTTATTGTTGTTTACATTAATAAAAACTATATTTGTTTCTGAGATTGATCCATTTTACAACACAAAGGACTTTCTTTTCTGAGTCTTTGTAGCTGTGAATCCATACAAGTTGATCTCCTGTATACTCCCTACATGAGCCAAACTAAAACCAGGAATGGGAGTCATGAGGGTACCGATACCCCTGGACTCTTGGAATTACTTACCCATGAGTAGAAGTGGGTTGGCAGTTGATGTTGCTGGTAGCAGGCATTTTGAATTAAGAGCTTAACTCAGCAATTATATTTCCATGAACGCTAAACTTGGAGGTTCTATCAGCAGGTGTAGTACTTTATTTTCTTTTGCGATTTTCTGAAATAAGCTGTTTTATCTTGTGCTTCTGGGAAGTTAGTTATTTTCAGATTGTCTATTTGAATTCTGCCTTCAAGTACAAGGCAGAATTTTGTCTTTTTGTCTGTCTGACAAATTTTGCCTTTGTCTTTTTTATTACACTCTGATACTAACATACAAATGAACAAAGTATGAATAATAAGCATGGAGAAGCAGAAATCCTAACAAATGGAAGAAAATTTCATCAAGTAGCATCTGTGTGACTTGGCAAGCAGAATAATGTTTGACTTTTGCTTTTATTGAGTGTAGTCTCTGACATTCTCTTTTTTTCAGATCATTCCCTACTTTATTAAGGAATTCCTTACACGTGTTTTAAGTCACTGATTCTCTTGTTCATCTTTTCAAATTATTCTTTAAAGACTCTATTTTCTCTCCCTACATAAACACACTATTCTTTACCTCCATGTCATTGCACAGGTAGTCAGTTCTCCAAATCTGGAATATATTCCCTCTTCACCTCAATATATAAGCAATATAGGATCATGATTTAGAGCTGGGAGGAAATTTAAAGGTAATTTAGTCCAACTCCCTTTTCTTACAGATGAGGAAACTGAATCTGATGGAACTTTAGTGACTTTCCAGGATTAGATGGATAATCAGTGGCAGAGAGGATCCAAACTCTCTGCTTCCAGAAGTAGGTTCTCTAAGTCCTTCTATTGTTCCACACTATATCATAGAAACTCTAGCTTCATTCAGAGCACAAATAAGGTGTCATTTCCTATACCTCAGGCTCCCTCTCCACATCATCTCAGCTGTCCATGATTTTTCCTTGAAATTTCTTTGTAACAGCTGTTGGTACTCTAAATCTGAGATCCTTGTCTAATGACCTACAAGCTAACACACTAGTGAAGGCACTGAATCTTATCAATATTGAAATTATCACTATAAAAAATAAACTGAAGAAATAAGGTAGTCAGTGCTAAATGGGAGGATGGCCTATTACAGATTCTCCTTGGAGAGACATATAAAGGAGTTGGCAGAGACAGATTTATTATGAACCTACGGGCAACAAGAAACATTATTTCATTAGACAGTTGGCTATCTCAATACTGCAGTCCGTATAATAAGTATTTGAAACAGCACAGTCATGAAAATAATGGTGTATTTCACATGAATCAAGAGTAGAGAGGGTTGCAGTGGGTAGAGAGATAAGTTCTGTGAAGAAACTGATAATACTCAATGAGCCTTTTCTTATGAGAAAGATAGAAAAAAACAATTCTGTAAAATTAATCAGGTTTTAACACTATAATCATATTCTATATCCATTTTTCTCTACCTCTGTAATTAAGGGAGGAAAGTGAATTATCTCAGGTCTACTCTGGGGCCAGTCTGATCATTTGAAACTGAACACCTCAATCAGTTTCAAAATATACCTCCAATCTATTTTCCTACATTTTAAAATGAGATAACATTTTATATTTATTGAATATCCATTGGAAATTCTCAGAATCTATGGTGTTAAGATGCTGGTTTAAACCATATTTATTTTGCCAAAACACTTTCTATTTTTTCAGCAGTTCATATTAAATATAAAGTTATTCCCTAAGAAGTTTATATTCTTAAGTTTATCAAGCACTGTGTTATTGAGTTGTTATTTCTGATTCTTGCTTATATAATTTATTTGACAAATTCTGGCACTTTATTCCAGAATTATGTTTTTTCTGCTTATTTTCTATTCATGGTGTTAACAGTCATTCTTTATATTTTTTCCTGTTTCTACTTTATTTACTTTGGATTAGTTCATATGTCTTCTTATGTTTCTCTATAATTCTTCATATTCATCATTTTGAAAAACCATATGCCACAATTTGTTTAGCCTTTCCCAAGTGATGGACATATACTTTGATTCTACTTATTTTGTACTTTATAAAAGTGCTTCGTTGAATTATTTTGGCATATGTGGAACCATTTTTTTCTGTTTTTAAACTCTTGAAGGCCTATATATATAGATCTATCTATCTATCTATCTATCTATCTATCTATCTATCTATCTATCTATCTATCTATCTATCTACATATATCAGTGGTATCACAGTACTGAGGTCAAATAGTATTGGCATTTTCTCACTCTGGGGGATGTAAGTGGCACATGATTTCTATAATGATTGCACCAATTCTCCCAACAGTGTATGTATTTTTTTGTCTTCCAAGTTTATACAACACTGACTTTATTTCCATGTTTCATCACCTTTTTAAATATGATGGGTAAGAGATAAAACCTTAGACTCATTCTAATTTATATTTCTCTCATTATTACCAATTCAGAGCAGTTTTTTCATTTTATCATTAACTGCTTATAATTCTTCTGATGACCTTTCTTTATATCCTTTGACCACCCATCCATAGATGAATGGCTCTTAGTATTAAATATCTGTGTTAATTTCCTATATATCTTGTAAATCAGACTATTAGCAGTTACATGGTACAACAATATTTCCCCAAATGCCAGTTTTCATTCTAACTGAATATATATTGTTTCAACAAAGATTTGTTTTTCCATTTCAGGTCATCTAAATCACCCATTTTGTCTTTTGCGATCTGTTTTATCCCTTGCTGGGCTAAGAATTCTCCTTCTAGTCAATTTCAAAATACAATTCCATTCATTTTTCTCCACTTTAAAAGTGAGACTATTTTGTATGTTTGTTGACTATCAATTTGGAATTTCTTCAAATTTAAGATAACAGTTTAAACTTGTTTTTGCTTTGCCAAACTGCCTTGCATTTTTTGGGAGTTCATGTTAAATACTAGGTTATTCCCTAAAACCAGGTTTACCAAATATTTATTATTTATATTAGCTTAAATGTTAGTTTATTGAGTAAATTTATTTCTCATACTTCTTTATCTCACATATTTCATTAATCTATTTTCCTATGCTTTAATCTGTTAGTTTATGTATATCAGCTCCAAATAAGGCTTCTCTACTTCACCTTTTTATTTATAAAAGTCTTATTCTGACATGTCTGTTAGACATGCACCTCTAGCCAATGTTCTCTGTTACTACCATTTCCAGGGCTACATTTTGGGATTTTTTTTTAACACAGTAATTACCTGGGGATGGGAGAGAATATTTCCTTATTTATTCAAGACAATAACAAGAACAAAGAAGACCTTATCTATAATGCCAGACACTTTGGATTCAAACTGGAGCCAGATGGATGCTGATGTATAATATTATTGTGAAAAGGAAATATTTCCACTGATTTTAGGGGGAAAGTGAAAACGAGGAAGGAACAACAAACACTTACAAGGAACTAGGCACTTGATATTGGCTGTGAATCTTCTCAGATTGTTCTGTCTTGTTAACTGCCTGGCCAGTGCTGGGATAATGCCCTTCAGTTGTTCTCTCAAGTGAGGAATCAAAGACTTTATAGAAGTGCTTATTATGGAATTTCCCCTCGGAATTCTGAACTTTAGTACTAAATTGTATTCTATAGAACATGGATGTACAAGTTACAGGCAAGGGCCAAATCCAACTCACTACTTATTTTTGTTTAATCTCTGAGTTAAGAATGGTTTTTACATTTTTAAATACAAGGCCAAATTTGGCCTGTGGGCTATTGTTTGCTAATCTCCAAATTGGGAAGGGAGCACATTCACATAAATTCTAATGTTTACATTAAAGGACCTTGGTTTACCAATATCACTATCTATACAACAGCAAACATAGGATTTCATTTTTTTTTTTACATTCTTCATACTGGAGTAGAATCAGACAACAGAGAGAAGGCAGACAAGATGTTTTCCCTATAACACAGAGGTGACAATCCCACTGTACTCTGCCCTCATCTGACTTCCTCCTGCACACTGTTTAATTCTAATTATCATGGGTGAGTGAGAGAAGTGAAAATTTCTCAGACTACACTCTAAAATCAAGTAAGGCTTTTCATGGGAAACAGGCCCGAGTTTCCCTTCTCCAGAAATCACACAATTTTCAAGGACTCAGAACTCAGGGCAGTGGGGAGTCACCCCTCTGCGTAGTGACACCTCAGCACAAGATATGCCAAATAAGGGCAGAAGGGCTTTCTCAAGTGTCCATCGGGTGGTCTACTGTGTCCTTGTTCCAGTACATGAGGTAGATAGCCGCACTTAGATTGTACACCTGACTTGCAGCCAGTGGAAGAAAAGGGTCAGGAGGGGGACAATTCCGCATGAAGGAATTATAATTTCTCCATTCCTTTTGTAAACTGCTTCTCCTCCCAGACCATTTGTCAGGAGGAGGGCCCTTTCTCAAGATCATAATAAACCATTCTTTTCTTCTTCTTACCTTTAGTAACCTCTGAGTATGATTTGGGCAAGGATTTCTGTTCCACACATGGTTTAAAGGAGATGTTCATACGTTGCCGAATGTCCATCCTCCTTATAAGTCTTCAGCGGTAGCTGGGCGGTTCCTTATTGGGTATGATGGAGTGGAATGGCTACAAAAGTCTCTTACATGAAATGTGGTGATTCTGTGAGGGATGGATTAAGAGGTAGGGAAACCAGGTAAGAAGGTACTGAAATGTACCGGACAAGAGATGATGATGGCCTGTACACATAAGACTAGTGGCCATGTCAGTGGAGAGGAATGTCAGAGGTGCACTAGAAATATAATAGGGAAGATCTGGTCAACAAAATAGATAGGAATAGTACTGGGAAAAGCAAGAGTCAAAGTTGATCAGAAACCTAAGTGACTGAATGTAATGGAAGGATGGTGGCACCCTTGAGGTTTAAAACAAGGGAGTTAGGAAAGAAGAAAGATTTGGGGGGCAAGAAAGGTAATGAGTTCTGTTAGTTTTGAGACACCTATGGGATATGTAATTGTAAATGTTCAATGAGTAGTTGGTGATGATAGATTGTAGAGTTCAGGAGTGAAATTGGGAATTAGAGCGAGCCAAAATTGCAGAGTAGAGGCAGCAACCCAATAAAATTCTCCCAACATTCCCATCCAAATAACATTAAAGTAATATGTCAAATTAAACACAGTCAACAAAAAATCAGTCACCAATCACCACCTGAAAGATAACCCAAAATGAAAACTCTCAGGAATATTACTGGTAAATTTAAGAGCTACCTGGTCAAGGAGAAGACAGAAAGAGACCATTTAAATCAGCCGTTCTCAACCTGTGGGTTATCATTGTTTGTTATTTATCATTATATTGTGGGTCAATTTGTAACAATGAAAATACATCCTGCATATCAGATAGATTCATAACAGCAGCCAAATTGTAGTTATGAAGTAGCCACGAAAGTAATTTTGTGGTTGGGGGTCACCACAACATGAGGAACTGTATTAAAGGGTCGTGGCATTTGGAAGGTTGAGAACCACTGATTTACATATTGTGGAGTCACAGCCAGTATTACACAAGATTTAGCAGCTTCCCTGTTAAAGGAGGGGAATACTTGGAATATGAGATTCCTGAAGGCAAATGAACTAGGATTACAACCAAAAATACTTTATCAAGCAAAGTCAGCTGAATAAAATCCTTCAGAGATTGAAAATGGCTATTTAATAAAACAGAGGATTTTCAAACATTCCTGATTAAAAGACCAGAGCCGACTACGAAATCTGACATTCAAACATAAGCCTCAAAAGAAGCATAAAAAAGGTAACCATGAAAGAGAAATCATAAGGGACATAAAAAGGTTAAATTGTTAACATTCCATTATGGGTAGATGATAACTCCTCAGAATTTTATTATTATTAGGGCAGTTAGGAGGAATCTGCATAGAAGATATGGATCTGTATTGATTATGTTGGGATAAAAAATGAAGATACTGCTTTTCTGCATTTGAAGGTACTGAAGGTATCCTAAAAATGAAGTTTTGAGAGAGGCACGTTGAGAGAAGGGGGAAATAAGAGGAAGAATGTGGAAAATTATCTTACTTAAAAAGGTACACAACGAAGAACATTTACATGAGTGGAAAATTTAGGACACGTCTGAATCACACTTTCACAGGAATTGACTCAAAGAGGGAAGAATATATATATATATATATGTATATATATACATATATATATATACACATACATATATACATATATACATCCATATACACACATTTAGCAGAGTAAAGAAATTTATCTCACGTAACAGGAAATTAGGAGAAGTGATTGAGAGACGAGGAAGAGGTGACAAGAGGGAGGACAGATTACGGAAGGCACTGGTTAGAAGCAAAATAGACTTTTGAGGAGGGACAGGAAAAAAAGAGAGAAAAGGATAAATAGAAAACAAAACAGGATGAAGAGAAATACGCAGTAACCAAAATTGTGATTGTGAATGGGATGATCTCACCCATAAAATGGAAGAAGCAGAATGGATTAGAAATAATAATCTAATAATATAATGTTCATAAGAAATTCACTAGACAAAAAGAAACACACAGTTAAAAACAAAGGGCTGGAGTAGAATTTATTATGCTTCAGTTGGGTTAAAAAAAAGAGAGGCAAGAACAACAATTGTGATCTCAGAAAAAAACAAAAGCAAAAACAGACCTACTTAAAAGAGATATAATCAGCAAAACAATATTTTGCTAAAAGATATCACAGACAATTAAGTAGTAGCAATGTTAACCTTAAATGCACCAAATGGCAGAGCATCCAAATTATTAAGGAAAAAGTTACAGGAGGAAATAGACAGTAGAACTATACTAATGGGGGACTTTAATTTTCCTGTCATAGAACTAAGTAACTTTATGGTCATAAAATAAATAAGAAAAAAGTTAAGGAGACAGAGTTTTAGGAAATTTAGATATGATAGACTTCTGGAGAAAATTAAATGGGAATAGGAGGAATATGCCCTTTTCTTAGTTGTATGTGGTAACTTCACAAAAAATAAACCATGTATTATGGCATAAAAACCTTTTGCAAACAAATGCAGAAAAGCAGAACTATTAAATAAACCCACTTTGGACCATAATGCAATAATTACATGTAGTAGAAGGCCATGGAAGCAGGGAGTAAAGTTAATTGCAAATTAAATCATCTAATACTAAAGAATGAGTAAATCAAAGAACAAATCAAAGAAATAATAATTTCATTAAAGAGAATAACAAGCATGAGACAATATACATAAATTTATGGCATTCAATTAAAGCTGCACTTAGGGGAAAATTTATACCTCTATTCACTTACATCAATTAAAAAAAGAGAAAACACACATCAATGATTTGGGCATGGAACTAAAAGAAAAAAACTAGGAAAAGAATGAATTTAAAAGCCCCAACAAAGAAATCCTAAAAATCAAAGATGAGATTAATAAAACTGAAAGTAAGACAAAAAACAACATGAACTAATAAACAGATAACCAGAAGGTAGTTCTGTTAAAAGCAATTAATAAATTATTGATTAATTTGATTTTTAAAATTAAGAAAACTGAAGATGGCTGCATAGAAGAAGGAAAACTCCTCAGCTCCCCCACATAACCACCTCAAATACCTAGAAAATATGATTCTAAACAAATTTTAGAGCTCCAGAACTCATAAAATGGCAGACAAACAAAGTTCCCAGCAGACAGACAGAAAGGGTTCATCACAGCACTCTGGGAGCAGAGCCCAGCCCCATGGGGTTTTAGCCCCAGGCCCTCCAGGAGAAGCCCTGGCTGAAGCTTTCAGATCAGATCACTGGCAGCTGTGGCAGTTTCCAGAATTACCAACCCATAAGAGCTATGGACAAAAGGAAAAGGTCAGTGGAACTCAGCTAAATTTGCGGGAGAGGGTCCAGACCCTGCCTCCACAGCTGGAAGCATTTTGAAGTGGCAGCTACTTCAGAAGCTACTGGCCTGCAGATTGCAGGGAGGCCAAGGAATTATTCAGAAGCTAAGTGCTCTTGCCTTGAGTTGCCTAAATTGGGATCATGGTTTTGGGTGGTGGTCCTGAGGTGCATGACAAGTGAACAAAAGCTGGTGGGGGCTGTGACAGCCTCCTAATAGCTCCAGCAGCTGCAAAAACCCCAGCAATTTGGGACAGAGCTCTACCCTCTGAAAGCAGAGTTCCACAGAGCCCAAAAGTCAAGTAGCTGACTGGCAACATGATCAGGCAAAGAAAACAAAGAAAGCTCAGCTATCCACATTTAGATTCTTTTTTGGGGGGACAAAAAGGATCAAAGCATGGAACAGGAGGAAGACAACACAGTCAGCACTCCGGCACCAAAAGCTTCCAAGAAAAATGTACATTGCCTAAAAGCCATAGAGGAGCTTAAGAAGGATTTTGAAAACCAAGTAAGAGAAGTGGAGGAAAAATTGGATAGAGAAATGAGAATGATGCAAGAAAATCATGAAAAGAGAGTCAACAACCTGACTGAAGAAAATAACATCTTAAAAAATAGACTAACTCAAATGGCAAAAGATGCCCAAAAAGCCAATGAAGAGAAGAATGACTTAAAAAGTCAAATTTGCCAAATCTCAAAAGTTTTCTAAAGAGAATAATTCCTTCAGAATTAGATTGGAGCAAATGGAAGCAAGTGGCTTTATGAGAAGTCAGGATACTATAAAAGAGATCCAAACAAATGAAAAAATAGAAGGCAATGTGAAATATCTCCTTGAAAAAAAAACACTGACCTGGAAAACAGTTCCAGGAGAAACAATTTAAAAATTATT
>CM053594.1:297759910-297783615 GCA_028646575.1 Pseudocheirus occidentalis | reverse complement strand
AGGAAGCCATGATAATTTAAAAGGTAAATTTGAGAGATGGGAGAGTAATATAATTAGAGGAGACAGGAAGAGACAGAAAGGGGTTAATTGTCTCATATAGAAGAGGCAAGGGATAACTGTTACAATGGAGAGGAAGAACAGAAAGGCAAAAGGAAATGGGTCAACCTTACTCTCATTGAATCTGGCTTTGGGAGGGAATGACATACACTCTAAATTGCGTATCTTGACCTACAGGAGAGTAGGGGGGACGGGGATGAGAGGGGGGATGATGGAAGTGAGGGCAGGTGGGGGAAAGGGTCGTTAGAAACACATACTTCTGTAAAGGGGCAGGGACAGGGTAAAGGATAGAACAAGGACAGAGGTGGGAATGGAAGGAAGGACACTTTCAGTATGTTCATTGGGGAGATGTTCTGCCTTACTACATGTACAGCCTCTTTTGAATTGCTTGTCCTTCCAGTGGGGGTGGGTGATGAGGGAGGAAACAAAAGAATCTAGAATTTAAAGTTCTATAATCAAATATTAAATATATGTGTGTGTATTATTATTATGATTAACTATATGCAACTGTGAATTAAGATACACAGGCACTGGAGTAGGGAGATCCATCTTGCCCTACTGGAAAGTCAGAGGGGGGAGGGAGGAGGATATAGGAGAGAGCAGATTGGGGTGAGGGGTATATAGTGGAATTCCTGTTTTGGGGTGGTGGATAGAGAAAAAAACAGGGAAAAATTTGTAACTCAAAATCTTGTGGAAATGAATGATGTAAATTAAAAATAAACAAAAGTTAATAAAAAATAAAGCACAATCACCAGCTCCTATAGATGAGCAGTCAATAAAAGCAAAATGTCATCATTCTAAAGCTCCCAAGTTCTTCAGTGCTGAGCCACCACATGACCAGAAATAACCAGGAAGTTCATCATCTTTTATGTTCCCAAATGCTGAGTCACCATGTCCCTGGAGTCCCCAGGAGTTGCCAGGGGAACACCTGGGATGGCTCCCAAAGGCCAATTCAACCTCTGCTACAAAATAAATTAGTTTAATTCTTTCTAGGTTGACAAGAAGTTTGGTACTAAGGGCAATCAAATATGCCAGCAAATATCTTTTTTTTAAGCAATCTTTGAAAAATAGGACTTTTTACCTTGATGTTCATAAAAAGTCAACATGTCAATACCATGCCAATTCCTCAAGGGGTCAACAAATATTTTTTACTACACTGCTGCATGTAAACTGGTGCTGTGTTACTCATACATTTCGCTGAAAGGCAATTTTCTCAGCAATCTGGAAAACATTTATTTCAACACACCACTTTATATTTTTCTGAAATTAAAAGTTTGGAACTATTTTCCCCAGGGTGGCTACGATCATCAGTTAGAATACAGCACTAGCCTGACAACAAACAGAAGTGTTGCTGAAGCCATTTCTAGTCCCACATACAACATTACTTTACAATGTGTTCTGGGATGAAGTATAGATGCTGTAAACTTTAAGAGATATTTTCCCCAGGCTCTGGTGGTTATTTAGAATCTAGCATTCTTTCCAATTTGTCTAACTCTAAAGCAAAAACAAAAAAAAAATTCAACATACTGGGGCCTATTCAGCTAACTATCAATCTCTCACCCATTTAAGACTCTGATGGCAAAACTGTAGGTATGTTGAGACCGTTCCTAGCTAGGAAAAAAATAATAACAAGGTGCTAACCCTGCCTGAAGCAACCAATCCTCACATTTATCACCCTATTGGATTTTACACCTAAATAGGGACAAAATGGTTTGAGTGTGGGGGTTCAGTGGGGTGTGGGAGGGAAGGGAGAAGTGATGAGGGAAGAAGGTAATTTTGCTGCACTGAGAAGAAAAAGAGGAACACTTAGAAAATGTACTAAATAACAGAATGTACTAAAAAAAACAAACAAAAGGAAATGGTTTGGTCCAGGGGTGACCAAATTGCACTTTTGCAAATTTGCAAAAAAAAAAAAAAGGTTGGTGGCAGCTTACAAAAGTATTTTAAAATATTGTATACATCAATTTATAAGTGCTGTTCATTGACTTAAGAGTTTGCATCCTTCCACTTTGGTCACACAGACTAATTTCAGGGAACATAATGCAAGAGTTTTGGGATACTGAAGAAAAAAGCAAAGCAGAGGGATGAAAGGCAAACCAGTTTTTGTGGAATTTCTGTAATCTCTAAAAATCGAGAGACAGTCAAGTGCCATGTGAAAAAAAAAAAACCGCTGGATAATCGGGATATAGGTCTTCTCTCCGAGTACTGCCCTTATTTGAGCAAGGAGTCCCTTACCCCATCTGGGCCCCACAGCTCCCGTATCTGTCAAGTGACTGATTTTTTAAAATACAATTTTAAATTACATGTAAAATAACTGAAAGGGGATTTTATTCACTCCTTCTAAAAGATCACAGGGTAGGTATAGAAAGGAAAAGTGTAAGCCGACATTGAACTTTTTCTTTTTCCTTTCCCAATTTAAAAACGTCCTGTTTTTCTTTTCTTTGGACTTCTGAAAGTGTTCTGGAGTTTTAACTTCTCTCTCCTTTTTTCTGACTCTGAAATATTTTCAGACTGACTCCCTCCTCCTTCTTCCAAATTCTTCTGCTCGCTGCAAACATTTTTCAGATGCTCATACCTATTACCCTTGATTACGCTCCATGCCGACTACCTTTCACTCACCTGCTTGCCCTTTGGGGTTTCCTGCGCCTGCGCGCCGCACCTTCCGAGCTGCCTGGCCCCAGAGCCGGGACCAACCGCGCCCCTCCCCTGCGGCCGTTTGGGAGGAGTCTCCTCCTCCTCCCCTAGCGACGCGGCCCGAGCTTGGAGACGCGCGCTTGGCGGCTGGTTGCCCCTAACAACAGGAGGACGCACCAGCTCCGTCAAACGGATCTCCCCAGTCCACAGGTGCTAGCTGAGCCGGGGAGCCTGCGGAACCATGTCTGACATAGTGTGTAGGTGGCTAAACCAGGAGGTGAAGCTGTCCCGGACCGTGAGTGAGTAACCGACTAGGGACCTCGTGGGCCTGGAGAATGGGGGGAGAAGCCCATTCCTCCGCGGAGCCGCAGGCTGGACGGGCAGCCCGCCCCGGGTGTGGGTGCAGAGGAAAGTCCAGGGAATGGCCCTCGCTCCCAGCTCCCACACTCCAGAGCCGGACGGGACCTTTGGTATACTTTTTTTTGAGGTCATCTACTTCAGTCTCCCCAGTTTTACGGGTGAAGAAGCTGAGGACCAAAGACGGTTAAGTGACTTCCCTGAGCCCCCGTGGGTAGTAAGCCTCATAAGTCATCCGCCTCTAAGAGAGGGTTTTTGTGCCTCTTCAGAGTGCCGGGGACCGATCCCCTTTAACTGTCTGAAGTCTATGGGCCCCTTTCTCAGTAATAGAAAAGAAAATATAAGCTTACAGAGGAAAACATCTGATATGGATACATAGTTATCAAAATATTATTTAAAAAGTTCACAGACCTCTGGTTAGGGTTGAGGGCCGGCACCCTTAGCTGTCTCTTACAGTTGCCCTTGGCATCTCAACCCATCATGGGGCTAACCTCATAACCCCTCTTTTTCCAACCCTCGTTCTATTGTACTGCCTTGTTAATTTAATTAAGATTTCACAAGATTTCAAGTCATAAGGAATTTATTTTCTCATTTGAGTACAAAGAGTTTACGAATGACTCTTTTACTAGCACAGAGATAGGAAAATGCCAGAAATTTAAAATATATATATTTGAAGTATGTCTTACATCATAGATTTAGAAGTGGAAGGGACATTAGAGGTTATCTTGTCCAGCCCCTTTGTTTTACAGTTAAGGAAACCAAGGGCCAGAGAGATCACATTATTTGATGTGCACACAGTTACACAGGTGGTAAGTAGCAAAGCAAGAATTCAAACCCAGCTCTTCTTGATTCAAATTTAGCCTTCTGGACATTGGCCTCTGTATCATCACCTATCATGCTACAAATCACCAAGCTTCATCCTCATCTCCAGTTGGATACTTTTCCCCACATAACTCAGTGCCAGTTTCAGGGCTGATCTGGGTACAACAAAGACTCACATTTGTAAAGAATTTTAAGGTTTTATTTTAAGGTTCACATTGTCTAGTTGGATTCTCACAACACCATTGTGAGGTTGATGCTATTATGATGACTGTTTTCCATAAGAACACTAAGGTTGTTCATTTGCTCATTGTCATGCAGCTAATAGGAATTTGATGGACTGCCTGTCTTCCTTCACTTACAAATCCAATGCCCTATCCACTACCCCACCCTACTTTTCCTATCATTAGAGATTGCTGTTCAGAATTTGTCCCTGAAGTGTGAAGTGAGGAGTTTTATAACTTAATTTCTCCAGGGTTAAATTTTCCCAACTGTAAAATAAAGAGGTTGAACTAGAATCAGGGGTGGGGAACCTGCAGCCTCAAGGTCGCATATGTTCTTCTAGGTCCTTGAGTGTGATCTTATGACTTAGTCCAAGTTTTACAGAACAAATCCTTTTTTTTTAAGGGGATTTGTTCTGTGAAGTTTGGACTCAGTCATATGACTGAACTTGAGAATCTACAGGGCCACATGCGGCTTCCAGGCCACAGGTTCTCCATCCCAGGACTAGATGGTTCACAAGGTGCCTTCCATCTTTGAATCCTGTAATCTAATTTAATTCTATAATCTAATGGCAATGGCCTTACATTGGAATTACCCTCACCTGCTAGATCCTGCAGACTGGTATTTTAGACCTCCTATGGGCTAATACCATGGCAAGAACAAACCGCTGTATCTTTGTGGTAAAAGATGCAATTAATTTGTATAATGCTTTAACAGTCTCAATGCCCTAAACCCATTACAGAATGAACTTCACCTGCTGGCAGACTCATTAGGACACTGTTGTGTTCTCACAGCAATGTGCCTGTTTGGTCACCCTGGCTTGGTTTGTCCCCATTCAGCAAAGAGTTTGTTAGACATCGGTGCCATTTTATCTCTGGACTTTGGCTGAAGAGATCTATCAGGTCTTTGCTATGGTATCAACCACCTGGAACTTTGAATGGCATTGGATTCTATGGCATAGTGGTTACAGCACAATTCCGTATTAAGGACATTTGTCTAAAATGAATCATGGCCTTAGAGATAATCTAGTCCAATTTTGTGGATGGGGAAATTGTGCCCAAAAGAAATTAAGTGCCACAAATGTTGACTTTCACACAGTAGTGACAAGTTTTCAGTAACAGTCACTGGGGTTTCAAAAAACAGATTGCATTCTGCAGAATGCAGAAACTTGATACTGTTTTTTTTGTTTTGTTTTGTTTTGTTTACCAAACTCCCATCTCTTACACTGAGATATAACAGGTAACACTGACAACTTGGCTCTATTGTGGTCCCAATGTGGGTCTTATTGTCTCCCTCAAATGTAATATTGATAGATAAATACCTGGTATCTTTTACTCATGAAAAAAGTCCTCCTCTTTCATTATCAAAGTGAAAATGTAATGTTGAATTATTTATTTAGACTTCTCTTTAGTAAAATTATTACCAGATTGTTTAGCCTAATGTGGCTTATTTATTTGCTCAGGAAAAACTGTTTGCTCAAGAGTCTCCAGGGCTCAATTGCATATTGAAACACTTAAAAATAGATATATAAAATTAATTTAAAAAACCCATACGCAGAAGAGTAGCACCACTATAATTTGCCAGCTTGAAAAAAGAGTGTTTTTTCAAAGTTTAGAAGTCTGCAACCCTTAAGAAAAAGTCCTAAAAACATGAGCTGTTGATGGAAAATTCCCAGCTCATGCTTCCCTGCAGTATAAACCTGTTGCTTGTTAGCAGAAATACCCTTGCCTAATGTAATCCTAGGAACCCTATGTACTGTCACTATACACCACATAAAATCTTTTCACCTTAACTGCTTGGACAGTATATTGAGAAAGAGACAAACCCCCAGGGAGCCAAACTAGACTGTGTAATGCTTTTCAGGCTAAAGTTATAACTTGAGTTGTATTTGGAAACAAACAGACATCAGTGGAAAATATAAACAAATGGTATAGTATCTTTCTTGCTATGAAAACATATAATTATATAGGCCATTCTTTGCGGCATACATGAAAACTTTTACATGATTTTAAAGAAAATGGGCAATTATACTCAATATAAAGAAACTTGAAGCAAAAAAAAATCTAATTTTCCAAATGTAATGAAGATAGTATTATTGCTTGTAGAATCATGAAGATTTTTGCAAGAACTTTTTTTCCCCAAAAATGTTCTTTGTTGAACCATGGAAGTACAGTCTGGGATTTATGTAGTAATGGATAACTTGTTTTGCTAGATACATTTCCTTGGCCAGAACTGCAGAGATTGAGTCATGGAGCAATGCTTACACTTCAATTGCATACTGGTTCTGAATTGGAGAGAAAAGTGAGATCTTGTGATCTTAGGAAATAATGCAAACCACTTGCCTGGAAGACAGGTTCCTAATCTGTAAAATGAGATAATTGAACTAAGCAATCTCTTAGCCACCTCTGAATTCTCTAATCCAGCAGTAATCCTGGAGATTTGCTACAATATAGGAGATAAAATAGGAATATAATGTGTTTTTCTGTTGCCTCAGTGACTCTGATTCTGTTTTGATAAACGTTTGCTGCAGGTGGTAATTAGCTAGAAAGAGTCAAGAGTTGAGTCAATCACATTTTTCTGCATATTCCAAGAATCATAGAATTTTAAAGGAAAAAAAATCTATTTGGAGAGAAAATGAGATCGAGGTTCTTAACTGATGATACTCAATACCCTCATAATCTTTAGTATACTCAACATTTTTCTCTTGATGACACTGTAAATTTGGCATCTTGCACCTTATTAATTATGGAGATGGGTCCCAAATGAGTCCCAATGCGGGAAAATCCAAATCTATTCAAGATTCTGATATTGAGATATGAGATGAACTACTTAATGCACATCCATAAATCTAAAAAATTCAGCAAGTTAAATGTAATAATAATTCCTTCCAGAAAATAATCTAAGAGATAAATAAGTTAATTAAAATTAGCTACTAAAATGTAATAGAACATGAAAGGATAATCTTAGCATAAACTTTTTTTTTTGAGATTTCAGCTGTTCTTTTACAACAGAAAGAACACATGGATAATAATACTGCCAATGAGGTTTTGTATAAGTATAATTCTTGATGCTTTTCTTATTTTTACCCAAGAATATGACTTGGATCTTCTTACTCAAAGAAGAAGTCCTTCAGTCAATTTTGTTGTTGTTAGTGGTGTCGGAGTCTTGTTAAGTATCTGAGGCTAGATTTGAACTTAGAAAGATTAGTCTGCGTGACTCCAGGCCTGGTGCTCTTATTTGCTTCACTACCTACCAGCCATTTAGTCAATCAACATTTGTTAATGCCTACTGGTACAATGCACAGTACTGGATACTTGGAAAAATACCAAGTTAAATCAAGCCCTCTGCCCTTAAAGATTATACAGTCTACTAGGGATTGAGTTAAAAAAAAATAAACATTTTAGTTTAGATAATTGGGAGCCCTCTCAGTTCCATCTAGCATACAGACCACCACCTTAAATATAAAGAATTCCAAAGGACTGCCAAACTTTTTAAACTAGAATATATTGCTTTTACATAGTTTTGTTGTGCAGAGTTACAATATTTGATGGATGTTAATAATAATATTAGAATATATAATATAATACTTTTTATTTTTTATATGTCACAAATCCTAAGTGATTGCCCAAGCTTTGTCAAAATTATCAAATAGTATTGAAATGAACCAATACATAGTAAAGCTACCAAAGAGTTTCCCGCTACCACACCCCACCCTTGGTTGCTTTCATAGTGTAGCAATGGATTTTCCCCCTCTCTTAGATTGATATTGTTGAATAATCTAAAAGATACTTAAATCAGAGAATTTTAGAGATATAAATAACCTTTGAGCCAAACCTTTTATCTTAAACATTTTAGGAAACTGAGGACCAGAGTGGTTAAGGAACTTGCCCAAGAATTAATTAGTGGCAGATCCAGGTCTAGGCAAGATATCCAGCACAGGGTTTTTGATAGACCACAGTCCTAACTTGTCTCAAATGTCAGACCTCATATTCATTAGAAAATTTATTCTTTTTGGTGTCAACATAGCAGTCTGATTTTAGTACTCTCTGCATAACTTGATAGCGTTTTGCTTCATTGCAGTGTGGCTCGGATGAATAGGAGTAGAGATCCTGAGTCTTATAGGACTTGCACTTGATTGTGCAAATCAAGATTAGACCATTCAAACCTTTAGTTTAATAAAAACTTTTTTTTTCAAATTTCCAAGAAGAGGATGGTGGGCAGTCCCATGAAATGAAGGAATAAGGTAGTGATTGAGATTTAATGCCAGATGTTGAGGCTTTTTGTAAACTATATTACATGCTTGAAAAGGATAGGTTGAGTTGATGTTTTCAATCTCATACTAGAGAAGAAATTAAAATAGAACTAAATTAATCTGTTTTTCAAGGGGATTAGACACAGGCTAGCTCTTTACTTGCTGAATGCTGATCTCTTAATAAAGCCATCCAAATTATAGAGTACTGCTGTTGTTAAGTCATTTTCTGTCATGTCTGAATCTTTGTGAACCTGTCTGGGATTTTCTCACCCCCTCAAACAGGGTTAAATGATTTCCCCAGGTTCACATAGCTATTAAGTGTCTGAAACCAGATATAAAATCAGGAAGATGAGTCTTGGCACTTTCTCCCCTGTGCTACCTCGTTTCCCCAAATTATAGAGTAGTGTCTGAATTTTATTGGGTTTTAAGTTGTTTTTCCATTGAGCAGTGAGGGAAGGAGTAGAGAGAAGGAGGAAATTTGGAACTCAAATTTTTTTAAAAAGAAAAAGAATGTTAAAAATTGTTTTTGCATGTTATTTTGGGAAAAATAAAATATTAAATCTTTAAAAAAAATTTCCGTTATGAATGATAGAGGAAGATAAATGAAATGTATTGTCTTTATAATAATGCTGTAAGAATCAGGGCTTCCCCCCAAATGTAAACTATTGTCTATTAAGTCACATATACTGAGTTCCATATGACTGGAAACATTTATGCAGAGCCTGATTGACAGCTCGTCTGGGATGCCATGGAAAGTCTTTTTCTGTATAGGTCAGTAAGTCAGTAAGTATTTATTAAGCATCCACTGTATGCCAGGCCCTGTACTCATCATTGGAGAGACAAAGAAAGGACAGTTTAATTATTGGGAAGTTTGATAGGGAGCTGGACTAGAAAATCTTTAAGCATCTTTCATACTTTTAAGACTCCCTGACCATCTCAGTAACCTTAAAGGACATAAAAGCTTCCTAGGAGGGCCATGTTGATGCTACATCCGTCAGTACAGTTCGGCTGTTGTCATAGCACAGTAGCAAACGGAGCCTCGATGCATGATAGCAGGGTCGTCAATACAAGCAGTTCATACAAAAGCAGTAGGACAGAGTTCTCTATTATACAAGTCTTTCCATTGTCTGGATTCCAAACTTTCTCTATGAAAAGATCAAAGGGTGTCTTATCTCTGGCCCAGGGCTTTAAATGAAAAGGCAAAACCTGACTCATCTATGTGTGTATTTGGAGTGGAAACTTTTACTGCGCGTGACACGCACACATACATGCACATATATGTGCACACACAGATATACACATATCCTATATGTATATGTGACATGTATAACTTAATGACACACTTACATGAAAGAAGCAAGCATAATTATTTGGGGATTAAAATGAAATAGAATGTTAAGTACAACAAGAGAATATTGGTTTGGGGGCTAGGAGGAACATCAGTTAGCTACGGGATCATTGCCTTTTTTCTCTTGCAAAGAGAATTATTGTTGGGCTGAATACAAGTGGTTATCAGGTAGGAAAAACCCCAAATAAGTGAGAAGGGAGTAAGACCAAATTTAAGTACTACTACTTCAATAAATTCAAATTACTGAACGGGTACAAAATCTACTGAATCTTAGAAAAGAAAAGGGAAATGAGTGGGGTTTATAAACTGTGGATAAGTGAGCTTAATTTTGTGTCCAGGAATAATTCTAGAACATATTAAACAGATATGTAGCATCGAAGGACACACACGTATGGCTTCCTCCAAAAAATTTAGCCCAGGTTCAAGGTACTTTGTGGGTCCACACTTAAAAAAAAACAACAAAACTCAGGAGCCCTTATTCATGTGTTTACTTTTAAAGGTCAGCCAGAGGACACAGCTCATAGCAAAGCCTTCTAGAATGTAGCATAGGAAGAAAAACAATAATAAAACGTCATTTCTATAAACTTGGAGTATACTCTTCCAAAAATAGTGACACTTGTCGGCAGAAAGAGTGGCCGCACACAATAAGCATTCACGAAGCTGCATACATTGCATAAGGAACATACATTTGGAACTGCACGTCAGTAGGGAGTATGTGTGGCCATGGTGCATGTGTAGATGATGGATGTGGCCAGAGTACATGAGGAGGGCATGGGCAGGGAACATTTGTGGTCAGAGAACATGTGAGAGGGGACACTGAACGGGCAGCCCACATTTTGGGGCGATATTCTTGCCCTGTTCCTGCCGGGCCTCCTCTGCATGAGTCATTTGGGATGTGCAGTCCTTGCTGCGGAGGTGGCACGGCCTGTGGTTGCTTTTGAGTGTTGCCCTCTGATGATCTTATGGTAGCTGCACTTAGCACACGATTCTCTCTGCGTCTTGCTTCTCCTGACTTTAACAGGAGCCTTCTTCAGATTAAAGCTGAATCCGGGTGATCACTGAGCTAGGGAAAAATCTGTAGCTGCTTTTATTCTCTTAGAAAGGATGTCTGTGACTCTCCAGAACCTTGGCTGTAATAGGTTTTTCCTCTCCGAAAGGAGAATCTTTGTCTGAGGGTTCTAAGCAACAGAATGGCCAATGAGCTAAGTACTACTTACCAATATTGAGACTGTTTTTTTTTAATTTGACCTTGGTTGCAAGACCCCTAATAATAATAATAATAGTTAATAACATTTATACTTATATTTTACCACTTGCTAAACACTTCAGAATCATCTAATTTTACTGTTACAACAGCTCTTGAGAGACAGGTGATACACTTCTCCTTTTACAGATAAGGAAAGTAAAGCAAACAGAGATAAAATGACTTGCCTAAAGGTCTGAGGCATAGTTAGAAAATCCTAATACTATGTGCTAATATCCATTAGATGGCCAGACTTCAGCTGGTCAGCATATTTTTAGGAACTGCTTTTTTTTAGTAAACTTCCAAGGATTGCCTGTATCTAAGGTCCTCCAGTTTTTTCAACTCTGAGTTACTTTTTGGTCTCCCTTGCAAATGAATGGGAAAGAAAAAGGAAAAAGAGAGAACCCCAAGAAAGACAGAGAACCCTTTGAAAGCACCATTGTCTGTTCCAATTCTGTGTTTCAAAATTTTAACTTTATTGTGTGTACGTGTTTAACAACAAGTTTTGTGGGGTTTTTTTTTAGCTCTGCCCTATTGATGCTTTGTAACATATAGAAAAGTAAGTTGGGACCATTAATAAAAGCCAGTGTGTCTTTACTAGTTAAGCCAGAATGTCAGAATCACCATAGTTTCTATTGTGATAGAGTAGATCAGAGTAATGTTGTAAAGAAAGTTTTTCTTGATATTTGTGTGGACAGGCTGGAAAGATGATGATTAATATGATACTGGTAGGTAGATTCAGAACTAGTTGAATGACTGGCTCCTAAGAATAGCCATTAATTGCACAGATGAAAGGCTTTGGTGCAGTACCCTGAGAATCTACCTTTGCCCGTGTGCTTGCTTGTAAGTGGAAGATGTAGAAGATGTACCTATCAGATTCACAGATGACATGTTACTGGGAGAGATAGTGAACATGTTGGATGATGATGCTGAGGTTCTAAAAGACTGATGAGTGGCCAAATTGCATAAGATGAAATTGAATAGAGATAAATGCAAAACTATACACCTGAGTTTAAAAAATCTACTTACAGATATAAGATGAAAATTATAGGGATAAGACAGCCGTTCCTGGAAAATCGTCTTGGGGTCATAATGAATTGTAAATTCATCAGTTTGACAAGGCAGTGAAGGAAATTATGGCATCCTGAACTGTGCTGAGAAACATGGCGCACAGAACTGTTCAGAGGAGGTGCCCTGGATCGAGTAATGGGATACTGAGAAATATGTTCAGTTCTAGGAACTGAATTTTAGGAAGCATATTGATAAGCTTGTATTTTGAGAAGAGACAACCAGGGTGGTAAGGGAACTGATGATCCTATCATATGAGATTTAATGTAAGGAAATTGGGATGTTTGGGAAGGAAAAGACAGTGAGAGACTGAAAGCTTTGAGCATTTGAAGAGACCGTTTTATGGAATAAGGATGCTACTTGGACTGCTTGGTCATAGAAGTTAGAACTAGAGACAACTTTCAAGGATTCCGATTTCAGCTATATAAATAGAGAAATTATTGACACTTAGGGCTGTCCCAAATAGAATGAGTTGTCCCCCTTTTGAGGTCTTTGAGTGGAACTGGGTAACGACTTTTCTCTGATGTTATAGAAGAGTGTTATTGGACAAGACGGACCTCTGAGATTCCTGTCAGTTCTGATAATCTGTGTTTGTATCTGGTAATATTTTTACATCTTCTTTCCTGCCAGTGTGGTCACTTATTTGACTCATGTGCCCAGGTATTGTTATCTGGAATAAGAAATATTCTTAGAGAAGAGATTTTGTGACAAATTTTGATCTATTGTTCAGATTCTGTGTAGGACTGTCAGTCGCATCAATAGAATCCAATACATAGCTTTCAAAATGTTTCTCTTTGAACTTATATTAAAATACAAGAAAGGACTTGGAAAAATATGCAGACTGACATTGAGCTTGTCAAGTATTCTAGTAATGAATGTTGAATCTTACACTGCCCCAGACATGCTAGCAAAAGTTAATGAAATGGTGAGAGATGTATCATCTGATCCTATAACCCATCAGCAAGTGTTATGGAAATAAGAGAAAAAAGGATACAAGCTGACCAAGAAATGCCTCTAGTCCATTGTGTTTGTGATTCAGAAATTATGGTTGTTATGAATATGCCTAACAAGTTAAAAGAAACTGATAGTAACAAGGAAGAATATTATTTTTTGGTAAAGAATATGGAAGTAATTTGGGACAGAGCTCCTTTGCCTTTTGATTATATTTTGCAGAAATTTTAAATTTTGCAGTAAGTCTACCATGTTATATATACTAGTCAATAGTCAATAAACATTTATTAAGCTCCTATGTGCTATTATTAAGCGCATACTAAGTGCTAAGCACTGGGAATAATATCCTGCCCTCAAGGAGTTCACAATCTAATGGTGAAAAACTGTACACAAAAGGAAGCTGGAAACCTGGGTGGGGGGGGGGGAGGAGAGAAATAACCTGAGGGTACCCAGCCCAGGGGCATGATGAGAACCAAACAGAGCAGCTGATGATAAGGAACTCAGCTGGAAAAAATCTGAGCTCCCGATAAGGGAGGCCTTGGGATGATTTCATTGCTCTTCCCTCCAGCTTTCCAGTCAGAGAGGACCAGCAGAAGGTACTGCTGTAATGCTGAGAATCAGAGACACAGAAAGTAATATGGGGATATGCTCTTTGCTACATTTTAGGAAAGACATAAATGACCAAAAAAACAGGTTGATAGCAGTCTTTTTTGCCCCAGAAGGCAGGTCCCATACCATCTCTGGGTATCAGTTTCAGTTGAGTTCTGTAGCCTATGCCATCTGCATCTATGAATTGATTCCATAGATGCACATTGAGAATACAGTATAGTAAATGACTCTCTCTCCCCTATCCAATAAACACCAGTGGCTTCCTGGTGTTCCAGGATCAAATCTGAAAACCTCTGTTTAGCTATTAAAGGCTTTTATAGCCTGGTCCACCCATACCTATCCAGCCTTTTTATACCTCACCCCCTCTATAATTCAGTACCTCTAGTCTCCTAAAGGCTCCTTCCACAAGATTCTCCGTTTTGCAGCTCTGGATATTTTCATTGGATGTCCCTCATGCCTGGAATTCTCTCTTCTCTCTCTTCTTCTCTGTGGGCTGTTTCAAATTTCATCTAACATCCCACCTTCAGCAAGAAGCCTTTCTTGTATTCCTTAATGTTAGCGCCTTCCCCCTGAGATTATCTCCATTGTGTCCGTATGTGTTGTGTCCCTCCATTAGATTGGGAACTCCTTAAAAAACAGAGACTTAAAAAAAATTGTTTTACCTTTTTATCCCCGCTATTTAGCCATGTACCTGGTGCTGGCAAGTGCTTAATAAATGCTTAATTACTTGACTGATCAGTCCATTTGATGCTAGACAGCCAAAATAACACAGTAAACTCTCTCAATGCTTTTAGTATCCAAGCCTTTGTTTTTTTTTAACTCTAGTATTATAGTCATAGAATATTAGAAGTGACTCTAGAGGCCATCTAATTCAACTCTTCCATGTTACAAATGATGAAACTGAAATGATATCCAGTGATTCAGGTGCAGAGAAAAAGCTGGAATACAAGTTTCCTGAGTGAATCAACAGTGCTGTTTCCCCATATGATGGGGTTTTTTCAGTTTTATTTTTATTTCTGTCTACGGTTATCTTGGGTAGTTTCTAAGTGGCACAGTGGATAGAGGGCCAACCCTGGAGTCAGGAAGACTCATCTTCAAATCCGGCCTCAGACATTTACTAGCTGTATGACCCTGGGCAAGTCACTTAACCCTGTTTACCCCAGTTTCCTCCTCTGTCAAATGAGCTGGAGAAGAAAATGGCAAACCACTCCAGTATCTCTGCCAAGAAAGCCCCAAATGGGGTCACAAAGAGTCAGACATGACTGAACAACAGCGATTGTCTTTATTTTCTTCCAAATATGCATATGCTATTATGGATAACTAATTTGTTCTTCTTTTATGACTTACTAAACTTTATATGGAACCCAAGGGGGACTGTGGGCTGTGGGTTGTGAATAGGACACCCAATCCCTGTGAGTACCACCTAACACTTCAATGTCAGTCTGGATTAATCCAGTCTCTCCTGTGACTCATTCAGCTTAACCGCACCATTGTGGGTGTTAGCATTTACTTTGATAATGCAATTCTCACTTTCCATCCCTACTAGGAAAACTTGTCTTTTCTCTCCACTGGCTATCCCCTCTCCTTTCCTAATTAGAGAGAGAGACAGACAGACAGACAGACAGACAGAGAGAGTCAGAGAGAGAGAGACGGAGAGACAGAGAGAGACAGAGACAGAAAGACAGAGAGACAGAGGCAGACAGAGAGACACAGCATAGAGAGACAGAGACACACACACAAAGGGAGAGAGAGAATGCGCTAAATGTTAGTGAAATGCTAACTCCCATTTACTCGCACTTACAGCCACGAATTTAGATTTCCCCATGCCGAGCCACCTCCTTCCATCCCCGAACCCACAAACATAATCCGCATCCCTGGAAGGGGCGAATGCACTCCTGTTTACTTATTATGAGAAGATGGATCCTTGTCCCCTCGGCAGAGCACACAGCTTTGATTTGGACCTTAGAGTCATTTGTCCCCAGGAACTCATGTTCACTGCAGCCTCTCTAACAAGAGTTATGATCTCATTTTATCTCTCACTTTTCTTACGTCTGTTCTTGTGCTCCTGTCTCCACTATTGTTTCCAATGCAATGGAAAGGACTCAGCTGCAGGCCTACTCATGTAACACAGCCAGGCATGGGTAAAAGAATCTGTCCATGCTGTTCCTGGGTAGCTGCATCCTGGCATGCATAAGTTTAGCATCCATAGCAGCAAAGGGGAACCAGTAAAATTTGTTTGCACCTTTCTTTTTTTCAAAATTCTGCTATTTGCCCTCTCCCCCTACAATGACAGTTCTATGAGTCGGTTTTCCTCCCTCCGCAGTCCCAGCCTTTGCCCCATTCTCCAGCATACATGGAGAAAGGCAGTTGGCAGTAGGCTTGCTCCCAGATGTGTTTGCCCTGTCTTCAGGCAGGGCAAGTAGGAGAGTGGTAGGAAGAGCACAGTATTAGAGCACAGTTGCCTTTTTGTTTTCCTTTTTTGTTTTTTGGTCCCTGGAAGAAGGGTTATTTCTCAAAAATACATTTTTTTTCCTAACTCAAAGAATTGAAGTTTTTTTAAAATTTTGTTTTGTGTGAATTTAAGAGTTCATATGTGTTATGTTCACTATTTTAAAATGTTTTAATCTTTTAAAAATTCAGGTCCAAAGGCACTTGAAAAAGATTTTTCTAATGGCTTCTTACTTGGAGAACTTCTGCACAAACATGAACTTCAGGATGATTTTCCTCATTTTTCGGAAGGCAGGTAAGGCTGCTTCTGTGCTGACTATTTTTACTGTTGGTCTCTTGTGAGGCTATGAAGCCAGGACGGAAAAAGGATAAACAAGCATGCCCTAGAGGCGGTGAGGGGATGTGGCTGCCCCCAATTCTGCTGGGCTTCTGAAAAGTTTCAGGAAATAACCTCGTGGCCATTGCAGTGCTTTTCAGCTTGGAGGTTGAGAAGCTGATGTGGAAAACTGATGATCTGTGGTGTGAGTAGGGTCTCTGGTACATGCCATTGGGATTGCCAGCGGTAGAGTGGTGTGTGTAATCACAGGTGTACGGAACCAGGCACAGATCGTTGAACCCCCTCTTCTCCTTTAGGGAAGGGGAAAGAACCAGAGGCAACTGGGCGAGGTGATCATGTCAGAGAAATAGAAATGTTGCACCGTGTCCACAGCCCCCTTCTGGAGCCTCTGCCAGTTCTTGGGGTATTTCTACTTTGTCTGCCACCCAGGTGTCTTCTCCCCTATACCTTTTCCCTTAAGGGGAGAAGGAGGTTGAATAGTCAAGCTCAAGTAGATGAGTGTTGGTGAACCTGTGAGTTGTGTGGTTTGGGAATGAGTGGAGAGTGAGGGTGTGTTCAGTGATTACAAGTGGGAGAGTGAGTGAGCCGTGGCAGACTGCAGGGGGGAGGGGGAGGACCTCTGACTGGATGTTTGTGAACCAGCGTGGTTGTTAGTGTACTTCCCTACGCTCACCCCGTACCTACATTTCAATGTATATTGGCAGAATGAGCTGTGATCATCAGTCTGTAAAATCACATTCTGTGGCATCTGCCAGGTTGGAACCACGGGTATGAGGTCTTCCTAGCTTGTTCTCAAGAAATGATGAACCTGGGACCTTGGGGTGATTGAGGATGTCTCAATTCATGATTGTTTGGTGACACTTTAGTAATTTAAGAATCTGTGTTGTTACACTGACGTATATCACATCTCCCTTAGGTGCTCTTTGAGATTTTCTCCAGCCGAGAATTCATTAACTTATCAACCTTTAGCCAGGCAGTGAAAAACTTCCTTAGTCTTTAGAGAATGCATAGCCTATTACTGATTCCATATTTAAAGCAGCAGGGTGAATTGGAAAGTGTGCCAGACTGGATGGCATCAGGGGACGCAGGTTCAGATGCTGGTTCTATGGTTTAATACCTCTACAAACACAGGTAGATGCTCTGGGCATTTTACAAGATATTTTCCCTTCTGTAAAATGGGAGGTTTGAGTTAGATGTCTTCTAAGAGAACTTGCAGCTCTAAATGTCTAATCCTGCCATCCATTCCCACTTGGTTGGACATTGCTCAGCATTTCAAGGGTGTTCCCCCCTCTAGATGCGTCCTTCAAAAGCCTGGGATCTCCTCTCAACCCCTCCCAGGATGAGGCATGTTGGTGTTGTTGGTGTTCAGATGTTTATTTAGTCCTGTCTGAGTCTGTATGACCCCATTTGGAGTTTTCTTGGCGAAGATACTGGAGTAGTTTGCCATTTTGTTCCCAAGCTCATTTGAGAGAGAAGGAAACTGAGGCAGACTGGGTTAAGCAACGTGCCCAGGGTCACACAGCTACTAAGTGTCTGAGGCTGCATTTGAACTTAGGTCCTCCTGACTCCAGACCTGGTGCTCTCTCCACTGCACTCCCTAGCTGCCTATGATGAGGCATGAGAGAAGGCTTTTAGCAGAGAATACAGCAACTCTAGAAAAAGACAATTTCTTTAGTCTTTTAAAACATCTTACCCTCCTAAGTTAACCTTAAAAGACATTCTGTTCAGAAGCTAAGCATCAGAAAGAAAAAGAAAATTGCTTCCTACGTTAGGAAGTGTTTCCATATTCACAGTCTTGATTTTTGTATCACAGTCATTCTCAAACTTCATTATTTCATCTGTTTGGTCTCCTCTCCACATCTTTTATGTGGCCCCAGCCTCTCATGAACTTAGATCTATTTTGGTCAGTTGTGTACAACATGAAGAAGAAGATTTTGTGCTTGATGGCAGGTAGTATTTTTTGGTCTTGAATTTTAATGTCTTAAGTAAAAGAAATGACTCTAATCAAAATAAATTTAAAAATAGTAACAGCAGGTCCCTAATTGTTGAGTCCAATCCCACTTTTCAAGCTGAGGGGCATGCTAAGAGGGAAAGTAGCCGTGTGGCTTTATTGAAGTAGAGGAACAATGGAAAGTCTGCTCTTCTGTACCCACTTCAACGTCAATACTGTTATCATTAGCAATCAATCAAACAATAAGAATTTCTTAAGCACCTGCTTTGAGGCCTCTGATGTGGTTGGTACACAGCACATATGAGGACAAAAAAATGAAAGATCTTTCTCTGAACAGTCTATTATAGTCCCCTGCAGGAGACAACATGTACTATATGTGCAACATGTATTTTAATTTTTAGAGAGAATAAATGTAAAGTAAATTAGGGAGGAAGGGTTCTGATAGTTAGGAAGATTGTATGCATCATATTTCTTCCTACCCTAGAGAGGCAGTAGGCTGCAGGGGAATCTTGTTGTACCCCATGTATTTGAATCTCAGGCTAGTTTCTAAATTTCTAAGACAAACTATTTGAGTGACCCCCTTCTGTCTATAACCAGTTTTCTTCTCCCATTCCTGCCTTAAATATCTTGGGAGGGCTGATGCAGAGTAAGATCAGACCCAGAGGTTAAAAAATTCTGTACTGTAATATTGGGTCTATTCTTAACCTTCTCCTCTTTTCTCCTACAACTGTTCTGGGTTCCTGATAAGCTTAGGCATGGTCTTTGAACCCCATTACTCTTCTGATATATGTTCTCATATTCTGGTGATGGAAGGCTTTGTTGCTAGTATTGTGCTTTTGGGGAAAGTCACTTCTAAACTGAAGGAAATTATTCACATTCCTGCTTCCAATAAGACCTCATGTCTTGGAAAACCTAAAATTCGGCTGGCTGTGGGTGGTACACATCTATGATCTCAGCTACCAAGAGGATTGAGTTTGGTGGGTGTTTTAACCTTGGGAAGTCTGAGTAGCCGTGGACTCAGTTGATCACATATCTGAACTAAGTCCAGTTGGGAACACCAGGCTGCCTAAGAAGGGGTGAAATGACTCAAGTCAGAAAGAGAGTGGATCAGAACTCTTGAGCTTATCAGTATTGAGATCAGGTCCATGAATACCACTGACTTCCTGGGCAAGATAGGGAAATCCAATCTTTAAAAGAAAAATAAAGGGGAGAGTGTAGGATAGAAGAGAGAGGAGAGAACAGAACTTAGATTTCCTAGAGTTTGAGGACTGGCTCAAGTTCAGGACAGAATGTTTACCTATACCTTAGGGGATTTGCAAGTCCATCTAGGCCAAATGACCAGTATGATAATGTAGGGCCACTAAATTGTCTCAGGGTTCTTTTCCTACCAAGGTGAATATAATTTTGTCCTTCTGGATCAGTGCTAGGTAGGCAGATATTTGAGTGGCAGAATAAGCATCCATATTCATTTGCTGGCACTACTCTTCCTCCCCCAGACTCTACTTTTTTGGGTATCACACAAGTCAGTAAATTTGTGATTATTTCAGTGCCACATAGCGAACTTACGTTGAAGAAAAAAGTTTTTTTCTTCTCTTAACCTTGCCAAAGACACTTTTATACCAGTTTCTAATTCTGTGGTCTATCATCTTTTAAAATCTTGTTTAAACTTTCAAGTTTTTTTTTTATTAAGAAGCATTAACTTTCTATCCTTCCCACTTCCCAAAAGAAAAAGTAAAACCTGTGCTCATTATATACAAAATTATGTTGCATTCTGTTTATCAAATTCATCACTTCTCAGGAGGTAGACGACTTTTCACCATCATTATTCTGGAATCATGGTTGATCATTGATTGTGTGGGTCAAAGATCTCAAGTCTTTCAAAGTTACTCCTTTTCTTGATGTTTTCCTTGTATGAATTGCTCCGGTTCTGTTTACTTCATTTTATATCAGTTCATAGAAGTCTTCCCAGATTTCTCCAAAACTGTCCCTTTTGTCATTTCTTGTGGCACAATAATGTTTCATTGCATTCATCTGCCATAATTTGTTCTTGGTTTCCAGTTATTTGCCACCACACACAAATAAAAAGCTACTTTAAGTATTTTTGAGACTGGGGGTCTGTTTCCTATTTCTTTTATCCCTTTAGTCATGTAATAGTATCACAATTTTGCCTCTTTGGGGGCATAGTTCCAAATGGTTTTCTAGAATGGTTATACCAATTCATATATCTACCAATAAATAGTACATTAATGTGCCTGTGCTCTCACGGTCCTTACAATATTTGTCTTTTTCCCTTTCTTGTCAGTTCTGTTGACTAAGTATGAGGTAGAACTTCAGAGTTGCTTTAATTTTCATTTCTACCATTAGTAGCGTCTTGGACTTTTTTTTTTTCACATAGTTGTTGATGGCTTGGATTTCTTTCCTTGGCCAGTTCATATCCATTGACTATCAATTGAGGAATCTTGCCTATTTATTTTTAACTTTTGTAAGAGGCATAGTTGAATCCTAAAGGATAGGAACAGGGACAGCAACTGTGATTTCACTGTTACAAGGAACTTCCTTTACCAATTAAGGTCGGTATCTTCTCTGAAAATTATAGTCTGAGAGAATTACTTAGAGCATTGAGAGGTTAAATGACTTTCTGAGAGTCCCATAGCCTGTATGTGTCAGAGGTGAGAGATGAATCCAGGTTTTCTTGGATTTGAGAAAGTCGTTTTTATGTCATACTGATTCTCAAATTGGAGTTTAAATTCAGCTTTTAAAAGGGTTCTAAATTACTTAAGGATATAAATTTGACATAATCCCATTTTGAAGCCTCCTTGTCATATGGAGGTAACTCTGGGCTCTCAAAAATTATGTAAACAGAGGAAAAGTTTCATAGATTTTGCCAGGCTAGAAAAAAGGCTTTGAAAATGGACCCAGCAATGAGTTAGGTGTTTCTGTCATTCAAGAACCAAATGGCTTGGTGTGGGGGTAACTCAGGATGATGTGAATTTTTTAGTAATGGAAAGAAACACGGATGAATTGTGATCTTTGTTGTCACTGGAAGAAGTTCCTATTTTGATGAAATGGTTGTTCTTTCCAGGTATGGAAGTAAGACAACATTGGCCTTATCTAGTTTGAAGGTATTTGCTTTGGAAATTACCCAGGCTAGGGGCAATATTCCTCACTCAGAAAAGAGAGTCTGCCCATGAATACAGTTAGGCCTCTTGTTAAGGGTGAAAAGTGAACAGGGAATGTACAAAAATGAACATGGATTTCTCTGGGAGGGTGAAGTCTCTTCACTGTACAAAGAGAGTTATTCCCACGACACATGGGGCCCAAGGGAGGGGAATGGCAGTCCCGTGACAAATGAGAGGAGAGAGGAGAGAGGGAGAGCACTTTTCCCAGAATACTTAACTTGCTCCTTAAGCAGTCATCATTTACATCATACCCTCTGCCTCTAGAGCAAAAAAATCCTTGAGGCTTAACTTACGTGCAAACAACTGTAGCACAGAGCCCATAAGGATCGTTACAGTGTGTTTATTGAACCTAGGTAACAGGCAGACCATTTCCAATTTATGAATAGATTATATTCTCAAATTTTGGCAATAGTTTGGAACCCAGAAAATATTTTCCCATTAAAAGCCACTATTTAAAATGATGGTTGCATGATACGGTAAAACTCCAAAAAATATTCTATTTTACCCATAATACAGTGAAACTGAAATAGGAAGGCTATTTACCCTTAAATCTGAGCTGTTGAAACTGGGGGCCATATTCTTTTCTTTCCTGTTTCTTACAGAAGGGCCAAAGTTAAAGTTAGGGAGTTTATTCTTGGTATATTCTGCTCTTTTCTTAACCTTCTTTCAAATCCTAGCGACCAAAACAAAACAATGGCCCTACTTCCAGGTGCTCACTGTGTCCCAAAGAGTGTGATACCTGCATGGCTTCCCAAAGTGGGTGATACCACTCCTTTGCGGGGGCACTGGAATGATCCAGGGAGGTGGTAGTAGTTTAAAATGGTGCAATTATTTTTAAAAACGTTAAAAGGTTAAAGAAAGTAGATTTCAGTGGGGGGGGGGGTGCTGAGTAATTTTATTTTTTAAAGGGCTGGTCAGTAAGCCAAATAAGTTTGGGAATCTCTGCTTAAGGTCTTCAGAATGGCACCCTACCCCAGCCTGTCCTAAGACCCAAAGAATTCTGTGCTTTAAAGTTTCCTGTCTCTTTTCTCCTTGATCAAAAAATTCTGTTACCTCAGTAGTAGACATTAGTGCTCTGATTGAACTAATTCACATGTTTTAACCCTTCTTAACCCTTCCATAGGCATTGAATTTATAAAAGAAGATGATTGGTGCCACCATTAGCAGTGCTAAAGCTTGGTCAAATGGCATGTCCTTTTTAGTAACTTTTTGTTACTTACCAGAATGGTAATTAAGTCCATTCTTAGGTCCACAGACAGTACATTAATGTGCCTGTAATCCTATTGCATTACAAATTTTTAATTTTCCCTCCAAATTTGTGATTTTTGTGGGGTCATCTTTGATGATCTGATAAGTATGAGGTAGAACCTCAGACTTGCTTTATTTTGCCTTCCTTTAGTTATTAGACATTGGAAACTAGTTGGTTCATATTCCTAGGTCATTTATCCATTGAAGAAAGGTTCTTACTCTTATAAATTTGATTCACTTTGCTAAATATCTTGGAAATAAGATTTTTGTCACTGGAACTTTTTGTAAATATTTCTTCCAATTGTTTCCTTTTCAATCTTATCTTTGTTGTATTTTAGATAATAAAAATTATCATGATCTTTTCTATCCCTTATTTAATTAGGAACTTTCCTTCTCTTCATAGATTTTATAAGTGTTTCCCCATGTTTCTTTAATTTGTTTTAAAAGTGCCATTTTATATATGTTATATATCCTTTAGGAGTTTAAATTCGTATGAGGTATGAAGTGCTGGTCTAAATCTGTTTTTTTTTTCCATAGTGCTGAGTAATTTCCTCAGCAATATTTTTTCAAAACTAAATTATTGCTCCAGTAGGATGGGTCTTTGTATTTATCAAATAGTAGGCTACTAGGTTTGTTATATATTCTCTATTTGTTATTTGTTATTCTGTATTTGTTATTTCCTGTTATATAACATACATGTATGTAGGTTTGAAATGTTATATTTCTATATTGGTTGTATATTCTGTACCTAAACTCTTCCACTGATCAACTATTTTTAAACCATTGCTAAATATTGTTTTTTTTTTCATTTATTTTATTTTATTATTATTATTTTTAAATTAAATTGTTCACTTTTAGGTTACAAGATTCTGTTCCATAGTCACTTCAGTTATAGATTTTTCTCCCCTTCCTCCCCATCCCCTACCCGACCCCCCCCCATGGTGGCATACAATCATGTATAGGATCTGCAAACTCCTTCACA
>CM053594.1:297741894-297759410 GCA_028646575.1 Pseudocheirus occidentalis | reverse complement strand
TATAGGTTGTTTTAGGAATCCTGTGCAGTAGAACTTATGTGTATTATTGTACCCATTTTACAGACAAGGAAACAAGCTCAGTTAAGTGACTTACCATAGTCACATGTCTAGGTCTCTGACTCTAAGTCCAATATATTATGCATTACCTCATGTTGCTTAAGCAGTCACTCAAAAAAAGTTTCATAGTCTTAGGATATCTTCTTAATAAACAAGATTTTAAAGGTACATTACAGATAGAATAGTGTAGTGTTTATCACCAATGTTCTTGGCATTATAAGATGGCATGACTTGATCAGTGAAAATTACATGAGAGAAGCATAATCACTTGCTTTGCACCCATACCCAGAGGATCATAAAGCCCCTCCATCTGACTTGAAGCTGAACCTCCTCTAAGAGGTATTTCCACCATTAAAATGTAAGCTCCTTGAGCACAAGGATTATCTTGCTTTTCAGTTTGAAGCCTCAACCTTTAGCAGAGTGCTTTACACATAGTAAATGCTTGATATATACTTTGTTCATTCACTCCTGTAAATTTAGATAATGCTGTAGATTTGAGGAATTAAGGAAGAGAAAGTGAGGTTGGAGGGTGACTTTGCACAGCCTCCCTCACTTAAGTCCAACTCACTCGTAAGTCATGGCCTCATCTTCCTGATGTTATGGTCTTCTTTAAGAACAAAGGATAAACAACTTTCTTTCTTTTTCTTTCTTTCTTCCTTTCTCCTATGAACTTCTTTTTTATTTGCAATTTTTAATTTTAAACTTAAATACAAAATAAGAAAAAACCCAAACTTTTGATAATACAAATACAAAATATAAAATTTTTTTTAAATTGCCATATGTCCAGCAGAACATGAGAGAAGATTCAAAATATGCAGCAATAAATTTTTATTTCAAGGAAATCTTTCTAATTAATACTACATACTGTGTTAAGGTGTCCATTTTTTCTTTGCTTTCTTCTAAGTTCTTTTGTTCTCTGCTGTGCACTTTTTACTTTGTTCTTTTTTCCTCTCTCTCCCCCCCAAGAAGGCACAATTAAGTGCAGATATATCTACATATACATACATACATATGTGTATATATATATATATACATGGAATCATACACATGAAGATAGATAAAAAGAGATCTGCACATATACTTACACATACATATACTTAGATATCAATAATCATAGTCATATACAGATATATACATTCATACACATATATGTAAGACTGTACTATACTTACTTGTCCTCTGTTTCTTTCAGGGTGGATCTTCCATCTCTTCCATCATAAATACTCTTCCATCATAAATACAAGTCTTTCCATATTTTTTCAAATCCACCAACTTATTTCCTACTCCATAGCAATATTCCCACCTTATACTATCTAGTTATTTTAAGCAGCCCAAAACAATTTTGATAAACATGGCTGACACATAGTGTAGTTTCCCTGTTTTTTTTCTTTTGATTAAATATATTTTAGTCTTCTCCTATGAATTTCTTCCTGGACTCACATAAGACTTCATCATTCATTGCTTCCATACAGTAAACTCTTCTTGATTTCTAAGGAACATTCTGGTGATCCTTTCTCCTTTGCTGTCTCTTTCCATTTATTTTTTTTTCCATTCCATCCCTAGGCAAGTGAAATTAGTATCCGTATTCACTTTTCTTAGCCTATGAAATAACTCAAATTTATGCAAAAGCAAAACAGATATTCATCCTGGGGCATCCAGGTTGGTGGTAATTGGCATATAAATCTTTATTTAAAAAGTTATTGTCTGCTATAATTCTAACCGTTACTCCACAGAGAAGGACATGAAATTGTACCAAAGTATTCATTTCAAAACTAACATGAGCCAGACAGCTTCATTTTCATTAGTCTCCTGGCACATGCAATGACAAAAAGCTTTGTTCTTTTAATTTCATACAAGCATTGCCTGCATAACATTACACCAAAAATGTTTTAGTAATAATATTATGAATATATTATGCACAAACCCCACCATAACATCATAAGATGTACCCATAAAATCACTGAGCCCAATGTCTCATGCTAAGCAATGTTTTGACATACTTTTTGAGGTCCAGTGACATTAGATCCTCCTAGACCCCAGTTAATATTGTTTCATATAGTGTTGAGGGTTTCTTTGTTGTTGTTGTTTTGTAAAATTTTGCAAAAGTTTTTTTGTAGATAACAGCTGCTAAGCTAGTCAATATGCTATATGCAGTCTCTTCCAAATTACAAAATCTTGGTATCCCTATTACCATTATTCACCTCTAAAACCAAAGAAAATGTCTTTAGAAGTCCATTTCCTAAGAAAAATCTAAAAGGAAGCTTATCAAGAGACATCATGGTATTATGAATTGAGTATTGAACTTGAAATCAGGAAGACCTAAGCTCAAATTCTGACTGAGACATTTATTTGTGGGTTGATCTTGGGCAAGTCACTTGACCACTCTAGGCCCTATTTTCCTCATCTGTATAATGGAGAAGAGAATGGAGGGCTGGACTTGGTGACTTACATTCCAACTATAAATCTATAATCCCATGACCTATTACCTCCTCACCTTTGAATCTTCTGATCATTTCTCTGCTCTGAAGGTGTCTATTAAATAGCTTCAAAACAAGCAGCAAGATTTGTCATAAAATTTTGCAATTGAAAACCCCGGGGAAAACTCTCCCATTGTGAAGACTGCTACAACTCGATTATTTTAACAATACATTAATAAGATATCCAGCTATACTTAATTAAAGTCAATCTATCTAGGTAGATTTTCCTTGCTCACTGATACTATGTACTCAGTCACTTGGAACAGTGCATAGTCTTGTGTATTTTCATTTATTAATACATCTCATTCACTTTGTACACTTTTTTCCTGCTTCCCTTAATTCAATGAAATTTAATGCAGCAAGCACTTATTAAGTATTTATTATGTGTCAACATCTGGACATATAAAGATTAAAAACTAGACAGTCTCTACCCTCAAGGCACTTCCATTGTCTGATTCTAAAAGTCTGCCCCATTTCAGTAAACTATTTTAACAACAAGCAGTAAAAGTTTTATGCATCACAGTGCAATCTATACAACAGGCAATAAAAGTTTTATACATCACAGTGCAGTCTATACATGAGACAGCAATTATGAGTAGGAAGTAAATTCAAAGTCTAGCTTTCTGTAGCTTTTTGGGATTAAATCTTACGGAATTCTTTTAGCTTTGGATATGTCTGTCTAGACACCCTTTTCTTCAATAAATCCATATGAGATGTTTTCCAATCTACTGCTAGACATCATGTTTTTAATTTTGAAATCAGCAGAATTTCATGCCTATATCCTTTGAACATTAATGATTTCACATACTTTTTCATATACTTTTTCCACATACTCACTATCATTTATCCCTTTAATAACATATCTGATTATATGATTATCTTAAATGCTTTTTGCTTCCAAAAAGCTCTTTAGCTTCTGAAGTTTCCAATAAGTAAGTTCATTTTTGCTTACTCACATTCAAGTAACCCTGGTTATAAAAAGAGCTTCCTTGGCATACCGATTCACTCCATAAAACTTTTCTTTTAACTCAGATGGTTGTAGTATTTTGTCATATGCAGTCTCCAGGGCTGCAAAACACTCTTCCGTTGTGGTAGCTACCACCTCCCCAAGCTACAAGCAGTGCAGTCAGAAACAAAGTATCAATTATTTTTCTTCTCTTTATATATTGGGAGAAGCATTACCCTCCTCATTATTAGCTTCTTTGCCAGAATTCTATATACCAACAGCACATGTTCTATTCTTTGGCTGGCACCCCCTGAGGGCTAGGAGTTTCTTCTTGTGGCAATTAGTCTAGCTGTAACCTAGCCCAACTTTTACTTCTTACATTCAATTTCACAGTTAATCCTTTTGACAGCAACCAATTTTCTAGACCAATTTAGACTGTAATAAAAACTATTTTAACAACAGGCAGTAAAAATTTTATGCATCACAGTACAATCTATACATGAGAGAGCAATTATGAGTAGGAAGTAAATTCAAAGTCTAGCTTTCTGAAGCTTTTTGGGATTAAATCTTATGGAATCCTTTTAGCTCTGGATATGTCTGTCTAGAAATCCAAATTCATCCTATTTCCCGTCTAGGGGACATCTTGTTGGATCCCTGGGAGTTAATGCAATACCTTCAAGATCTTACAGTTCAGTTACTTCACTTTATAGATGGAGAGCTGTACCCCAGAAAAGCTAAGTGATATACCTAAAATCTTATGGCTTATTAATGACAGAGTGAGAACTTGAACATCCTTATTTATAATTAGTCCACTGTTATTTCCCTTCATTCTGTTTCCTCTGTTTCTCATCAATATGTAACTCTTGTACTCATCTGGGAACAAATTGTTCCCACTTTATTTTTCCAGTTTCTGAAATCTACAAATATAAATGGACAAAGTTAGAGTTATCAAAAATTTTAACATTATTATTCATCTATCAGACTCTATAGTTGTCATGGAAGAGTCAAGGGGTGGTGATTTCAGAAGATATAAATGAGAGGAACAGCCTTTATTGATCCTTTTGTATGAACTCATCACAAGACACTATCCAGGGGTACAATGTGTGCTAATGTCTCAGCAACAAGACTAGCCGCACAAGGGTACTCATAGGATGAGGTCATCTGTAGGCATACAATACAGGCTGAGTATACCAGCACACTGTAAAAGGCTTTCCCCTTGACTCTTTCCCTGAAGGAAGGCTACTCATGACTTGTGCATTCATTTGGTCATGGTCCTAACCACAAAAGAAGTCACCCAGGAACAAGATATCAGTATATTCATGTGACACCATTGTGATTTGATCCTTCTTTTCTTCTTTCTGAAGCACTATACAGCTCCATGGACATCAAATTGTGAGGACCATCTTCTACACATCACCAGTAGAAACTCTGTTTTACGCTGTGTGTATGTGGTGACTGAAAGTAGATCCAAGATGGGAGAAAAATGTGTTCATTCCTCAGAACTGCTGGGTGAAGTTGACCCATCCACTTTCTAACCATCTAAAACCCAGTCACATTGCCTGCACTGCTACCTTAGCAATTACACAAATTAGAGCCGTGCTAGGTCAGAAAAAGTGGAAAAAAGAGTATGGCAAAACAGACATATTAACAAAATCTGACAATGAATGCAATGTTCCACACTCAGTCCCCCTGAAAAGAAAAGGGAAACGTGCGTTTCCTTCTATCTACTTTAGCATCAACTTTGATCATCGTAATTTTCCAGCATTTAATGTGTTGAGGTTGTTGTCAGATATGTTGTTTTCCTGATTCTGTTTACCTAACTTTGCATCAGTCATATAATTTTTCATATTCATCCTTTCTTAAGTTATAGAGATATAACTAATACATTTATGTACCACATTAAAAAAAAGATTTTACAATCTATGAGCCTCTGTTTCAATGTAAAGTTTTCAAATAGTGCTACAAGTAATCATATCATACTGCTACCAACTTGAACACCCCAGGCCTATTTCCCAATTTTTTGCTTCTTATCACGTTATACTTGTTGCTGTTCATTCAGTCATGAATGATTTTTTGTGACCCTATGGACCATAGCACAAGAGGGCCTTCTATCTTTTGCTATTTCTCAAAGTCTGTCCAAGATCACATTATGCTACATGATACTTCATAGGAAAACTCAATTTATTTTTCCCTTATCCACTTGATTAATTAGGTCATAGTATGGAATATTCACACAAAGTAAAGAGTTTTCCTCTTATGAACTTCATTATACAGTTCTGATAAATCATCTTGATTTATTTATATGTGTGTGTACATTTATATATGCACACATACATGTATATGGACTTTCAAAGTAAAAAAGCAATATTTTGCAGACAACCAATATATTTCATCCTGCATCTGAATTATTGCTTTCATGATTGCTTTAGAGAAACCTCAAACATCTTATATGGAAATCAAAGATTTCCATGGAAGAGACATCAGAGGCCATATATGAACCCTTCCTTTCACAGATGAGGAAACTGAGACCCAGCAAGCTTAAGTGATTTGCCCAAGTTCATATAAATAGTAAACATCAAAGGCACAAATTGAATGAAGGCAGGGCTAGTGACTCTTTTCATTTAACTGCACAGAAAGAATTTAATATGCAGGAAATTATACCTAGGAGAGATATCTTATTAATAACATTTAAATATGTAATAACATTTCCTCCCTCAAAATAGTTTAATTTTAAACTAATAAAATTCCTTCATTAATATGGATATGTATACTTAATGCAATTTTACTGGTTCTTTTCCAAGTCTAAATGTCATAAAGGAGAGAAATTCGGGTAAGCTTATTATTAACATTGTGAAATAGTATAGAAAACTAAGCAGGGAAGAATTGGTACTGAAGTTGTCTATCCTTCATTTAGGCAATTGGCTTTCTGTAGAATTGTAGCCAGTCTTCTCTATTCCTAGATCATTTTGCAATTTAATTCCTTGCTTATGTCTGTTACTTTAAAATTCCAATGAATATGATGGCCAGAATCAGGTAATATACTTTCTTTTGGTGGTGATTCCCTGTATAATTGGAAATAGCATCCTTTAAGTACCTCCATTACTGCTACAAAGAGTTGAGTAGGCCTACAGTAATGACCAGAAGAATGTCCACTCTACTTGCTAAAATGCTACCCCTCCCCTGACCTAGGTCTAAATGCGGAGAAACTTCAAGAATTCTCTAGGGATGCTTCCTGGGTATGAAATTTGGACTAGAACAGACATAGGAGTCTTATTTCAGTCTTCAGCTTCTATGCCACTACTGGCACAGAATCAGAAGTGGCTCTAGCTAACTCTAGGTACAGAGCCCTGGAATCCATTTCACTCACCTCTGTTCTCTCGGACTCAATCTATATTACTGCATAATCATTCTTGTTCAGGAGTCCAGGTCAAAGGGCTTCCAGACAGTAGCTTCACCAGCACTGACAAAGGCATTAGTACTCAAATAGTTGGCTCATCCAATGATTAGCTAGATTATTATCCACAAAGTAAGATATGTGGGGTAAAAGAAAAAGGAATTATTTTTATCATGACCTACTGCCTAATTACAAAGTAACAAAAGGTGTGAAAGCCTTCCTGTAAAACAAGCCTCCCCTAAGCAAGATTCTCTTGTTGGGCTCCAAGTGAGGCCCCTTAAGGGCAGGGAAGATCTTCAAGTTCCCTTACCAATATAGGGAGTGCTATCCAAATAACACAAACCAGAGATGGAGCTAATCAGGGGTGGAGGATATTACAGTATAGATAGAGATATACCTTATTTTATGGATACTCCTAAGAAGTTTCTATGAAAAGAAATCTCCTAATGCCAAATCTTACTTTTTTATTATTACTACAAAATTACAATTACTGTTGTGATTTTCTGGAAACCAAATAGTCGCAGCATATTTGAATGAAGCAAAATCTTTATATCCTTTGAAGGTGATAGCTCAGTCTGTCAAAAACCTCTAATTTTGTCAGCTTGTGGAGTGCCCAGTATGGGAAAATCCTCCACCAATGCAGATGAAATCCATCTGTGACTTAGTAGTTAAGTCTCAGGCTGTTGCTTAGAGAAGTTAGTAATGTGCACAACATTAAAAAGAGAAGTGACAGTTTTCTGATAAAATTCCAATCAAAATATGAATACAAAGTTCTAAAATCTACAAGTAAATATAAAAAATATATATTATATATAAATATATATTTATATTTAAACTATGTCTCTTATATTTACATTTTACTTGTTAAAAATAACAGCTTAAGTAAGCACACCCTGTACTGAATAATTTACTCAGTTTTTATCCCCAAATCCTTTCTAAGTGTTTTTAGAAAGAAGTACAGAAGAACATGTACCTTGCCTTGGATAATTGTGCTGTCTTTCATAATTGTCTAGGAAGCTGAGATTTTTAAGAAGTGAAGCTATGGGTCTGGGCTAAGAGGAGGACACAGAAACGCTATGTGGGCATGACATAGATATAGATATGGTGATAACTCTAAATTAGGAAAGAACCTTTGAAAATAACTTCCAGATCTAGAACTTTGACTCTTTGATCTCGTGTGAGCTTCTCAAGAGTGTGGAGCAATTTTTTTTGCCTTTATAGCCATAGTGCCTAGTGTGGTATGAGGGGCAGCATAGGGCAGTGGAAAGACTATTGGCTGATTCCTGTATTACCTATCCTACCCTGGCTTCCTTTCTATCCAAATCCCACCAATTCTTCAAGAACCAAATTGAGATTAATATCCTCCATGAAACATTCAGAGGTTACCTCAGTCCACAATGATCATTTCTTCACATTAACTTCACATTAACCATCATTTGACAATTAATCACATTGTGCTCCTTGATATATTAAAATGGCTAAGACCAACTAGAGAATGGAGGCATGGATAAGAAGCAACAGCACTGTTGCTGTGACAACAGAAATAACTTCCAGCTGGAGCTTGGAATGGATCAGCACAAGGCTTTTTTGAATAAAAGTGAATATCAACAGAAGCACAACATCAGAGACTGTTAAGTGATATTTAGGATAGGAGATAAGAAGAACAATGTCTACACACACCATGGTGGTGGGAGCAAGGGGAATGTATGGCTTGCTATGTATAAGGCGCAACATCTAGAAGGGGAGCAGGACTTCAGCTACCAACATATTTGTTTTCTATTGCTTTATCGAGAACTCTGAGGGCTTAATAAAGTACATAAATGATGATAGATTTCCTCAATTTTATTGCATAAAAGGGATAATACTGAAGTACATCTTGGCATAGCCAGTTAAGATTCCTGACCAGCACCTTCATTTATTCAATGTTGGAGTATTCAAGGAGAGACTTAATCACTCCATAAACAAACAGTCTTGAATGAATTGCTTGGTGCTTGCAACTTTTTAAGTACCTTTATTGAAAAATGGTTTTGGTCCCTTGTATGATCCAGGAAGGACCCAGTAGATAGATTGGAGGACATTTTTCACTCCCATTATAGTATTTTATTTTTTCCAAATACATGTAAAGATAGTTTTCAACATTGATTTTTATAAAATTTTGAGTTTCCATTCTTTGTTCCTTCTACCTCCCTAAGAGCAAGCAATCTGATATGTTGTATGTGTAAAATCATGTTAAACATATTTCCACATTACTCATGTTGAGAAACAAGAATCAGAACAAAAGGGGGAAACCACGAGAAAGAAAAAACAACAAAAAAGAGAAAATGGTATGTTTCAGTTTTCATAGTTTTTCCTCTGGATGTGGATAGCATTTTCTATCATGAGTCTTTTGGAATTGTCTTATTGCTGAGAAGAGTTAAGGCTATCATAGCTGATCATGAAACAATGTTCCTATTACCAGTACAATATTCTCCTGGTTCTGCTCACTTCACTTAGCATCAGTTCATGTAAGTATTTCCAGGTTTTTCTTAAATCTGCCTACTCATCAGCTCTTACAGAACAAAAGTATTCCATTACATTCATATATCACAACTTGTTCAACTATTCCCTAACTGGTAAGCATTCCCTCAATTTCTAATTTTTGACCACCACAAAAAGAACTACTATAAATATTTTTGTACATGTGGGTTCTTTTCCATTTTTATGACCTCTCTGGAATACTGAAATAGTAGTGGTATTACCAGATCAAAGGGTATGCAGAGTTCTATAGCCCATTTGGCATAGTTCCATATTGCTCTCCAGAATGGTTCCATCAGTTCACAACTCCACCCACCAGTGTATGCATTAGTGTTCCAGTTTTCCCATATCTTCTCCAACATTTATCATTTTTCTTTTCTGTCATATTAGCCAATCAGATAGGTATGAGGCACTGCCTCATAGTTGTTTTAATTTTCATTTCTCTAATCAATAGTGATTTAGAACACTTTTTCATATGGCTACAGATAGCTTTAATTTTTTTCCTCTGAAAACTGGTCACATGCTCTGACCATTTATCAATGTGTAAATGGCTTGTATTCTTATACATTTGACTCAGTTCTTTTTTTTGTTGTTGTTGCTTTTTGGAGGGCAGTTGGGGTTAAGTGACTTGCCCAAGGTCACATGGCTAGTTTTTTTGTTGTTGTTGTTAAGTATCTGAGGCCGGATTTGAACTCAGGTACTCCTGACTCCAGAGCTGGTGCTCTATTCACTGCGCCACCTAGCCGCCCCCTCAGTTCTTTATATATTTGAGAAATGAGACCTTTATCTGAAACACTGGCTGAAAAAAATTGTTTCCCAGATATTTCTGCTTTTCTTCTAATCTTGGTTGCATTGGTTTTGTTTGTGTAAAACCTTTTAAATTTAATGTAATCAAAATTATCCATTTTGCATTTCATAGTGTTCTTTATCTCTTGTTTGGTCATAAATTCTTCCATTCTCCATAGATCCAACAATAAACTATTTCTTACTAACTTGCTTATGATATCACTTTTTGCATCTAAATTATGTACCCATCTGATCTTATATTGGTATATCGTGGGAGCTGTTGGTCTATGCCTAGTTTCTGCCCTATAATTTTACAGTTTTCTCAGCAATTTTTTGTCAAATACTGAGTTCTTATTCCCAAAGCTAGAGTTGTTTTTGGTTTGTCAACAGTAAATGACTATAGTCATAGACGACTGTGACTTGTGTACCTAACCTTTTCTACTGATCCACCACTCTATTTCTTAGTTAGTACCAAACAGTTTTAATTATTACCACTTCATAACATAATTTTAGATCTGGTATGGCTAACCCATTTTCCTTTGCTTTTTTTCCATTAATTCCCTTGATAAACTTGACCTTTTGTTCTTCCAGATGAATTTTGTTATTTTTTTCTAGCTCTATAAAATAATTTTTGTTAGCTTGATTGGTATGGCACTGAATAAGTAAATTAATTTATGTAGAATTATCCCTTTTATTATATTAGCTCAGCCTACCGATGAGCAATTGATTTTTCCAGTTGTTTAGATTTGATTTTATTTATGTGAAAAGCGTTTTATAATTGTGTTCATACTGTTCCTGGGTTTGTCTTGGTGGGTAGACTCTCAAATGTATTGCCTATAGTTACTTTAAATGGAATTTTTCTTTTTATCTCTTTCTGTTGGGCTTTGCTGGTAATATATAAAGTGGTGGATCAGTGGAATAGGTTAGGTACACAAGTCACAGTATTCCATGACTATAGTCATTAATTGTTTGACAAAACAAAAAAACTCTAGGGGATAAGAACTCACTGTTTGACAAAAAGTGCTAGGATATAGTATGGCAGAAACTAGGCATAGACCAACATCTCCCACTTTATACCAAGATAAGGTCAAATAGGTACATGATTTAGATGCAAAAAGTGATATCATAAGCAAATTAGGAGAGCAAGAAATAGTTTATGTGATTGACTAATATGACAGAAAAGGAAAATGATAAATGTTGGAGAAGATGTGGGAAAACTGGAACACTAATGCAAGCACTAATGGTGTTGTGAACTGATCCAACAGTTCTGGAAAGCAATATGGCACCATGCCCAAAGGGCTATAAAAACTCATACTATTTGATCCAGCAATACTACTACTAAGTCTGTATCCCAAAGAGATCATAAAAAAATGGACTCGGACTCACATGTACAAGAATATTTATAGCAGCTTTTTTTATGGTGGCAAAGAATTGGAAATTGAGGGGATGCCCATAAATATGGGAATAGCAGAACAAATTGTGGTATATGAATGTAATGGAATACTATTATTCTATAAGAAATTATTTCAGAAAAACTTGGGAAGACTTACACGAACTGTTGCTGAATGAAGTGAATAGAACCAGAACATTGTACCAGTAACAGCAACGTTGTGTCATGATCAACTATAATAGACTTTGCTCTTCACAGCTATAAGACAATTCCAAAAGACTCATGATAGAAAATGCTGTCCACATCCAGAGAAAGAACTATGGAGGCTGAATGCTGATCAAAGCATAGTGTTTCCTTTTTTTTTCTTTCTTACAGCTTTCCCCTTTTATTCTGGTTCTTCTTTCACAACACGGCTAATGTGGAAATGTGTGTAACATGATTGTACATGTATAATCTATATCACATTGCTTGCTTTCTTGTGGAGTGGGGAGGATAAAGAGGGACAGAGAAAAATTTGGGACTCGAAATCTTATGAAAATGTTGAAAACTATATATGTAACTGGAAATGTTGAAAACTATGTGTAATTGGAAAAAAATAAGGTACTCAAGTGCTTGGAGGGGAAAAAAAATGAAAAACAAAGGGCAAACAACAATTCAAACCCTTCATTTCATAAATGAGGAAACTGAAGCCAAGAAAGGATAGGTGATTTTCCCAAGGTAACATGGTAAATAAATAGCAAATCCAAGATTTGAACTCAGGTCCTATGACTTAAAGATCAGAATTCCTTGGGGAGGGGATAAGTGGCTCAATGAATAGAGCACTAGCCCTGGATTCAGGAGGACCTGAGTTCAATTCTGACCTTAGACACTTAACACTTACTAGCCATATGACCTTGGGCAAGTCACTTAATCCCAATTGCCCTGCCTTCCTCCCTCTAAAAATGCAATTAAAAAAAATCAGAACTCCTTCCTCTGTATCATGATGCTCCCTTCCAACCATCAGACCATTAAGGTGGTAAATAGGCCTAGGATAATTTGAACAGCTGAATCCAGAATTCAGAAACAGTTATTGATGGAGTCAATTGGAAGCCTTTGAAATTCTTCTAGAATCAGAGATGGCAGAGGGGATGTGAAATGTTCATTAATTACTGGTTAATCCTGGATTATCTTTTAATAGGCTCATCAGCAAACAGCCAGCTATGTAGTAAAACTGATAGTGTGCTGACCCCTGGAGTCAGAATGACCTGAGTTCAAATTGAACCTCAGGCATTACTAGCTGTGTTACTTTTGGCAAGTCATTTAACCTCTGCTTGCCTCAGTATTCTCATCTGTAAAATGTGGACAATTATTTAACATCTACTTCCCAAGGTTGTTGTGAGGATCAAATAAAGCACTTAACACAGTGCTTGGCATATAGTAAACTGTATAAATACTAGCTATTAGATGACCAACTTTAATAGACTTAACTCTTCTCAGCAACACAATGATTTAAGACAATTCCAAAAGACTCACCATGGACCATCCACATCCAGAGAAAGAACTATGGAGTCTGAATGCAGATGGAAGCAGACTATTTTCTTTTTTTTTCTTTCTTATGGCTTTTCTCTTTCATTCTGATTCTTCCTTCACAACATGACTAATGTTAAATATGTTCAAAAGGATTGTACATGTATAGCCTATATGAGATTGCTCACTGTCTTGGGGGAGGGTGAGTGGGATAAAAAATAACTCGAAACTCAAAATCTTATAAAAGTGAATGGTGAAAACTATCTTTACATGGAATTGGAAAAATAAAATATTAAATGAAAAATAAAAGAAATAAAAGAAAATAAATACTAGTTATTAGCGTTACCATTGGGCCAATTCTGGTACAGTTGAGAACTGCCAGATGATACATGTTTGAGGTGAGATTTTAATTAGCATTTGCAGACAAGCTCTTTTTCAAGTAGAAAGCAGACAGAATTAAAAACCACTTTTGAAACATGCTGGGACCCAAGAGGCCGGTTTAATGCTCTAAAGACAGTAGCTGCTGTTCAAAAGTTGGAAACTCTACTATTCATAAGAAGTTCACTAACTCAAGCTGAAGTCTGATTTTACTAAAGAAGTTAACAGGAGAACTCAATGGGAAGATTCATTTGGCCCACATCCTCTATCATGTGAGCCATCTGGGAGTGTCATGAACCCAGAATATAGTAGTCCATCTTAGGAATTTGCCAGATAGGGTCAGCCATGGGGGGCAGAGGGAGGAACCTTGCAAGTAACCTCAAGTTGGAAAATTTAAGGATCTGACCTTTTGAAATGAAGGAAATTTCATTAGTAGCATACCTTATAGAGAAGAAATAGTCCAGTGTGCCTCTTTGTAATGAGAAGAACATTGAAAAAAGACTAAAATACAACACAGAATGATAAAGGACCTAAACTTTGCACTCTGCTATTACAATGAATTATTCAGATAATATAAGTCTATTGGGAAGGGAGCTTGTCTACAGCTCCAAATACTTTTCACTTACAGGGAAATCTCATCCAAGGAAAAGTCACCGTAGGGTTAAAAATAAAAAGGACTTGTTAGATTATTGTAGATTATTCCCCAATTCTACTTGCTTTCCAAGGGAAGCCTTAAGGATGATGATGACTCTGGAGAACTTTAGGGTCTGTGGAGAAGTGGGATGCACAAGAGAGGGAGAATTTTATTATTTGTTTAAGATCTCCTAATCAACAATCACAATGTTCTTTTTTCATTTATAATTCTTCTTGACCTTTAGAAGCATCTGACAATATTAGCAAGCTATTCTTTGAAACTCCTCTCTTGGCTTCCTAGAAGCTTCCCTCATTCTTCCTCACGTTCTCTGTCTGTTCCCTCTGTCAATCTCCCCTTCCTCTTTTACCATCTCATAAATGTTCATCCAACCAGCGCTCCATTCTTGCCCATCTTCTCCCTCTCTCTCTTATGTCTTTTGATGTTCTTACCCTATTACAATATCTTCAACTATTGACCCAAGTCAGTAACATCAATTCAAATTTCTCTTTGGGGTACCAGTCTTGCATTTCTATCACCTGAATGTCCAATAACACTTCAAATCATCCATTTTCAAAATTGAACTCATCATCCTCCCCACCAAAACCAATTCATTTTTTTCTAACATCTTTCACCACAGATCAATGATACCACTATATTCCCATTGCTAAAACTTAACATCTTGGTTTTTATCTTTGCCAGCTCCCTCTCCATTGTTTCTCATATCCAGTCACTAAATCATGTCATTTCGACATGATTATCTCTCACATCTGTTCTTTTCTCTTCATTTTTTTGACCAGCAGTCAAGCAGGTCCTCATTACTTTTTGCTTGGACTACTGTACTAGCCTTCTAATCTATCTCTTTGTCTCCTTTCTTTTTATACTATAAGCCCTTTTACACAGAGAGCTGCCAGATTAATCTTCCCAAAGCATCCCATTCTCTTGTTCATACATACCTTCAGAGTCTCTACATTAGATGTTTCCCATAATTAATTGTATGAAGTAAGTGACAGTATTGGTGAAAGACTAACTGTGTGGCCTCTGATAGAAATGAAAATATGAAAATTCTAAAAAACTGAAAATGAAAGTCCCAAGATTTTGCAAATTATATTAATTCCTTCCATAGCTTTTGCTGCTCCTTGGTTTCACATATTTGTATCAATTCCCAATGGATTTTATATATCAGAAATCTATTGTTATTGCCCAGCTGTTTTTCAGTTGTATCAGGCTCTTTGTGACCCCATTTGAGGTTTTCTTGGCACAGATACTGAAGTTGTTTGCCATTTCCATCTCTAGCTCGTTTGACAGATGAGAAAACTGATGCAAATGGAGTTAAGTGACTTGTCTAGGGTCACATGGCTAGTAAGAGTCTGAGTCTAGATTTGATGTATTAATATATGAGGCAAATTTTTTCTCAATTTTTTTTCTATCTTCATTGTTTTTTTCCCAAGCAAAAGCTAAATGGCAAAGAACTAGGAACAAAATGTTACTTATTAAATGGGGAAGGGCTTTAAAAAAAAACCTTATGGTATTTAATATCATTATCTAATAAAAATGAGGAATATATGGTATTCAAAGAAATATGAAAAATGTATGAATTGATTCAAAGAAAAATAAATAGAATCAAGAGAATAGTATATACAAAACTACCATGGTGTGCATTTAAAGATCCCTGAAAACAGAAGTTGAACTCTTGAGCTGCTGAAAAAAAAATGAAGTTCTTGGGAACAGATAAAGAAACATACATCCCCTGTTATGGCAAAAAGGTATAGACCTACTGGGGTTTAATGTTGTCATATGAAGTCATATTATCATATGTGTTTGATTAATTGTTCTTTATCACAAAGGGATGGGTCAGTCTGCAAATGAGCAGTGAAATGATTATGATATAAATACAAAAAGCATCAATGAAATACATTTTATGATAAATTATCACACCAACAGCCACTCTTCAGCTATGACTTTGAATGGGTGATCAGTAAAGAGATCATTAAATCTGGGGTAGCTTTTTGGGTGTTTATGTATGTGGGAGGGGGAGGGGTAAATAGAGTGCTACAAATCTTTATACTGAAATACATAAGTTCTTGGAGTGTCCAAAATTATAATTTCTAATGGGAATTCATTTCTACCTTCTGAGCTAGATAAATTTATATGAAAATGTGTTAATGAACAAATTAGCTAGACTAGACTCAGCCCTTGTCTGAGAACATAATCCTCATCGGACTAGAATAGAACAAGTTTTTCTATACATTGATTTGTTTCTCAAAATGGAGGCTTAGACTGTGTTGTAACTATTGATTTTATAGTTGAAAACACTTGTCATTTGGAAATACAGCAAGGATAGTCGACTTTTATCTTTCAATTAATTCAGTTTCTCAATGTTGGAAAGTGTTGTTAGATACTTCAGGTGTACTTAAGAATTATTGAACAAAAACAGATATGTACATGGGAAAAGGAATCAAAGAAATTTCAGGTAGAAAAATATAAGAGGTTCAAATGAAAAAAGAATTCTACCAGGAAAACTACATGGCTAAATAAAAAAAAGTTATAAAGTGCATTTTTATCCTGAGGCTCAAAAACTCTACTGTCATTTCTGAAATGAAACTCAAGCTGAAAACTTGTTGACTATCTTAATAAATAGTATTTCTGTAACAGTCTTAATGCCTGTTATTGATGTTTTAACAAGGAAATCCTTGTTAACCATTAAAAATTAAGAAATAGACTTAATCTTAAAATCAATTGAGAATTTTTAAAAATGAAAGACATTTACAAATCAGTATGATTTTGAAGACATTGTTCAGAAACTGCCCTACACTAGAGAAGTTTTTTTGACTTACAAAAACAATAAAAAGTACAAGGCCTCTGGGTAACCAAACAAAGTGCTTTAATAAATGGAGAACAGAGGATTCCATACAGAGTTTTCCAGTAACCTACTACATTTATTTATTCATTAGTTCACTTGTTCATTCACTTGCTTGTTCATTTTTTTTAATTTAAATTAATTTGTTTATTTTCTTGTTTACATGACTCATTTCCATTAGATTTTGAGTTACAAATTTTCTCCCCATCTTTCCCCTACCCACCACCCCAAAACAGTGAGTCCACTGTGTAGCCCCTCCCCCAATCTGTTCTCTCCTATGTCCTCCCCCATTGCCCCTCTGACTTTCTGGTAGGGCAGGATGGGTCTCCCTACCCCAGTGCCTGTATATCTTAATTGCCAGTTGCATGTAGTTAATACTCCCACTGCTAATAATAATAATAATTATATATATATATATATATATATGTATATTTAACATTTGATTATAGAACTTTAAATTTTAGATTCTTTCCCTTCCTCCCTCATCACCCACCCCCACTGGAAGGACAAGCAATTCAATACAGGCTGTACATGTGTAATTACACAGAACATCTCCACAGTGGACATATTGTGAGAG
>CM053594.1:297716024-297741394 GCA_028646575.1 Pseudocheirus occidentalis | reverse complement strand
TCCATCTGGCAAATTCGACTTTTTAAGGCATTCTTCTCCTCATTGGCTTTCTGGGCCTCTTTTGCCATTTGAGATGATCTATTCTTTAAAGTGTTGTTTTCTTCAGTCAGGTTGTTGACTCTCTTTTCATGATTTTCTCACATCGTTCTCATTTCTCTTCCCCATTTTTCCTCCACTTCTCTTATTTGGTTTTCAAAGTTCTTTTTCAGTTGATGTATAGCTTCTAGGCATTCTTCAATTGTCTTGGAAGCATTTGGTGTGGGAGTTCTGAGTTCTGGGCTGTCTTTCTCCCATTCCATGCTTTGATCCTTTTTGCCCACAAAAAAGGTTCCTAGAGTTTTATTGCTGTTCTCATTTTGCTTCCATTTCCTCATGTTGACCAGTCAATTAATTGGTTGGGTTTTTTAGCTTTGTGAAACTCTGCTTCCAGGGGGGGAAAGCTCTGTTCCAAATCGCTGGGGTTTTCCCAGCCACTGGAGCTATTAGGGGGGTGTTGCAGCGCCCCCCAGCTTTGGCTTGCTTAAAGTACACCCCAGGATCTCCACCCAAGACCATGATCCAGATCCAGGCCGCTGATTGCAAGAGCACTTGGCCCTGATGAATCGACTCAGCCCCCCTGCAGGTCTGCAGGCCAAGGGCTCTGAAGCAGCCCAGTGGGGGCAGCCCACGGTCGCAGCAGATCCTGCCCTTCCCCTCTGCTTCCTTGCCCTGGTGGTAGATTGGCCCAACTGCTTTTCCTCCCCCAAATTTAGCTTGAAAGCTTCTCTCACTTTCTAATCCTTCTCTAATCTTGGCTTAGTAGATGTGAAGATTCCTCTGGGTGCAGTACATCTTCTCTGAAGTAGACTCACGCTGTGGCTTGGGAGGCGCGGCTCCTCCTGTCCACCCTGGGGCCTGACCGTGGTTTCGGTTTCAGGCTGGGCTGGCCTCGGCTCCTATCCTGCCTTGATGATCCCCTGCTGCCGAGCTTCCTTCAGTGAGAGATGTGTTTTCTGTATTTTTGTGAGTTTGAGAGCCCTAGAATTTGTTCAGAGTCATATTTTTTGGGTGTTTGAGGTGGCTGTGTGGGAGCTGCGGAACCTTGCTGGTTCTACACTGGCACCTTGGCTCTGCCCTCATATGCCCCTATATATTTCTCTTTTTTTCACATTTGTAGGTTTCATTCCGGGGGCCTAGATGAGAGAGTGGCTGCTGCCCTTGGCCCAGACTGAGTGGGAAGGGAGTGGCCAGCAACTCCAGCTTCATCGATACAGGAAGTCGACCTGGATGTTGGCAGCAATCTCAGCCTCCCTCTTGTCTCCATTATTAAGAAGCTTCTCCTTGTTGTAAAGCAGCTCCTCGTGAGTCTCCATGGAGAATTCAAAGTTGGGGCCCTCCACAATGTCGTCCACGGGGCAGGCTTCCTGGCAGAAACCACAGTAGATGCACTTGGTCATGTCGATGTCATAGCGGGTCGTCCTGCGGCTGCCGTCTGCTCTGGGCTCAGCCTTGATGGTGATGGCCTGGGCCGGGCATATGGCCTCACAGAGCTTGCAAGCAATACACAGCGCTTCCCCTGAAAGGTAGCGCCTCAAGGCATGCTTGGGCTCAGTAGGCCCTTCTCAAAGGGATAGTTGATGGTGGCAGGTTCCTGGAACATGTAACTCAGAGTCATCCCCAAGCCTCGAATGAGCTCTGTCCACAGGACAGAGTTCACATACTTGTAGGAGGAGGTGGAGGGACTGCTGTGTAGACCTCTGGCCAGGCCTCGGCAATGGGCTGGTCCTGCACCCGTGACCCGGGAAATGACACGCAGCAGAGCCATGTGAGGGCTGCTTATCTGGAGGAAGCACCTGTGCCGCCATGGCCGCTGCTGCTGAACCTCAGAGCCGGGTCACTCGGGATGGGCCGCCCCTCTATATTTCTAATGAAATCCAACAAGAAATAGAAAGAGAAATTCCATTAAAATGTACTGTAGACATTATAAAATATTTGGGAATCTACCTGCCAAAACAAACCCAGTACCCATATGAACAAAATTACAAAACACTTTTCACACAAATAAAGTCAGATCTAAATAATTGGAAAAACATCAGTTGCTCATGGATATGTCAAAGCAATGTGATAAAAATGACAATTTAACCTAAATTATTTTACATATTTAGTTCCATACCAATCATTCTACCAAATAATTATTTTATAGAGCTAGAAAAAATAGTAATACAATTCATCTGGAAGAACAAAGGTCTAGAATGTCAAGGGAATTAATTAAAAGAAATGCTAGGGAAGGTGGCTTAGCTATACCAGATTTTAATAAAGCAGCAGTCATCATCAAAACTACTTGATACAGACTGAAGAATAGAGTAATGGTCAGTGGAATAGATTAAGTACATGAGACACAGCAGTCAATGACTATAGTAATCTACTGTTTGATAAACCCAAAGACCCCAGCTTCTGGGATAAGAACTCAGTGTTTGACAAAAACTCCTGGGAAAACTGGAAAATGGTATGGAAGAAACTGGGTATAGATCAATATTTTATATTGTATACCAAAATCAAGTCTAAGTGGGTGCACAATCCAGGTATAAAGGCTGATACTGTAAGTAATCTGGGAGAGCAAGGAATAGTTTACCTGTCCGATTTATGGAGAAAGGAAGAATTTATGACCAAACGAGTTAGAGAGTGCTATGAAATGCAAAATGGGTAATTTTGATTGCATTAAATTGAAAAATTTTTGTACAAATAAAGTCAATATAACCAGGATTATGAGGGAAGTGGAAAATTGGGAAAGAATTATAACTAGTGCTTCTGTTAAGGCCTCATTTCTAAAATATACAGAGAATCGAGTCAAATCTATATGAATACATGTCATTCCCCAATTGATAAATGGTCAAAGGATATGAATAGACAGTTTTCAGAGGAAGAAATTAAAGACATCTATAGCATATGAAAAAAATGTGCTAAATCACTATTGATTAGAGAAATGCAAATCAAAACAACTCTGAGGTGTCACATCTCACCAGCCAGATTGGTTAAGATGACAAAACAGGAAAATGATAAATGCTGGAGAGGATGTGGGAAAATTGCAACACTAATGCATTGTTGGTGGAGTTGTGAACTGTTCCAACCATTCTGGAAAGCAATCTGGAACTGTGCCCAAAAGGCTATAAATAAGTGCATACCTTTGACCTAGCAATACCACTTCTAGGGTTGTATCCCAAATAAATCACAGAAGTGGGAAAAGGACCCATATGTACAAAAATATTTATAGCAGTTCTATTTGTGGTGACAAAGAACTGGAAATCAAGGGTATACCCATCAACTAGGGAATAGTTAAGCAAGTTGTGGCATATGAATGTAATGAAATACTATTGTGCTATAAGAAATGAGGAGCAGATGGACTTCATAATAACTTGGAGAGACATATATAAACCGATGCTGAGAGAGGAGATGGCTTATGCTTACATAGTCAATGATTGATTACTACAAGGACAGAGAAAGAAATAAGAGACTTTCATAGGGGTAATAGTGGGTGGCAGATGAATAATGAACTTCATAGTGTCCAGGGCTGTTAAAGATGATGCCAGGCTGGGTCTAGGTCTAGGTTGTCTCTGTCTGATGCCTGCTGCTGCTGCCTCTCTTCCAGAGCAGCTGGGAGGTGCTAGGTGGTTATTAACCCGACTGGCAAAGTGCTTTTGTTTGTTGGATCTCAGTATGAGTTCAGCCCTAGCTTGCTATTTTCCATTGCACCTGCCCCTCTACTGCTCTTTTATTTCCTTCAAAACACACTGTTTCCAGCATAGGTCTCCTTTGTGTATACTTGGTCTCCTTCAGCTTCTTATCTCATACTTATTTTCTTTAGTGCCAATTCTATTTCTTTGTGCAACATTTCAGGGAAAGTAAAGATGTGATCTCCTGCAGAATGTTCCCTGCAGAAGCCTGCTTGTTCCCTTTGAAAACATTTATCAAGGCTGTCCTCAACACATATAAAGATTTTTATCATATTTATGAATATACATACCTATATATGGAAAGTAAACATGGATAAGTAGTTGCTGATTTTGTCACTGCTTTTTTTTCCAATGAAAGTTCAAAGATTTTCCCCCATTATTTATGTATCTTGAATATGTAATGCTCCCAGGATTGTGTTCCCTCCTGTACAGGACTCCTCTGTGTGTACTTCATCTACTCCAGTTGCTTTTCTCATCTTTGCTTTATTCAGTACAATTTCTGTATTCTCATATTTGACATTAGTGTGAGATTCCAAATGTTTTGGGTTAACCATTACTGACAAAGAAAAGATTTCATTGTAGAAAGGTTGACAATCAAAAAAATTTTCCATCTGTTCTTTATCCTATCAGTTTGATCCTTAAATACTTTTAGAGTGATATGAATTAGCAAATTTATTATAAAATGTATTTCCCCGTCTTTTATTATTACTATTCTTAAATCTATACTACTCATAAGCTTCCACATATAAAATTATATATTGATTTAAATGCAAAAATATTATTTGGATAATTTTATCAAGTTTTTCACAGATCTTTCTATCTCTTCATCCTAAACAATAAAATCTACAGTTATTTTCATAATAATAAGATGTAAATTATTGTATTTCTATCTCCATAATATATTTCAAAACTAAACCTCAAATGAGATAATTGCTTAGAACTTCTCTTTAAAGAAAACAAACAAAAATCATTTAAAAAGATACAATGGCTTTCTTGGATTACAGTAGTAGGGATACAGGTTTGCAAAAGGACTCTCTAAAAAGATAACTGAGGTGCTAGCTGTGTTAGTAGAAGACAGAGTTTGAAGGGCTTGGAATATGATATTCTGTAGATAGAGGAACTAGGATTAAAACCAAGAAACACCTACCCAGCACAACTGAGTATAATACTTCAGGGAGAAAAATGAAAATTTGATGACACAGAGGGTGTTCAAGCGTTCTGTATGAACAGACCAGAGTGGAATAGAAAATATGACTTTCAAATACAAGAATCAAGAGAAGCATGAAAAGATAAACAAGAAAGAGAAATCATAAGGGACTTATTAAAGTTGAACTGTTTACATTCCTACATGAAAAGATAGTATTTGTAACTCATGAGACTTTTCCCAGGGTTAGGGTAGTTGGAGGAAATGTATCTATATATCTATATCTATATATTTGTATTTATCTATGCACATATGTATATATATGCACGCATATACATATAAGTATATGTAACAGATAGATGGATAGATAGACAGACAGACAGATAGATGGCACAGGGTGAGTTGAGTTGAATATGAAGGGATGATACATAAAAAAATAAAATTGAGGGGTGAGAGAGGAGTATATTGGGAGAAGGATAAAGGGAGAGATACAATGGGGTAAATTATATTGCATAAAAGAGGCAAGAAAACGGTTTCACAATGGAGGGGAAGAGGGGGAAGGTGAGAGGGAATGAGTAAATGTTACTCTCATTGGATTGGATATCTCATCCTACAGGAAAGTAAGGGGGAAAGGGATAAAAGGAAGGAGATGATAGAAGGGAGGGCTGATTGGGGGAGGGGTAGTCAGAAGCAAACACTTTTGAAAAATGACAGGGTCAAAGGAGAAAAGAGAATAAGTGTGGGGAGGCAGGATAGGATAGAGGCAAATCAAGTCTTTCACAACATGACTATTATGGAAAGTGTTTTACCTAACTACACATGTATAACCTATATTGAACTGTCTTCTCAATAAGGGTGGGTGGGGAGGGAAGAAGGGAGAGAATTTGGAACTCAAAGTTTTAAAAACAAATGTTAAAAATCATTTTTACATACAACTGGGAAGTAAAATGTACAGGCAATGAGGTATAGAAATCTATCTTGCCTTAAAAGAAAGTAAAAGGAAAATCTATGGGGAGGGGGAGTGATAGAAGGGAGGGCAAACTGGGTGAAAGGGTAATCAGAATGCATGCCATCTTGATGTGGAGGGGAAGGGAGAGATGGGAATAAAATTTGCAACTCAAAATCTTGTGGAAATGAATGTTGAAATCTAAAAATCAATTTATTATTTAATTTTAAAAGGAAAGAAAAAAAGAAAACAGGTTTTGTTTTGAGATATATTATGGAGATAGAAATACAATAATTTAACAACTGATTGCATATGTAGGGTGAGGGAGATAAAGTAATTAAAAGTAAATCCAACATGATGAACCTGGGAGAGTTAAAAAAAATGTCTACCTCTTGCTGAAATTTGTAAAATTAAAAATACAGGAAGGAAGCAAAGTGTGTTTTAAGTAAAAGGTAGTTCAGTTTTAGACATGTTGAGCTTGAGATATCTTCAGGAGTGAAATGTCTTATAGTCTGGTGGTGTTAGATTGAAGCTTATGGGGAGACTGGAGTTGGATATTATCTCTCGCAATATGAAATGAACTGGCACAAATATATAAGATGAAAAATGATTCTTTAATGGATCAGTGGTGAAAGGATATGAAAAAACAATTCTCAAAAGAAGGATTATATGCTATTAACAACTATACAAAAGTATAAGCCAAATTGCTAATAAGAGAATCACAAATCAAAACAAGTGAAATTTCAGCTCATACCCAGGAAAATGGCAAAAGTGATGAGTGATAGGAATAGTCAGTTTTGAAGAACTTATAAATTCATAAAGGCAGGCTCATAAATACAGTGTTGGTGGAACTGTGAATTGATCCAATCATTCTCATCTCTAACTTTTTTTTTCTTATTTATGATTAGATTTATCTAGTTCTGAAAGGGGAAAGTTGAGGTCTTCCCATAGTGTAGTTTTATTGCCTATCTTCTGTATTTTATTTAACTTTTCCTTTAAGAATTTGGATGCCATGTCATTAGGTGCATATATATTTAGTATTGATATTACTTCGTTGTCCATGGTTTCTGCCTATCTTTTTAAATTAGGTTGACTTTTTGTTTTATCTGAGATCATAATTACTCCCCCCTCCTTTTTTTTAACTTCAGCTAAAGCACAGTAGATTCTCTTCCAGCCTCTTATTTTTACTTTGTGTATTGTATCTTTTTCAAGTGTGTTTCTTGTAAACAACATATTGTTGGATTCTGGTTTTTAATCTGTTATGCTGTCTGCTTCCATTTTATGGGTGAGTTCATCCCATTCAGAGTTACAGTTAAGATTACTAACTGTGTATTTTCCACTATCCTATTTTTATGTTTATTCTCTCCCTCTTTTTTTTACTTTGTCCCTCCTCAAAAGTCTGTTTTACTTTTAACCTCTACCTCCTTTAATCTGCCCTCCTTTCTGTCAGGCCGCCTTCCCCTTTTCTTGTCCTGTTCTCCTTCTACTTTCTTGTAGGGTAAGATAGATTTCTATGCTTAACTGGGCATTCATGTTATTCTCTCAGCCAATTCTGATGAGAGTAAGGATCAAGCATTGCCTTCCATCTCCAGTGCAAAAACTTCCTTGTGCACTTCTTTTATGTTAGATAATTTCCCCTGTTCTTCTTCTCCCTTTCCCCTTTTCCCAGTGAATCCCTGTTTCCCCACCTTTAATTTTATTTTTTTAAATCATCCCATTATATTCATCTCACACCTGTGCCCTCTTTATGTATATTTCTTCTAACTTCCCTAATAATGATAAAGTTCTTAGGACTTACAATTATCATCTGCTCATATAGAAATGTAAATAATTTAACCTTATTGATTCCTCTGTCTACATTTTTATGCTTCTCTTGAGTCTTGAATTTGGAAGTCAAATTTTCTATTCAGCAGTAGTCTTTTCAACAAGAATGCTTAGAAGTCCCCCATTTCATTAAGTAGCTATGGTTTCCCCTGAAAGATTATACTCAGTTTTGCTGGGTTAATTATTCTTAGTCTTAATATTAGTTCCTTTGCCTACCAGAATATTATATTCCAAACTCTCTAGTCCTTTAATGCAGGAGCTCTAAATCTTGTGTATTCTGATTGTGGTTCCATGATATTTGAAAGGTTTCTTTCTGGTTGCTTATAATATTCTCTCCTTGGGCTGACAGTTCTGGAATTCAACTATAATATTCCTGAGAGTTTTAATTTTGGGATCTCCTTCAAGTGATGAACAATGGAGTCTTTACATTTCTATTTTACCCTCTGGTTCAAGGATATTAGGGCAGGTATTTTGTTTTTGTTTTTGTTTTTACAATTTCTTGAAAGATGTCTAGTCTCTTTTCTGATCATGGCTTTCAGGTACTCCACTAATTCCTAAATTATTTCTCCTTGATCTGTCTTCCATGTCAGTTATTTTTCTGATGAGATATTTCCTGTTTTCTCCTATCTTTTTGCATTCCTTTTATTTTATTTTATGGTTTCTTGGTGTCTCATAGAGTCATTAGTTTTCACTTCCCTGGTTCTGTTGTTTTTTTAGGAATTACTTTCTTCAATGAGCTTTTGTATCTCTTTTTCCATTTAGACAATTCTACTTTTTAAGGCATTCTTCTCTTCAGTGGATTTTTGTGCTTCTTTTTCCATTTGGCTAATTATGTTTTTAAGGTGTTATTTTCTTCAATATTCTCACCAAACTGTTGACTCTCTTTTCATAATTTTCTTGCATCATTCTCATTTTTCTTTCCAGTTTTTCCTTTACCTCTCTTATTTAATTTTTTTTAAATTGGGATCTCTCCAAGGAATTCTTTCTGATCCTTTGACCAATTCACATTTTTTGAGACTTTGCATGTAGCTGTTTTGACTGTTATGTAATTCTGCATTTGTGTCTTGATCTCTCCTACCCTCATAGTAACTTTATATTGTAGTTTATTTGTTGTTGTTGTTCATTTTTTCCATCCTGTTTCTTGACTTATAACTTTATGTTAAAGTTATGAATTGGAGGGGGCACTAGTGCTTCCAAGTTGTTATGCTCAATGGAGAGGGATTTTCACTGCTCTCCCAATATTTGCTCTGGTCTTTACACAGTAGGTCACCTTGTTCCCCTGTAGCAACTAGTCCTAGCATTCCTCTGGGTCCTGGAACTATGGCCATGTCCCCCACTCCGCTGCTTCTGCAATTGCTAGTGCTCCTTTCTATCTTGCAATTGAAACCAGGATTCCTACTACTTTATGAGTGTGACCACAAACACTCCTCTTCACCCTGGAACTGGGGTCTGGGTGTCTGCTGCTTCCCTATTGTCATAATGCTACTGTTCCTTTTGGCCCTGGGTTTGAGGTTCAGAGTTACATTTGGGCAACAGAGTTCTGAATCCAGGGCCAGCAAAGATTCCCCTACAGTCTCCTTACAACCAGTTGTCCAACCCCACACCTTCTGTCGGCTGAGTGCTCCTGGAGTTTCCCTTAAGGCTTAATCTACACTGGGTTTAGGGAATCCTCTACCACCCAGAGAGACAGACCTTTTCTGATGATCTCCTGAGAGGTTTTGGGCTAGAAAAATATTTCACCCTGACCTTTTGTTGGTTCTGCTGCTTTAAAAATCAGTTTGAGGAGTTAATAGTTGTTTGCAAGGAAAACTGGGAGACCTTCACTGAATGCTCCTCTACTCCATCATCTTGACTCTTGGCACCTGATCCAACCATTATTAAAAGCAATTTAGTTATAGTAAGCAAACAACTCAGAGGATTCTGGGAAGATGGTGGAGTAGGATAGAAAATTCCAAGCTCTCAAGATTCCCCCCCACACACAAAAGAGTTAAAATCACACCTTAGTGAGAACAAAGTGTGTGTGTGTGTGTGTGTGTGTGTGTGTGTGTGTGTGTGTGTGTAGATAAATAAGAATAGGGGCATAACTGAGGTCTTCCTGGGACAATTTGAAAAGATTGGAAAAAAAATCCCAGGCAATAAAAATCCCAGGACCAAGTTTGGTCCCTGTGAAGAGTAAAAACCCCAGGCTAGGTTCCATTTTAACAATAAGTGATAAGTCCTGGGGTTAGTTGGTTTGAGAGACTGCCTCTGCCCCAGCCACCAGAACATTTACATCCAGGATAGTGAGGGAAGTTGGGCATCTAAGCCCAGGAAGATCAAGGGAACCTCTACTGATAAGGAATGCCATACCCAGCTGTGCTGCAAAAAGCAGCCAGGGCAAGAAGGAACTAGCAAATGCCTAGTGAGTATAGAAGCAGTAGGGTAGAAAGTCCCTGACTATGGGAACTTACAGGAGGTTGGAGGTTTGGCCTTTATTCCAGGTTAGAGGGAAGAACCAAAGATCTGGGGTAAGAAGCACCACTTCCCACACTCCAGGGCTAGAGGTGATTACAGAAATTAAGCCATCCACGCAAAAAAGATGCACAGGCAAAGGAGAACAAATCCAACCATAGAAAGCTCTTATGGGAATAGAGATGATTGGGGTTCATCTTCAGAGGAGGATAATGAAGTAAAGAAACCCTAAAGAGTAATGTCAAATGGACCCCTGCCCAAAAATAATTCATAGATTTTAAAAAGACTTTAAAAATTAAATGACAGAGATGGAGGAAAAGCTAAAAAACAAAACAAAACAAAACAACAACAACAAAACCAATAATCCAATTAAAACAAGAAGGGTATTAAAGGAAAGTCAACCAATTAGAAAAGGAGATCCAGAATCTTAAGGAAGAAAATGACACCTTGAAAATTAGAATTGGGCAAAGTGAAGCCAGTGAAATTATAAGAGATCAAGAAATGATTAAACAAAATATGAATAATGAAAAAATAGAAGAGAAAGAGAAACATCTTATAAGAAAAACAACAGATTTGGAGAACAGATCAAGAAGAGAAAATATAAAAAATAATTGGACTAACTGAAAGTTATGATAAAAGAAGAAACTTGATACAATAATACAAGAAATAATTAAATAAAATTATCCTGAAGCATGAGAATGGGGGGGAGGGAAGTAGAAATATAAAAAATCCATTGATCATGACTTGAAAGAGACCCTATGAGGAAAACTAATAGTCAAATTTCTAAACGTCCAGCTCAAGGAAAAAATATTATAACCATCAAGATTAAAACAATTTAAATATGATGGTGCCACAATTAGAAGTACACAAGACCTTGCAGTGGAGACCTTAAAGGACCACAGGTCTTGGAACACAACATATTGAAGAGCAAAAGAACTGGGGTTCCAGCCAAAAATATCATATCCTGCAAAATTAAGTATTATCCTGAATGAAAAAAATGAACATTTGATAAACTCTCAGACTTTCAAGATTTTATTTTAAAAAATCCTGACATACAATAACCAAGAGAAATATAAAGCACATACCAAACACTGATTATAAGGGATCAATAAGGACAGACTCAATTTTTAATATATGTAAAATCTATGTCTAAGATCTTATCAATAACGGGCTAACTCATGAGAAAGATTGGGGTAAACCTGAGTATGATATGAATTTAAAAAGTAAAACCATTTAGGAAGAGCTTAAAGTGTAATTATTTTGTATAAATGAGGTACAAGAATAAGAATTGATGCAGAGGAATTAGTTGGGGGAGGAAGGCTTGTAGTTCTGGTAACCTACTTTTGGTGGGAATGGGTTTAAAAGGGAACAATACTTATATATTTAAAAGAGTATAAAAGTCTTATAAATTCAGAAGAAATAAAACAGTAGGGGCATATGGAGAGGGGAGAGCACAAGGGAGGGATCATTAGAGGGGAGAGTGAGGGAATAGGTAAAATGGGTATAGAAGGGTGCTCAGATTTATGGTAATTGGAGGATAGGGGAGCTATCTTTGGGGGGTTATAGGCAAATCATAGGAAGGCAAGGTAGTGAGTAGAAGTAAAGTAGAGAAGGAAGGAGGGATAGAAAAGAAAGGATATGCACATACACAAAAACAAAGATTAGGCATAGAACAAGTTTGGGAAAGTATGTGTCCATATATGTAATATATATGCATATATATATATATATGCACATATATTATATATGTGTGTGTATTTATCTCTAGAGAAACATATCTAAACTTTATTGTGGCTTGGGGGGGGTTTGAGGAGCAGAGGGAAAAAGAACAAAGTAAAAAAGTGCACAGCAAAGAACAAAAGAAAACTCACAAGGAAGCAAAGAAAAGATGGACAATTCTCAATATGAGTATTATTTATCATACAAGCTTTCTTTAAATGAAACTGTAGTGTTATATTTTTTAATCATCTCTTATGTTCTGCTATCCACCTGAAATGCTTTTTTTCTTTCTAACTTTGTATTTAAGTTCCAATATTTAAGTTTATGAAATGTGTTTGTTTCTTTCCTCTAATCTGTATTTGTTTTCTGGTGTTTGAGTCTAAAATAAAATTTTTGAAAACAAAAAAGAAAAGAAGTAAAATTTTCATACCTATCGACACAGAGACCCCTCTGCCAGGCATATGAATCATGAAAATCAATGATGAAAAGAATAGAGTAGTCAAGTTTGGATGGAATGTCAAGTTCAGGAAGAAAAAAAATGAAATAAGCCTGGAAAGCTATTGTGTTATTTTCAAGGACAGAAAACAATGGTAGAATAAAAAGAAGTAAAAATGAGAAGTATTATTCATACTTTTTAAAAATTTAAGCTAAAAAACAGAAAGTTCAGGGCTTTGTTTTAAGCTATCATGGTAGTGTGGAGAGCCTTATATGGCAGAAAAGAGAAAAATCTTGGGTATTCCCTTTGCCTATATATAACACCATCCCACCCTCTCTTAACCTGTTGTATTTTTCAAATCCTCTAAAGCCCATTCCAAATGCTTCTTTCTCTCCATGAAATTTTCCCTTATTTGTATTGATAATGACCTTCTCCTTCTCCCCTTCCCCAAATGACCCCTTCTTTTGCAGGACTCTCATCAATGAAATTGGCATATGTATACCTAATACTTAATTACATATAGGTAACTTTTACAAACTTTGGAGCTAGATCTTAGAGTTCATCTAGTCCAAAACTCTCATTTTCTGGATATAGAAACTGATATCCTGAGAAGTTAATTGATTTGATCAAGGACACAATATTAAGTAGCAAAGCCTAGACTTGAATCTAGGTCTTGTGATTCTTAGTCTAAGACTCTCAAATACCGTCTATTTTATTAACTTGGACTTCTATTTTATCACTTTTCTAAAATGAGGGTGACTACATGATACAGTCAATATAGTGCTGGATTTGGAGTTTAAAAGATTTGAGTTATTTGCTGCAGACACCTGGCAGTTGTGTGACCCTGAACAGTTTATTTAACCTCTCTCAGTCTAGTTTCCTCATCTGTAAAGTTGTGAGGATCAACGGAAATAACATAGGTGAAGTGCTTCACAAACCTTAAAACGCTGAATGCTAGATATTAGTACCATTTCTATTATTATTAATTATCATTATTATTACCAGAATAGAAACTCAATAAGGGCAATGATCCTGCAGAATGATGTTCTGTACACAGCATGAGTGAGTGTAGAATTTACGGTGCTTTCTATATGGTATTCTAATTACCAAATTATTTTCAAATAATTGTGAGAGTTCTAGAATTCTGTTGTTGCTCAGTCATTTTCAGTCGTGTCTGACTCTTTGTGACCCCATTTGGGTCATTTGATTGGTTTGCAATTTCCTTCTTCAGCTCATTTTACAGATAAAGAAACTGAGTTATCCCAAAAGTCTTAATGTACTTTAAAGCAATTAAATCTTTCAATATATGCATATATATATATGTGTGTGTGTAAATATGTATGCATCTTTTATATGGTGTAAATTATTGTATAGTACACATATAATATATATATAATGCTATATATAACATAATACTATATATAATGCTATATATAATAACATAATACATAGATTGCACATATTATATGTAATATATATGTATATATGTGTGTATATACATATATACATGTGTATATATATATGTACACAGATATGTACATAAGTGGACATCTACCTATCTATGCATATCCCCTTCTATCTCTGTCTAGGTATGGAATATTAAATAATACTCCTAAAAATCTTTAAATTGTTATAAATTAAAGCAGTAGATTGTATAATTTGCGCAAATGTTGAAGTCCTATATGAAGAACAGCAGAAGAAAGTACAATTCAGGAGCGGTAGATCCAAGGTGGCGGTGTAGAAGCAGGAAAATGCTGCAGCTCACACAAAGCCACCTCAAATACCCATAAAATAGGACTCTAAACAAATTTTAGGGCTCCAAAACTCACACAAAATACTGAAAAACATATCTCCTCCTGAAGGCAGCTCAGCAGGAAGGCCTCATTGCAGTGTGCTGGGAACCACAACCAGTACAGCCTGAATCTTCAGCTTGGCCCTGGGGTGGCCGAGACAAGCTGCAGTTGTAGCCTTCAAGATAGTGGATCAGCAGCAGCTGTGTCAGTTCCCAAAATTATCAAGCATAAGAAACAAGGACTAAGTGAAAGGCCAGTGGAACTCAGCTAAATTTGGAGGACAAAAGCAGTCAGGCCAAACTACCTCTAGGGCAAGGAAATGGCAGAAGCAGTGGCCCTGCAGCCGCCTCCACATAGTAACTTCAGAGCTCCTGGTCTGCAGACTGTAGGGGGGCCAAGCAATCCTCTAGAGGCTAAGTGCTCTTGAGTTGAGCGGCCTGGATTCAGATTGTGGTCTTGGGTGGTGGTCCTGGGGTGTGTTTTCAGTGAGACAAAGCTGGGGGGGGGGCTGCACAAACCTCCTAATAGCTCCAGCAGTTGCAAAACCCCCTTTGATTTGGGACAGAGCTTTCCCCTCTGGAAGCAGAGGCCCACAGAGCTAAAATAAATCAAGTAATTCACTGGCAAAATGAGGAGGCAAAGGAAACAAAGTAAGAACAGCAATCAAACTCTAGAGTCCTCTTTTGGGGACAAAAAGGATCAAAGCATGGAACAGAAGGAAGACAACACAGAATTCTCACACCAAAAGCTTCCAAGAAACTTGAAGACTGCCTACAAGCCATATATCAGCTTAAGAAGGATTTTGAAAACCAAGTAAGAGAAGTGGAGGAAAAATTGGGAAGAGAAATGAGAATGATGTGAGAAAATCATGAAAAGAGAGTCAACAACCTGACTGAAGAAAATAATACCTTAAAAATAGATTACCTCAAGTGGCAAAAGAAGCCCAAAAAGCTAATGAGGACAAGAATGCCTTAAAAAGTCGAATTTGCCAGATGGAAAAAATCTCCAAAGCACACTGAGGAGAATAATTCCTTCAGAATTAGAGTGGAGCAAATGGAAGCAAATGACTTTATGAGAAAACAAGATACTATTAAACAGATCCAAACAAATTAAAAAATAGAAGGCAATGTGAAATATCTCCTTGAAAAAAAACACTGACCTTGAAAACAGATCCAGGAGAGACAATTTAAAAATTATTGGACTACCTGAAAGCCATGATCAAAAAAAGAACTTAGAAAGCTTCCTTCAAGAATTTCTCAAGGAAAATTGCCCTGATATTTTTGAACCAGAGGATAAAAGAGAACTTGAAAAAATTCACCACTCACCTCTTGAAAAAGATCCCCAAAAGAAAATTCCTAGGAATGTTATAGCCAGGTTCTGGAGTCCCCAGATCAAGGAGAAAATATTACAGACTGCCAAGAGGAAGCAATTTGAATACTGTGGAAACACAATTAGGATAACCCAAGATCTGGCAGCTTCTGCATTGAGGGACGAAGGGCCTAGAATATGATTTTTCAGAGATCAAGGGGGCTAGGATTAAAAACAAGTATCACTATCCAGCAAAATTAAGTATAGTGTTCCAGGGGAAAATATGGTCATTCAGTAAGGTGGAGGACTTTCAAATATACTTGCTGAAAAAAACAGAACTGAAAAGAAAATCTGACACTCAAGTGCAAGAAGTATGAGAAGGTAAACATGGAAAAGAAATCATAAGGAACTTATCAAAATTGAACTATTTACATGCCAACATGGAAAAATGATAATTGTAACTTACGAAACTTTTCTCAGTATAAGGATAGGTGAAAGGAACACAAACGTGTATATAAATATGTGTGTGCGTACATACACATATGTCTATATAGGAGGGTTTATATATGTGTATGAACACATATCTGAATATGTGTATATATGTGTACATAGAGGGCACAGGATTAATTGAATAGGAAGGGACGATACTCTAAAAGGTGAAATTCTGAGGTGGGGGAGGATTAGGATGAGAAGAGACAGGGAGAGACAGAATGGGGTTAATCATCTCATATAGAAGAGGCTAGGGATAATTGTTACAATGAAGGAGAAGAATAGGAAGGCAAAAGGGAAAAGGTCAATCTTACTCTCATTGAATTTGGCCTAGGGAATGAGTGACATAAACTCTAAACTGGATATCTTCCCACACAGGAGAGTAGAGGGGATGGGGATGAGATGGGCAGAGGGGAGGGCAGGGTGGGAGGGAGGGTGGCTGGAAGTACACACTTTTGCAAAGGGATAGGGACAGGGACAGGGTGGAGAATAGAACAGGGTGGTTCAGTATAGGAAGGAGAGAGATATAATCAGTCTCTCACACTATGTCCACTGTGAAGATGTTCTGTGTAGTTACACATGTACAGCCTGTATCAAATTCTTGTCCTTCCAGTGGGGGTTAGTTGACGAGGGAGCAAGGGAAAGAGTCTAGGATTAAAATTCTATAATCAGATGTTAAAAAAAATATATATATATATATACACATATATATACACATATATATGTTTATCATCATCACCATCATCATCATCATTATTTTATTATTATTAACTACATGCAACTGGGAATTGAGATATACAGGCACTGGGGTAGGGAAACCCATCCTGCCCTACCAGAAAGTCAGAGTAGCAATGGGGGAGGACATTGGAAAAAGTAGGGGAGGGGCTATACAGTGGGATCCATGTTTTGGGGTTGTGGGTAGGGGAAAGATGGGGATAAAATTTATAACTCAAAATCTTGTGGAAATGAGTGATGTAAACTAGAAAATAAGTTAATTTTAAAAAAAGAAAGTACAGCTAATACTCTTGAAAAATCTCATTTAAAAGACAAAACAAAACAATTTCCTTATTTGTCTTGAAGGAGGAAAAATGGTATGAAGAAATTTTAGGCCAAGTTGAAGTACTTCATGGAAGTACTCAACCCTTATTAAGTAAATGCATTATATATTCCAAAGAGACATTGCTCATGTCATTAAAAAGAAATATAAAAATTCAAATTCTCCCAAATAAAACCTAAACCTTATTATTTTATAGCTTAATTTTAAAATGTGACTCATCACTTTTACTTTTTCTTCCTGCTCTAGACTTCTTTTATGTCTTTGAAAATAATGTAATAAAAGAGAATGACTTTTTTTTTTCATTTAGAGGCACAATGTTAGTACATGATACAAAATTGGTTTTTAAAGCTATTTGGGTCCATGTTCAATAAGTATGTCCATATTGGTATGCCTAAATGTAAAATTACGAATCATGTGCAGCATAGATAAATACGATACGAAACTTGACCCACCTCTACAAAGAGCAAGAGAGCTGTGTGCTGCCATTGGATTAGCTCAGGGGTGGGGAACCTGTGGCCTTGAGGCCACATGTGGCCTTCAAGGTCCTTGAGTGTGACCTTTTGATTGAATCCAAGTTTTCCCTTTATTAAGAATTATTAATTATTAAATCATTTTACTGAGCATTAGCTAGAGGAAAGAGGGCAAGGTCAGGGAGTCCTTATGTTGGTAAGTTCTTATGTTTTCTTTTTCTTTTTTTTTTTTTTGCTTTTTGGAGGGCAGTTGGGGTTAAGTGACTTGCCCAAGGTCACACGGCTAGTTTTTTGTGTTAAGTGTCTGAGGCCGGATTTGAACTCAGGTACTCCTGACTCCAGGGCCGGTGCTCTACTCACTGCGCCACCTAGCCGCCCCCAGTTCTTATGTTTTCTACAGTATTCGGCAGTGATATCAGACTAGAATTAAATCCAAATGGTTCCCCCAAATATCTGATCTAGGGAGAGAAAGTTTAAAGACAAAGAGTCTTTATCCCTGTTCACTGTTAGGAGTGGAGGGTTGTCCATAGTTTACAATCACCAGCTTATTCCTTCTCATCAATGCTGAATTCACAAAAGACTACCATAAATAGTAAGTAGTGAGTAAATCCATTTATCCAAGAAAAATAGTAAACAGAAATTGGAGAATTTCTGCAGATTGTAACATGTCAGAAAATACATGAGTGAGCAACTGAGAGTAAAATAATGCGTTAGCTTAAACTCATCTCACCCAGGGATACCCATTCTCACAGGTTCTAGTGGGGGTTGGGCATAAGCTAGAAAACAGAAGTATTTTGAGGAACTAGCTTCCCCTACACACCTGTAGTTTCTCTAAGTGTTCAGAATAGTGTTCCTGGAACAACATGTATCTGATTCCAAGAGTATGGTACCAAAGGAGTAAGTTCTTTAGCCCCTCATAGCATTGTCATGCTAAGCTTTTGCTGCTCCCTCATAGAAGAGGTATATGACCTTGCAGTTAACCTATACTTCAAATAAGTAATTAAAACCGAGTATTCTGAGTCTAAAATAACATAGCTGTTTCTTCAAAGATTTCTCTTGTTCTGTTAAGGTGAGGCTTACTACTTAATTAAGAATAAGAACTTTTCTTGACCAATATGAACTTTGAGGGTACAGGGCAAATCTAACAATGGTGAAATGCAACAATGGCTAGTAAGCCATCCCCCAAACTGCTTTGTGTTCTGAGTTTTAGGTAGAGAAGTATAACTATTGCTGATGTTCAGTTATGTCCATCTCTTTGTGACCCCTTTGGGGGGCTTTCTTGGCAAAGATACTGGAATAGTTTGCTGTTTCTTTCTCCAGGTCATTCTACAGATGAGAAAATGGGAGCAAGCAAGGTTAAGTGACTTGCCCAGGGTCACACTGCTAGTAGGTGTCTGAGATTGGATTTGAACTCAGGTTTTCCTGACTCCAGGATTAGCACATTGTGCCACCTAGCTACCCATTTATTAGTTATAAATTAGGTTACTGAATCTCTGCATGTGCAGCAGTGTACAAGACCCCAGTCTAGAGCAGAATCCCAGTAAGTTTCTTGCTGTGATATAGTCTCCCTTTTACTCTTCTTATAGAGTCATGAAAGTCTTGGAATTTAAAATGTCTATTTTCTCCCAACAAAGAAAAGTGTATCACTGAAAAGAAATGCTTCTTGTTTGTATGGTAGCTCTATACATTGGGTCTTCAATTATTTTTGGAGGGGGGGAAGGGAAGGCAATTGAAGTTAAGTCACTTGTGCACAGCTAGTAAGTGTTAAGAGTCTGAGGTTATATTTGAAGTCAAGTCCTCCTGACTCCAGGGCCAATGCTCTATTCACTGCACCACCTAGCAGCCCCAGGTCTTCAATCTTATAAATGCTTTTCACGTTATGCATATCGTGGCACTTAAAGTTAGTCCTATTACTTTTTAGAAATCTTTTTGTTTGTTTTGAGATTCAAGGTGTAATAATGAGCAGCTAGATTTTAGGACTATTGGGCAAAACATAGGAGCCACAATTATAAGTGGGAGAAATTTTATGTAGGATATGGGATTTCATCCATGTAGGGGATTTTTAGGGAGTAAATTTCTTCTATCAATGAGGTATTTATCTGTTTACCTACTGAGAGGGACAGCGACAAAGACAAAGGAAGTGAGAAGCAGAGAAAGGAGGTGGAGAATGAGAGAAATAGACAAAAAGAGAGACAGAGACAAAGAGAAGCAGAGACAATGAGAGTGGAGAATGAGACAGAGACAAAGAGAGAGAAATACAGGAACAGAGACAGAGAATGGGGGAGGGAGGGAGGGAGGGAGAGAGAGAGAGATAGATAGAGAGAGAGAGAGAGAGGAGGGGGAGGGGGGAGAGTGTATTTATTAATACTTCTTATTCCTATGTGCCTGGAATGATGCAATTTATACTTTTAGAGAGCAGTCTAAAATATAAGAAAATTAAGTGACTCACCCGAAGCCATATCAGAGTTAATGTAATAATAATAATTATATATCATACAATAATAATATAAATAATAATACATATTAAAATAATAAAATTGATAATAGTATAATAATAAACAGCTGACATTTATAATAAAAATTTGTTATACTCTTTAAATTTTACAAAACCTTTATATATGCTATTTGAGTATATATGCTATTCCAACAACCCTACGAAGTAGGTGCTATTGTTATCTTCAGGGAGGTTAGCCACACCTGAAGTCAAAGAAGTCACAACTTCCTGAGTTCAAATCTGGCCACAGACACTTACTAGATGTGTGACCATAGGCATGTGACATCATCCTGTTTGCTTCAGTTTCCTAATCTGTAAAATGAGCTAGAGAAGGAAATGATAACCACTCCAGTATCATTGCCAAGAAAAACTCTAAAATGGAGTCAAGAAGAATTGGAAATGACTGAAACAGCTGAACAAAATTATAATCCTCATTTTATAGATGAAGAAATCAAGGATGAGAATGATTAAGTGTCTAGGACTTGTCCAGGGTTCCAGAGTTACTCAGTGTTTGAGGCAGGATTTAAACTCTGGCTTTCCGACTCTTATGTTGAACCCTCTGTTTACTGTACCATCTAGCGGTCCAGTTTTATAAATAGCTTCCTTGTTCCAAGACCAACTCTCTATCCACTATGGCACTGACTCTATCAGAAGAATAAAAGCAGATAAAGAATGGATACAGAAAAAAGAAAAGTTATAAGAGTCTTTAACACAGTGTAAATAAACTGAGTCTCATAAAGGACTAATGAGTCAGTAAAGTCTGGGAAAGGGACTGGTAAACAGAATTTGAAATTCCAAATGAGACACATGGCTTTAAATCATATTTAAAAAAAACTAACTGAAAAATCACCATGTCTGGAAGGAGACAGAGAATAAAGGCATTTTATGCTCAAGGAATCTCAGAGGTGAAATAGACCTTGGAGACCACGTAGGTAAGTGTGTACTTGAAACAGAGCTCCCTCTACCACAGTCCTGACGGACAACTCAGCAGCCTCCCGGTAAGGGGTGGCATTTGTTCATTGTCTGGTTTTGCCTTTAAAGTCTGAGGGATTGGGGAAAGATTTTGCCAGATATTTTGTATGCCTATTTGCTTTTTTGTTTTTATTAACAGTTATTAAACTTACAACAGGGAAAATTTTTTATGTGAAATGAAAAAGCCTATTAAGAGCAATCACAATAGCGTATGTGTATATAGGGCTTTGAAGGTCGCATGTCACTTTCCTCTTAGCGTCTTTACAAAGCACGTCTTGAAGTCTTCTTGTTTTCATTTTACAGATGCAGAAATCAAAACACAGATGGTGTAAGGGGCATGACCAAGATCTTGTGTTTAGTAAGAATCAGAATCAGGAATAATAATGAAAATTATGATAATGGTCATCATCAGAATCAACATTTTTATATTGCCTTAAGGTTTAAATTTAGATAACATTTTCCCCCAATTCAACAAATATCTATTATGTACTTAACTATGTGCCAGTGTCTTTTATTTTTAAAAAATAATGTTTTGTTTTCCCCAGTTGCATGTTAAGACAAATTTTAACGCTCATTTATAAAATTTTTGAGTTCCAAATTTTCTCTTCTTCCCTCTGACCCCACCCCCACCCCAAGACAGTAAGCAATTTGATTTGGGTTATACATGTAGATAATACTTTAAGGCTGAAAAGCACTTTCCACATATGATCTTATTTGAGGCTTAAACCAGCTCTATAACGTAGTTACTATAGGTATAGATGAGAAAGCTGAGAGTCAAAGATTAAGGGTAGTTTCCATGGTCAGATACTTAATAAATATCACTGATAGGAGCTTAATGCATGTCTCCTGATTGAGTCCAGTGTACTGCTCATTCTGCTCCATAAAACTGCCATGTTTTATTTATATATTATCAAGGCACTTTCCCATTCACACTAATTTTATTGGCATGATCAGTTTTCTCCCAAAAGGGAAATGACATCTCCCTCCATAATCATTTCTGTGGCTGAAACGGTCCATCTCCCAGTGATCAACTTGCTGACAACTTGCTGAACTCTAGCCTGATTGGTCTTTGAACCACTTCATATATATGGACACCCTATCACCAGTACTTGGTAGAATCTGCTATAACTTGCAATCATTGATGCAACTTTTGAAAACTTAGGATCAACACCACCCTGTGACAAAGTATATGTATAAGATATTAATTGAGGTATTCCTATTAAATTATTCTTCAGTCTTCTTCTGTCATATCTGCCTCTTTGTGACTCCCTTTAAGGGTTTTCTTGGCAAAGATACTGGGGTGGTTTTACCATTTCCTTCTCTAATTCATTTTACAGATGAGGTACTGAGGCAAGCAGGGCTGAGTGACCTGCCCAAGATCACACAGTTACTAAGTGTCTGCAGCCAGATTTTGACTCAGGAAGATGACTCTACACCATCTAGCTGCCCTCCTTATTAAATTAATATATCTAAAAAGGAAAGTAATTTCGCCTGAGGATAAAGATATGGGATGGAACTAGATATTGCATGAATGTCCACCTCCAGAGAAAGAACTGACAAATAGAAATATACATAGTATGGTCTTATATAAGTATATATGGGTGCATATGTGTGTGTGTGTGTGTCTGTGTGTGTGTGTATATATGGATGTGTTTTTATTTTTATATATGTGTATATATACATATATATTAATTTAAATAAAAATAAAATTATAAGTACATTGCAGAAAACAAAAGGAAACCTAGAAGGAAACACAAGAAACTAGGTTGGTTTGAAAACATCTTGGATTTATTAGAGAGATTTTCGTGAAACAGAAATGTATTGTTTTTCATTGAATCTTTTCTTATGCTTTGTACATGGAAATGTTCTTTTTTCTTTTCTTGTTTTGTATTTAGGTTTAAAATGAATAAAACAATTAAAAATATTAGATATAAAGGTACAACTTCCAGAATTTAGTTTTTGTCACATTTATGTTAAAATAGTAATCTTAGTTAAGTGCTATTAAAATAATTATGAGAGTAACTGATGTTTTAAATCTAACACTAAGAGCCGTCATCAATAGACCCAAGGGAATGGACATTCACCCCACTCATTTCTCCATTTAGGAAACCCTCTACCCTAGACCCAAAGATGCAATCTAATTTTGGTTCTGGGGAAAGCATCGTCTGCAATGAGAAGGATTGGGCTCTATTTTCCTATACTTTTGGATGCAATACATCTCCTAGACTGGAAGCTTTAGAAAAAAGTTACTTAACACTTAGGTTTTGGCTTATGTTTAGGCTCTGTCTCCCCAAAGGAGAAAGTAGGAAGTACAATATGAATTAGGTGTGGGACAGTTACTTATTCCCTACACACAAAAGGAATGCTAAACACAAAACATCCTCAAGCATATTGACAGACTAAAAACAAGATTCAGTAACTTAATTTATAACTAAAGGGCAGCTAGGTGTTCTAGTGGGTAGCATACTGGGCCTAGAGTCAGGAAGACCTGAATTCAAATCCACCTAAGGCACTTATGAGTTGTGTGACCTTGGGAAAGTAATTTAACTGTTCTTACCTTAGTTTCCTCATCTGTAAAGTGAACTGGAGAAGTAAATGGCAAACCACTCCACTGTCTTTGCCAAGAAAACCCCAAAAGGTATCAAAAAGAGTTAGACATGACTGAAATGATAGAAAAACAACAATAGTTGTATTTCCCTGGTAGCTGGCTAACTAAACCTCAGAAAATAAAGTAGTTTGTGGGACTGTAGCCATTGGTACATTTGCACTGTCCCTCAAAGTTCATATTGGTAAAGAAAAGTTCTTATTTTTAATTAAACAGTAAACTTCACTTTAAGAAAGCAACAGAAATCTCTCAAGAATCGGGTATGTTATTTTACATTCAGAGTGCTTCTTGATTTTAATTAGTTATTTGAAGTACAGCTTACAAGCAAGGTCATATACCTCTTCTGTGATGTTCCTTTTCTTCAATTTATATCTGATTTTCTTCTGCAAACTGTTAGTGGTGTTAATTGATAGTCTTATTAAAAAAAATAACCTCTCTGAGAAATTTACTCTTTAGAGAAACACAGTCTGATCAGGCTTTCATTTTCCCTTCCATGCAATGTTGCAGAAATGGCTTATTATTTATAAATTCAGTATAAAGGATTTATTACTTTAACAATCTTTACTGGCTCACAAACAAATTAGAGTAACACAGAAGAAATTACCTTTCAGATCTCCAGATAAGTTCATGAATCTCAGATCAATGGGAGAATTCATAAGTAAAAGAAGAAGAAAGAAGTTCACAGATGATAAAATGGACCATTTGGAAGTTAAAAGTTCAAGTTTCTCTGATGGTCTCGTTTTTAACATGTATGAGGATCTCTTAAATTTACAAGAGCAAGACCAATTCCTCAGTCGATAAGTACTTTAAGGCAGTGGTCCTTAACGTGTGGTCCGACGACCCTGGGGTCTCTGAGATTCTTTCAGGGGTTCCATGAGATAAAAACTATTTACATAACAACAGCAATATGTTATTTGGTTACTAAAATATTAAATTAACTAATGAAATATTCTTTTCTTTTCCAACTATTTATCTGTGTGAGGCTGAGTTTTCTGCATATACTTCAACCAAACTCACATGTTTGTCTGAATGCAGAAGCAAATGTGAGAATACAACCATGATCTATTAAACCAGACATCAAACTGTTTTGCAAAAATACACAAAATAATGCCGCCCTTATCATTAAATTTTATTTTGCTTTAGACGATACAGTTATTTTTCACAAATTTATGTTAGCATGTAATGAGTTTATCACTGTTATTTTGACTTGCTTAAGAAATAAATACATATTTAACATTTATGTTTTAATTTCTGGCGTGGTAAATATCAATAACTATAACCCAAATAAACAAAAACTCTCAATAATTCTTAAGAGTGCAACAGAGTGCAAATTTTTCTGAGACGAAAAAGTTCAAGAACCACTGGGCTAAACTTATGAATGAACAGTTCAGAAATGTAAAAAACCAGGTATGGGGAGGGCGGAGCCAAGAAGGCGGTGTAGAAGCAGCAAAGCACCGCAGCTCCCACACAAACACACTAAAAAACTCATAAAATGGGATTCAAAACAGATTTTCAAGCTCCAAAACTCTCCAAAAGACAGAAAGCACATCTGTTGCTACAGGCAGCTCAGCAGGTGGGGCTCTTGGGAGCCGCGGCCAAAACCAGGCCGGCTGAGGCCCTGAGGCATTGGGCGGGAGCTGCATCTATAGGAGAGCAGATGGGCTGCACTGGAGGCACAGTTACCACATCTATCAGGCCAGAAGACAAAAAGGCTAAGAGAAAGGTCAGTGGATTTTGCTAACTGGGGAGGAGAAAAGCGGGTCCGGCCAAACTGCTCCCAGGGCAAGGAAGCAGCGGGAGGCGGCTGTAGTAGCAGGAACGGAGCAGCAGCGGCTTCCACTGGGATGCTTCAGAGCCTTCAGCCTGCAGATAGCAGGGGGGCTGAGGCAATCCATCAGGGCCAAGGGCTCTTGCGTTGAGCGTCCTGGATCTGGATCGTGGTCTTGAGTGGT
>CM053594.1:297700285-297715524 GCA_028646575.1 Pseudocheirus occidentalis | reverse complement strand
TGGCAGATTCAGGAGGGAGCTGGGACCAGGGAAGAGGATCCAGGGAATCAGAGAGACTACCCAGAGTCAAAATGAAGAAAAGGCCTCCTCTTGGACCAAACTGAGGTGTGTTGGAAATCAAAGGGTGGAAGGATTGTGTGGTTGTCTAAGAACTTTATTTGGAAACTAAAGTTAATGGTTGCCTCATGAATGGAAGATCAGTATATTGTGAATTGTTGATTGAATCAACTCCCTCTTAGGGAAACTAGGTCATTCCTTTTGTCAATTGATTGACTGAATCTTTAAATTTGAAGTTAAGCTGGTTCCCCTCTTAGGGAAACCAGGTGAATTGATTGATTGAATCTTTAGCTGGATTGATTGAATCTAAAAATGTGAAGGTGGTTCCCCCCTTAGGGAAACCATGTGATTCTGCTCTTGTTCCTTGTTACTTTCTGTACTTTCCTTGTTCTAAATAGTGTATATAATATTGTGAATTGTTGATACTGTGAATATTGTACTGAATCTTGATTTTGTAATGGAATAAACAGAGTGTTCACTAATACTGTGTAATCCGAATCTTAAAAGCTGTTCACAGTAGCATTCTCTCAGGAATCTACTGTTGATTGGTTTTACACTGATGTATCGACTTGCTTGTGAATTATATTTAAGGGAGGCAGATGTGTAGTTAAAAAGGTTCAAGAAACATAGTTTCTGAACCATCTCTCTTAAAACAAAAACAGTGATGCTGATGGGGCTCACAATTTATATACCCTTCAAAGTAATGAGGGGCTGCTAGTAGCATCATGTCACCCCTGGGCAGAGAAGTTAACTCAACTCAGACCATCTGGAATCTTGGACTATGTGGATGAAAGGATCGGTTTCTACTTAATCTTAAGTACAACACAGTGGGCTTCCCAAACCTAGATTGAATTCTTTGCAAGTTTGGGTGGGATTTGACCAAAGTCAGGAGAGTTAATGCAGTCTCATTATCTGTAATATCCTTCAAGAAATACTGAACTTTAAAAAATTACAAATTTATAAGAAGGAGAGAGTCTATGAATCACCCCCAAGATATTGGTTATTAATAATAATTTCTCATACAGAGTTGAATAAAGTCATAGGCCTCACTTTATCTTCCAGAGTCATCCAAATTCACTGGCTAAAATAAAGCCAACATAACTAGTGATGACCTAGGATGCAGTGAATAACCGTGGCATCTTTGATGTCCAACCAAACTTAGTGCTCCACAGCTCCTGCTTCAGCCTCCTTCATGGCCACAGGGCCAAATTTTTCTTATCTGCCCATTCCGCCAGGGAGGTCTTCACACACTTACGGTAAACACCCCCTTCATTCATCAACAGATTTTCTGTCAGTCATCCTCAACCTGGTTCATCTGCCAAGATGGCTTACTGGGGTGTGGCCGCTGCATATTGTACAGCTTCTTGGAGCCATAGGTACGTGTTGAGTGCCAGGTAGATGCCAAAGGTGGATGGGTAGCTCTGAAAGATTCTTGGCAAGCTGTTACAACATAAGTGCTAGCCCTTCTGAACACCTCCTACACATCATGAAGAATAGACAGTGAAGCTGGAGAAATAGGTTGAGGTCAGGTTATACAGAGTTATTTTTTCTTCTTTTCTTTTCTTTCTTTCTTTCTTTCTTTCTTTCTTTCTTTCTTTCTCTTTTTTGGAAAAGTGTTTTTAAAACTAAACAGAGGAATTTCCATTTGGTTTTGGAAATAATAATAAGCCACTGGAGTTGATTGAATAAAAGAATGCAATATTAAGACTTGAACTTGAGCAAAATCACTTTGGCAGCAGTGTGAAGACTGGGCTGAAGTTGTGAGAGACCTGAGGCAGAGGAGATCAATTTGGAAGTTGTTGCTATAACCTAGGTAGGAGATGATGAGTCTTCTGCTAACAAATGTAATAGACTTCTAGTGGTGATCCTTCTTGCATAAAACTACTGTCAAGAAATTGGGGCTACCATCAATATGTAGTACTATGAAGTACTTGCTTGCATCTACAAAAGTTAATGAAAAAGTCAATACTGAACTCACTTTTATGATGACTCCCCAAATTAGAATTTGAGCTCCGTGGGAGTAGGAACTATCTAGGTTTTTTTGGAGTACTTTAAGGCTCCATCATATTTCTTGTCCCAGTGTTCTCCAGATGATACAAAAGGGTTCAAACTCTTTCCCCCTTTTTTCTTTTGCTTCTTCTCAGCTGTATGCTAATTGGAAAGACCATTGAGAGCCTTTATTTACTGATTTCCAAATGTAGCTAGTAAAACCTAGAACCATCTTTATATCTAGATAATTTTTGGAAAGGTCTCAGAAAGGAACACTTCATAGTTCACTTGCTCCCTTTTGATATGCCCTATGACAGAGAATTTACAGAGTGGGCACTTGTTGGTCAGCAATTTTTGGACCGGGGTTCCTTCACTATTTTTGTGTCTTGAACCTCTCGTGGTGTCTAGTGAAGCCTAAGGACCCTTCCCTCATCTCAGAATCATGTTTTTAAAAAATCAAAAGAAAAACTAAGTTTTAATTAGAAATTAATGAAAATAAATCTGGAAAGACATATGATTTGAAGCAAAGTGAAATGAATACAACTGGGAGAATATCGTACACAGCAACAGCAATACTACACAATGAAGGACTGTGAATGATTTAGCTATTCTCAACAATAGAATGATCTGAGACAATCCCAAAGGACTCATTATGAAGGATGCTGCCCACCTCCAGAAAAAGAAGTGACGCTGTCTGAATACAGACTGAAATATGTTATTTTTCCTCTCTTTCTTTCTTTCTTTCTTTCTTTCTTTCTTTCTTTCTTTCTTTCTTTCTTTCTTTCTTTCTTTCTTCCTTCCTTCCTTCCTTTCTTTCTCTCTTTCTCTTTCTCTCCATCTTCTTGTACAAAAAGACTAATATGGAAATGTTTTACACAATTGCACATGTATAGACTATATCACATTACTCAATCTCAAATTGGGGAAAGGGGAGAGGGAAAGAATTTGGAACTCAAAACTTTAAAAAAAGTTTTAAAAATTGTTTTAACACACAATTGGGGAAAAATAAAATATTATTTAAAATAACTAATGAAAATAAAGATGTATTTTTCCCCATCCAAGTTCACAGATCTTCTAAAATCTATCCACAGACCCTAGGTTAAAATCCTCTGGTCTAAGCAGTTTATCATCCCATAATTAGAATTATAACTCTAACTAATTTATGTTACAAAGCCATTTTCCCCCATGAGCCCTTAAAATATTCTGGAGGTCTCAGAAACCCTTTCGGTCATACTTTTTTATACAATAGTGATGCAATAGAATTCACGGCACAAGTGAAAAATCACTGAAAACTGTAGGCTGTATTGCAGGCCATGTAATCAATAAAATGGAGGACTAGACTTCTCCAAAACAGATATTGTATGTTAAATATAAAGCAACTTCAGCTTTCTCCATGATTTAGGACTCTTGGAATCCAAAAAAGATTAAAAGCAACTGGCTTCTACACTGAGCCCACTCAGCACCCTCTCTCCACCTCCCATGCTGCCTGCAGTGCAGCTACACTTAGCCAATCCAACCATCTGGCCCAAGTACCGAGATAGGGGTTAGCAAAAAAAGTAAAATCCATACCTCTTCCCCTTTCTTCTTTCCCAGTGCTGTGGTGATACTGGCTATGGGCTATAGAAGCCTTCTGGGGAACTGAAAACCAGCCAGTGGTGCAGCAGCATTCCAGGAAGAAAATTGTGCTGGGGCCTTGACAGGTAGCCAGAGCCAGCACGGAAACAGTGAGATGTGGCAGAAGCCTACTGGGCCCACAGAGCAAAAACCTGCTGGAGGGGTGAGGATGGGGAGGGATGCAGTCTGTGCTACAGCACAGGCAGGAAAAGAGAGAAAGGGGCACGGCACACGTCTGGGCTATAAAAAAGAGCTTAACACCACAACTTACCCTGCCTTTCTCTCAGAGCTTTGGAGAGCCAAGCTATGTAAACCACGCTCATGACACCAGCATGACAGTTCTCTAAACTGTTAGTGACAAGCCAAAGAACTAAGGAACAGAGCAGGACAGAATAGGTCGCCATGTTTGTGAGGGGCTATACAAGACTCCAGTAAACTTTAGGGAAAAGGCTCAGTATCCATCTGGGGTCAGTTCTTTCTACCCAGAAGTCATTTGGGGCAGAGACCAAGACTGGTGAACCATGAATTTCCCAGTGTTGGAGGAGGCTGAGATGCTTTGAGATCCAGTCCCCGAGGAAACCACCATCAGGGGAGGGAGTCAACCTGTGAACAATATTAAAAAATAAGTGTGTGGGGTGGGGCTGGAATTACCAAAGATAACAGAAGGAAGAAAACTCAAAGACCTTGAACATATGCAGAAAAAAATCAATAGAGAAAACATTAATAGCAGAAAAAATATGGCCCCCAAACCCTTTCATCTAGTAAATGAGTTCATGCATCTGTATAAAAACTACAAAACAAAGAAAAATAATATACTTCATGAGACAGAGGACCCAGTGGAATTTGAGGAGTGTGTGGAGGCACTACGCAATATTCTTGAATGCTTTAAAAGAAAAATGAGAATTATTAGAATTGAATTTATGATCTGTGCAACAAAAATAAAGGGCAGAATTTTTTTAAATGAATCTTCATTGACAAGTCTTACCACAAGAAACAAAAGAGAAAATAATAGATTGGGAAAATAAATACCCAGAAGTGAAGAACAACCTAGAAGAAGAGAGGCAAAAAACTCATTCTGCCAGCAAAGGGTATTGATCTTGAAGATAGGATGCTTGGAGACAACTTAAGGATCAGAAATCTCCCAGAAGTCCCAGAGCAAAAATCTTTAACGGCATAATTCAGGAACCCAGAACTTCTGAAAATAGATCACAAAATGCCAAAATGAAAGAATTCATAGATTGTCCCCAGAAAACAAAAATAAACAAAAAACAAGACATGTAGTGGTTAAGTCTAACAGTTCAATTAAGAAACAACAAGTCCTGTAAGTAATCAGGAGAAAGACCTTCAAATTAAAAGAAAGAGGAATGTGGGTAACACAAGACTATTCTTTATCCATCGGAAAATGCAAGAAGGAATGGAACAATGTGTTCTGGAGAGTATTAGAACCCAGGATGCAGCCCAGGATGACCCACCTTGCAAATGTTTGCTCAAACATAAATGAAAAAATTAGACATTCAATAATAAAGAGGCATTTGAAACATTATTAGAAAGAAAACCAGAACTGAAGAGATTATTTGCTTCTCAAACACACTAGACAACAGAAATGCTGGAGGAGTGAATGAACGCAGCAGCCAAGGAGAGCAACAACCACAGAATAGCAGGGATACCTTTGTAAGTGTACATAAGGAAATGGGTGAAGGCAGAAGTCAGGTGGAAGTAACAGTGACGAGACAGGTCTGGAGTAAAATGGTCACAGTGTGGTAATGTTCTGTCTACAAGTGGAACAGTATATATATATATATATATATATATATACACATGCACACACATACATACATGTGTGTTATATATAATACACACATATATGCACACATGCTTATACACATATATACACACATGGAAGTACATTACAATATGAGAAAGTGTATGAAAGCAAAAGGGGAACAAGGGGTAAGAGAGGAGAAATATTGAAGGTTAGAAAGGAGGACGAGATGATTTCTGTGGTCTCAGGAAAAGAAGACCCTATAGGAAAGAAGGAAAAGAAAAAGGAGAAAGGAGGAAAGGACTGCAAAAGTTTGAGAGGGGAGGGATGCCTTTCTTTGGTAGTGGGAGAGGACCCCATTGATGAATGCTTGTATAGGTGAAGACAGATGTTCTTTTGAAGATAGATGGAAATCTTGTGTTGGGTGGGGTCTGTGGGGTTTAGTTGCTTGAAAAGATAATTTGTCCGACCCTGGGAGGGGAGAGTTGGAATTCCAAGGAGCAAATGCCACCTGGGAGAGTGGGAGGGCATGAACCCAGGGATGAGGTTTTGAGGCAAATAGAGAAAAAATGTAACCGGAGGAAGACTACAAATGGTGAACTTTCTAATGAGTAATGTGGGGGGGTAAAGGAAGCGGAGTCCTACAATGGGATGGTGTTCTTTGTGACACCTGCAATTAAAAGCATTGTTCTGGAAGTGATGCACAAAGGAAAAGGAGAATCTGAGGTGAAGGTTCTGGATAAATTGCCTAGACGAAAGTGCCCAGAATGGATCCTTAGAAGTTTTTAAATTTTTTTTCCCTGTGGAGAATAGAAAGGCAAATAATTGTAGGTCTTAGGAAGCAGAGAATGAGTTCTAGAGTAGACTAAAAGAAAATATGAATTATGAACTAAATGAAAGAAATCATTTCTGGAAAGGGAAATAAAAATTAAGTCGAAAATACTAATGGATAGAAGTAGTTAAGGGGAGGGGAGGAAAGGCGAGTCTATTTGACTAACTAGGAGGGGGGAGGGAATTAAATAACCAGATAAAATCATGAAAGAAAAAGCAACTAATATAAAAAAATACCAAAGGGATATGAGTAACTAATGGGAGGAAGTGATCAATCATAAGAGGAACACAGTTGATGGGATTAGGGGCTCCTTAAAAAAGGATAAGCTAAAGTAACTGAAGGAACATAGTGCTTTGTTTACAGCAGAAGAGGAGAGCTCATAATTTAAAAACAATTAGAGACAAATGAAGGAAAATATAAACTTGACTCTCACAACTTTAAATGTGGATAAATCAAACAACCCAATAAAGCAAAAAGATTGATAGATTGGGTAAGAAGGTAAAAGCCTGTAATCTGATGATTACAAGAAACATATTTAAAAACAAAGACGTACATAAAATAAAACTGAGGGGATGAGAGAAATTATAATGCATCAAATGATTTCAAAGAGGCAGGAATTGCAAGCAGGTAATCCAGCAAAGCAAAAAAAAAAATTCGAAAAAATTTAAAGGAATAAACAAGGAAACTGCACTATGCTGAAAGGAATCATAACAATAAACCAATGTTGGTAATAAACATGTTCTCCAAATGTTTTAATATCCAAATTCATAAAGGAAACATTATCTAAGCCTCAAGAAGACATGACTAGTGGCATAATAGTGACAAGAGACTTCAATATTGTCTCAGTTTTGGATTAGTCTAACAGAAACGTAATCAAAAGGGAAAAGAGGAAAAATGAAAAATTGCCAGTGAATCTAGAATTAAAAGGCTTATGGCATCCTTTTTTCTGGGATGGCAAAAAGAATATACATATTTCTCAGCACTATAGTATGTGGTAAAACTGACCATATGTTAGGGTATAGAAATAATGCAAACAAATGTAAAAAGACAGAAATAGTTAGCACATCCTTTACAGACAGTAACATACTAAAAATAGTCATTGAATCAAAGATCAAACAAGAAATAGACCCAAATGAAGACATAACGATGAAATCTTAAATAATGAGTGTGTCAAAGAACAGATCAGAAACAAAAATTAAGTTAAAGGAAATGATAATGATGAAACAACATAACCAAAATTTCTGTGGTGCAACAAATGCACAAATCAAGGGAAAAATCATATCTCTACAAATATATATTAAGTAGAAAAAGAGTATTAATGAACTAAATATGAATTTAAAAACTAGAACATCAACAAGTAGACCTAAAATAAGTAAAAAAGGAAGTATTAAAAATTGAAGGATAAATAGATAAATTGGGAGGCATAGAAATGATGAATAAAAGCGAAAATACTAATAAAATGGACAATTTTTTGATTGAAAAATATTTTAAAAGAAGAGAGCAGAAAATCAAATCAATCAGAAGACCAGATAGAGAACTTAAATAATCCAATCTTAGAAAAGAAGATAGATCTAGCTGTAAATGAATTGCCAAAGAGAAAACCAAGCAATTAGTCCTGATGGATTCAGAGCAGTAGGCTATCAAACTTTTAAAGTACAATCACTATTCATACTTTACAAATTCTCAAAGATTTACAAAGAAAGCACACTATGAGAACCCTTTTATGAGAAAAATATAGTCCCAATACCTAAACCAGGGAAAGATAAAACATAGAAAGAAAACTATAGGCCAATATCATTCATGTATAGTAGACTTAAAAATTTTAAACAAAATCCTGTTAAATGCACTACAGAGATTAATCCAAGAAATCATTCATTATGATCAAGTAGGATTTATGTTATATTCAAAGCAAAAACACCTAAGTCCACATCTTAACATTTTAGCAGATATAAAAAAGCTTCTGACAAAGCATAATGGACATACTTGTGAATTCCCTAGCTTAACGTTTTTTGAGTGTATATAATAAAAACCCTATGAAGTATAGGCATAAAGGGACCTTTTAAAATATCATATAAAGCACCTATTTAAAACCAGAAACAAGAATCATATTCAATAGGGATAGTCTAGAACATTTTCCCAATAAAGACAGAAATGAAGCAAGAGTGTCCATTCTTTCTGTTATTATTCAATATTTTTCTGGAAATAAAAGAAAAATATCAAAAATATAAAGATAAGTAAAGGGGAAATAAAACTATCCCTATTGGCTGATGATGTGATGTTATACTTGGAAAATCTTAGGGAGTCAGCAAAGATACTGACTGAACCAATGAATAATTTTAACAAAGTTGCAGGTTACAAAATAAATCCTCAAAAATGAACTAAATTTCTACATAACAATAACAAAATATAAGAAACAAAAATAGGGAAATATTCCAAATGACTACAAAATACATAATATGTCTAGAAATGAACCTGCCAATGTGCACAAAAGACTTGTACAGATCCCATTATGAAGTGCCTCTAAATGAAATTTTAAAACAAAGAAACCAAACAAACCATAAATAACAGGAGGAATATTCAGTACCCATGGCTAAGAGATGCTGATATAACAAAAATGACAATATTTCCAAAATTAATTTACCCTTTTAATTCTATGCTAATCAAATTACCAAAGAATACTTTATAGAATTTGATAAAATACTAACAAAATTGATTAATTGTATTTTAAAATACAAGATTTGCAATTCATTTCTGAATCAACTATCTGGGTCTTGTCAGACTAACAACTTATTATAATAACAATCAAAATCAATTTCAAAATAAGACAATAAGAATAATAAGATATTGAATGAAAATGAGATAACTTCAATCAAACTTATTTAAATTAGGTACCATCTTGAAGGTTTTCTAGCATAGAGTTCAAATAAAAGAAGGATTTAAATTCCATTCTTGTCTTCTAGCTACTTCTGTTTTCAGAGATTATTAGTTAGGTCGTGTCAAGTCCTACTCAGAAGTCTCCTAAAAGGTATTCATGATCACTCAAAGAATTTGGCCTAATTGTTCACAGAGAAAGAAAAAAAAAATATATGAAGAATGTCTATTGCCAAAGTAGCACGACATCACACAAGATCACAGCTTTTGAACTGAAAGTGATCTTGGAAGTCACCTTGTCCAAATCCTTCATTTTATACATAAGAAAACAGGCCCAGAGAGAGTTAAATGATGTGCCCAACCTTGCATCCTGGCTCAGCTACTTTCTATATAGTTGAATAATAAGTAACTATAATAGCAGTAACCGAGTTGCCGAGCCGGGGTTAGAAGCCATGCCCAGTGACTCCAAATCCAGGGTTCATGACCCTGTACCACTCTGTGTCTGTGATATACAGTATGATGTGCAACCTGTACAGTTGGTCTATTAGTGGGCACTTAGCGTTTGCATAATTAGATGCTGTGCATGCATAATAAGGTAGGTCTAGGCTGGTGGCAGGATTGTATTTGGGAAATCTGTGCTTTTAATTACCTCAAGTTTCTCTCTGAAGCAAAGACCCATGTTTTTGACAGCATTTTTCAAGTGATACTATACGGCTACAATTCACAGAATACCTTTGTCTTGAAATGCATATGGGTTAGAAAGATCAACATCATAAGTACATGATGGCAAAGGAACAGTTTCTGTGTAAAAGATAGGAATATCTTAGTGCACTGGAAGTTCAATATGAGCCAACAGTGTGACATATTGAAAGTTAGTGTGATCTTACAGTGCATTAAGAACCATGCGCTATCCAGGACTCTAGACTTGATGCGATAACTTTTGTGTCCTTCATGTGATTAGATCATACTTGGAGTATTTTGCTTAGCGCAGTACACCACATTTTAGCAAACACATTGAAAAGCTAGTGCAGCATGCCTGTGGGAGAAAGAAAGGTAATAATGATGAGAGAGTTGGAGAACAGAGAAGAAAAGACAGAGAACAGGAGGGTACCATTGTTGTTTGAAGGATTTAATTTATTCTGCTCGGTCCTAGGAAGCAGAACTGGGAATAGTGGATTAAAATGGCAGAAAAGCAGATGTCATCTTGATGTAAGGAAAACTTTCCAAGAATTAGAGGTGCCCAAGACTGAAATAGGTTGCCTTTGTGGAACCAAGATGGTGGGATAAAAGTAGAAATTTGTCTGAGCTCCTGCTCCAAATACCTGTAAAATATCACTCTAAACAAATTTTAGAGCTATAGAACCCACAAAGTGACAGAAAGAAACAAATCTCTTGCTGAACACAGCCTGACACTCCATCAGGAAGGGTCTGTCACACTGAGGTGGAAGCTGAGCAGAGTTCCAAATGAGCCACATGGTCCCAGACCTGGGGCAGCCCTGACCAGTACCACAGACTGACCAGAGCAGACTTCAGGAGAGTGAATCACTGGCAACTGTGGTGGTTTCCTGACTTCTCAACACCATAAACACCTAAGAGAAAGTAAAAGGTCAGGGGGGAACTCTGTTGGAACTGGGTGGAGAAGAGCATGGTCTAACCCCTGCCCCTGGGGTGAGAGGTGGCAGAGGTGTGGCAGCTGTAGTTCCTGCCCTGTACCTACTTCTGGAGCTCTTGGCATGCAGTTTATAGGGGGACCAAACAACCATTCAAAGGGTAATCACTCTTGCTTTGACCTGCTTGGATCTGGATCACAGTTTTGGCTGGTGGTCCTGGGATGTGTGAGTAGTGTGCTAGAGCTTGGGGTGCCTGTAGAGAGGGTACCCTCCTCATAGCTCTGGCAACTGTGAAAACCCCAGCTTTTGGGACACAGCTCTCTCTACTCTGGAAGCAGAGTTCTACTGAGGCAAAGAGCGCAAAAGTGAAGCAACTGGCTGGCAAGTACAACAAAGAGAGGAAGCACAATCAGACCATTGAATCCTTTTTTGGGGACAAAAAGGATCAAAACATGGAACCAGAAGAAGTCAACAAAATCAAAACTCCTGCATCAAAAGCTTCCAAGAAAAATATGAGCTGGTTACAGACCATGGAGGAGCTAAGAAGGATTTTGAAAATCATGTTAAGAGAAGTGGAGGAAAAATTGGAAAGAGAAATGAGAATGATGCAAGAAAATCATGAAAAGCAAGTCAATAGTCTGCTAAAGGAGACCTAAAAAATACTGAAGGCAATAATACCTTAAAAATAGACTAACTCGGGGCGGCTAGGTGGCGCAGTGAATAGAGCACTGGCCCTGGAGTCAGGAGTACCTGAGTTCAAATCCGGCCTCAGACACTTAACACAAAAAAACTAGCCGTGTGACCTTGGGCAAGTCGCTTAACCCCAACTGCCCTCCAAAAAGCAAAAAAAAAAAAAAATAGACTAACTCAAATGGCAAAATAGGCCAGAAAAGCCAATGAGGAGAAAAATGCCTCAAAAAGTCAAATTGCCCAGATGAAAAAGGAATTTCAAAAACTCACTGAGAGAATAACTCCTTCAAAATTAGATTAGAGCAAATGGAAGCTAATGACATTATGAGAAATCAATATAATATAAAACAGATCCAAACAAATGAAAAATAATAGAAGGCAATGTGAAATATCTGATTGGAAAAGCCACTGACCTGGAAAATAGACCCAGGAGAGATAATTTAAAAATCATTGGAATAGGTTGCCTTTGTAAACAATACCTGTTTACCCTCAGTTGAAGATCATTCAATAGAAGTTGCATGATAACTTGTTAAAAATGTTACAGAGAGGGTCTCTGTTTAGCTATGGTTTGGCTTAGGTGACTTTTGAAATCACCTCCAACTGTGAGTTGCTGCAGTTTTAGGACTTTAGCTCATGGTTTTTTGTCCCTACTGAACATGTCCTGAAGGAACAAGAACAACAACAATAAGATTTTAAAATTTTCAAAGCACCGTATAACTGTTATTTCATTTGGCTCTCCCAACAAGTCCCTATTTTATAATTATCCCTATTTCACAGATGAGTAAACTGAGACTGAGTGATGAAATGATTTGCCCAGAGTCACCCAACCAGTGTCTGAGGAGAGATTTAAACTCAGGTCTCCATGACTCCAAGTTCAAAACTTAATCCACTGCAGAATCTAACTGTCTAGAAAAAGGTGTGGCCTTGGAAATTATGATCAGGTGTGTAATTTTTGCTGTGCCTAAGGCACAAAATTATGCCAGGACCTTAGAGTATCTTACTGCCGCAGCCACAGCCATAGTCACAGAAGGCAAATAGCATCCATAGCCTTCTGGTTGCCTTTCCAGAACATGGTAACAAAAATGGAATAGAAAATAGTCTGAGGACTATAAACCATGTTAGCCTTTCTGGCTCTCTGTTAAAAGACCCTAGCTGATACTTCATTCTATTCTAATATAGAACATAATATTCTGAATGCTTTATTCTCATCTATTATTATAGACCATAGTAATCTAAATTCCAGGAATGGAAAGGACAGTTGGCATAGTGTGCTGGTAGAGTGGAGAGGCGGAAGCTCCAAGGAATTTGGTGGTTAGGAGCTATGGGAAACTGAGATTTCTTGGTGATATAAACTCTTGGGCCTCTTCTTTATTCTAGCTGAACCTCAGATCAGACACTTTTCTTCCTTAGATTCTAGGAAATGATCAGCCTATTTTCCTTCCTATGGTCTTATGGCCATCACAAATTGTTGCATGGCAACATTTCCCTCCTTCCCCAATATAAACTGGAATAATCCTTAACTCAGTTCTATTAGAGGTTATATGTGTGTGTTTATATACACATGCATATATAGGTATATATTATATAATATGCATATATACACATGATATGCATATATACATATAAATACATGTACATAATATGAATATATACACATGATATGCATATATACACACATATATGTGTGTGTTTGTTATTAGTAGAAACATATATGTATATATTTCTTTTAATAACAAGAAAAAGGAAATGAAGAATCAAAAGATTGTTCTTCATTGCCTCTTCCTAATGAATCTCCTAAACCTTTGTGCTATTTTCCTATATTAAAAGCTAAAGACATTTAAAGATATTAATTGTGGATCTTATTACACAGAGGACCCAAGTCAGATTAATCTAAGTTTCAGCAGAAAAGCTATTGCTTACATACTACCATTCTTTTCGACGTTTGGCTTTTGTTTCTCTTTTCTCATTGTTCACTCCATTGGCTATAACACCTATCCAACCAGACTACTGTACAATGTGAAGGAGTTTGCAGATCCTCTACATGATTGTATGCCACCATGGCGGGGGTGGGGAGAGGGTAGGAAGGGGAGAAAAATCTGAAACTCAAGTGACTCTGGAACTGAATCTTGTAAATTAAAAGTAAACAAACAAGTCAATAAAATTTTTAAAAAAAGAAAAGCTATTGCTAGCCTTTACATTTCATCATAGGTAACAGCAAGACTGAATAGTGCATGGGATGCCTGACTTGGAGTAAGGTCAGACCTGAGTTCAAATCCTACCTCAGACACTAGCTTTGGGATCCTGGGGAAGTCACTGAATTTCTCTGGACCTAAGTTTGAATGGTAAAAGATGGGGTTTGGAACTTTCAGCCTCTAAGGCCCCTTCCAGCTCTAAATATATGACTCTATAATCATTCTAGGACCTCTCAGTAGGGTGGTAGTTGCTCCATATTAAGGGTTAATGCAGGCAAGGACTTCTGGGTGGTGAAGTAAGACTTCTGGGATCACAGTTAGAAGGGATCTTAGGATTTATCTAATCCAAATTCATTTTAAAGATGAAGAAAGTGGTTTAAAGCTGTAAGGGACTAGGACATTTATTTGGTCTTAACCTTTTATTTTTCAGACAAGCATACAGTATGGAGCTTTGTGGGATTGTTGAGGTCATTGCTGTAGCTGGGGTTTGTTATTCTTAACTTGTTTTCAGTTGTGTCTGACTCTTTGTGATCCTTTTTGGGGTTTTATTGGCAAAGATCCTGGAGCAATTTGCCATTCCCTTCTCCAGCTCATTTTGCAGATGGGGAAGCAGAGGCAAACAGGGTTATGTGACTTGCTCAGGGTCACACAGTTAGTAAGAGCCTGAGGCTGGATTTGAACTCAGGTCTTCCTGACTCCAGGCCCAGAACTCTATCTACTCTACTACCTATCTGCCTAGCCATATTTATTTTGTGCCTCCTATAGTAGACAGCAGATGCAAGAGTCAACAAACTATTGCCTGAGGGCCATTTTAATGGCCTATCTCTCGTAACTCTTCTACTTTACTTGCACCCTCCATGTTGCCCTCCTATTATTTGACCTGCCCCCCCCTCCAAGGATCCTTATTTTATTCTTGCATTTCCTTACATCTATGCTTCTGTATCCTGCTTTAACTTATTTCCTCACTGTCCCCTCTAAGGATCCCTCCCTTATTCTCCTTCATCACCCACCCCCACTGGAAGGACAAGCAATTCAATACAGGCTGTACATGTGTAATTATACAGGACATCTCCACAGTGGACATATGGTGAGAGGCTGATTATATGTCCCTCCTTCCTATCCCATCCCCATCTTCTTCTATTTTCTATCCAGTCCCTGTCCCTTTACAAAAGTGTGTACTTCCAGCAACCTTCTCTCCCCTGCCCTCCCCTCCATCATCCCACCTCTCATCCCCATCACTCCTACTCTCCTGTGTGGCAAGATACCCAGTTTAGAGTTTATGTCATTCCTTCCCTAAGACAAATTCAATGAGAGTAAGGCGGACTCTTTCCCTTTTGCTTTCCTGTTCTTCCCCTCCATTGTAATAATTATCCCTAGCCTCTTCTGTATGAGATGATTAATCCCATTCTATCTCTCCCTGTCTCCTCTCATCCTAATCCTCTCCCACCTCAGAATTTCACCTTTTAGAGTATCATCCCTTCCTATTCAATTGATCCTGTGCTCTCTATATATTCATATATACACATACTCAGATATGTGTTTGTATGCATATATAAAGCCTCCTATATAGACATATGTGTATGTATATGTATATGTATATGTATATGTATATGTATATGTAT
>CM053594.1:297683717-297699785 GCA_028646575.1 Pseudocheirus occidentalis | reverse complement strand
TTTTGCCATTTGAGTTAATCTATTCTTTAAAGTGTTGTTTTCTTCAGTCAGGTTGCTGATTCTCTTTTCGTGATTTTTGTGCATCATTCTCATTTCTCTTCCCAACTTTTCCTCCACTTCTCTTATTTGGTTTTCAAAGTCCTTTTTCAGTTGATGTATACCTTCTAGGCATTCTTCAATTGTCTTGGAAGCATTTGGTGTGGGAGTTCTGAATTCTAGGCTGTCTTCCTCCCATTCCATGTTTTGATCCTTTTTGTCCACAAAAAAGGATTCTAGAGTTATATTGCTGTTCTTATTTTGCTTCTTTTTCCTCATGTTGGCCAGTCAATTAATTGGTTGGGTTTTTTTAGCTCTGTGAAACTCTGCTTCCAGGGGTAAACCCCAAATTGCTCGGGTTTTCCCAGCTGCCAGAGCTATTAGGGGGGTGTTGCAAGTCCCTCCAGCTTTGGCTTGCTGAAAGCGCACCCCAGGACCACCACCCAAGACCATGATCTGGATCCAGGACACTCAGCACAAGAGCACTTGGCACTGATCAATCAATTCAGTCCCCCTGTGGAGTCTGCAGGCCAGGGGCTCTGAAGCATCCTGGTCGGGGCTGCTGCCAGTTCCAGCAGTTCCCTTTCCCCACTGCTTCCTTGCCCTGGGGGCAGATTGGCCAAAATGCTTTTCTTTCCCCAAATTAATTTTCAAAGTTTCACTTTCACTAACCATCTCTGACCCTGGTTTGCGGGATTTTAAGATACCCACAGGCAGGTGCTTTAGATCTTCCCTGAAGTATACTCAAGCTGCGGCTTGGGAGGCTCAGCTCCTCCTGGCCACTCTAGGGCCTGGCCTGGCCACTGCTGCCATTTTGGGCTGGACCAGTCTCTGCTTTGGTGCGAGCTGCCCCTCTCCTGTCCCCGTTCCTCACACCTTGGCAGATGTGGAGGTGCTGGAGGCTGTAGAGCCTCTCCTCTGAAGACTGGCTGTGGCGCAGCGGGGCTTGGCTTAGCTCAGCTCAGCTCCTTCCTACCGCCCCAGGCCTGGCCACATTGTTTTCTTCAGTCAGGCTGTTGACTTGCTTTTCGTGATTTTCTTGCATCATTCTCATTTCTCTTCCCAATTTATCCTTCACTTCTCTTACTTGACTTTCAAAATCCTTCTTGAGCTCCTCTATGGCCTGCAACCAGTTCATTTTTTTCTTGGAGGCTTTTGATGCAGGAGTTCTAACTTTGATATCTTCCTCCCATTCTATGCCTTGATCCTTTATGTCTCCCCAAAATGATTCTACCATATTTTTGTGCTTCTTCTGTTTGCTCATATTGGCAGCCAATTACTTTACTTTTGAGCTCTTTGCCATGGAAGAACTATTCCTCTAGAACGGAGAGAGCTTTGTCCCAAATCACTGGGGTTTTTGCGGCTGCTAGAACTATTAGGAGGGTGCCTTCTCAATAGACCCCACAAGCTCTGGCTCATTGGCCACACAACCCAGGACCACCACCAAAGACCATGATCGAGATCCAAGCAGGTTAAAGCAAGAGCAGTTACCCCTCTGAATGATCACTTGGTCCCCATAAGATCTGCAGGCCAGGATTTCCTGAAGCAGCCATGTAGTGCAGCCTCCATGCCACTGCTGCTTCTCACCCCCGGGGCAGGGGCCAGACTGCACTCTTCCAATAGAGTTCCACACTGACCTTTTACTTTGGCTTTTATGGGTTGAGAAGTTTATGTGAATCATCATAGCTGCTGACGATTTACTCTCCTTAAGTCTGCTCTGGCAGGTCTGAGCTGCTGGTCTAGGCCACTCTGCGGCTGGAACCACATGCCTCACACAAGACTGTGCTCAGCTCCCAGCCTTGTGCAATAGATCCTTCTTGTCCACTGGGCTTACTTTATTGGGATATTTGTTTCTCGCTGTCACTTTGTGGGTTCTGCAGCTCTAAAGTTTGTTTAGAGTCATTTTTTTACATGTATTGGAAGTGACTGGAGTGGGAGCTCATGCCAATTTTGTGCTTCTACTCTGCCATCTTGGATCTGCCCCCCATGACAATCTTTCAGGTGTTTGAAGACAGTTCTCCCAACCATTTTCAATCTCCCTCTAAGTTGTTAGCATTTATCCATCTTCTGAAGTCATTTTGTTTTTCATTATTGTTCAGTTCTTTCAATTGTGCCTAATACTTCACAATCTCATTTGGAGTTTTCTTGGTAAAGATACTAAAGTCATTTTCTATTTCCTTCTCCAACTTATTTTATAGATAAGGAAACTGAGGCAAACATGGTTAAGTGACTTGCCCACAGTCACACAGCTAGTAAGTGTCTGAGGATGGATTTGAATTCAGGTCTTCCTGGCTCAAGGCCCCAATACTATATCCACTGTACCACCTAGCTGCCACATTTTGTCTACTTGGCATACATATTTTAGACTCGTTAGTCTAGTTACATGGTTTTGCCAATGTAAGTCTTTTAAGGGCACAGAGTATTTCCTTCATGACTTTGTATTCCAGTATCTTTTCATTGTTTGACACAGAATAGGTATGTAATAAATGCCTACTGAAATGAATTGATATTTTTTACATTCTCCTTACATATACATCAGAGAGTTTAAAGCTGAAATTTAGAGGCAGAATTTCCCTGTACTAAAAAGAATACTGGGTTCAAATCCCAGCTCTGACATTTACTGACAGCATTATCTTGTACAAATCACTATACTGTCATCTCTGGGCCTCACTTTCCTCATCTATAAAAAAAGAGGTTGGAATAAGCAGCCTCTAAGGTCCCCTGGGACACAAGAGCTCTGGCTTGGAGCCAGGAGGACTCATCTTCCCAAGTTCTGATTTGGCCTCAAACACTCACCAGCACTCTGACCCTAGGCCTTTGCCTTTTAAACGCAGCCTGCCTCAGTTTCAACATCTGTAAAGTGGAGATGACAATAGCACCCATCTCAGAGAGTTTTATTGAGGAGAAAATGAGATGATATTTGTAAAAGTACTTTGTAAACCTTACCTTGCTATATGGAAGCTAGTTATATGTGTGTGTCTGTGTATATATATATATATATATATATATATATATATATATACATATATATATGTATAGTTATATATGTAAACACACATCCTTTGTGTTATCTTGAACATTCATTCCTAGCCTCAATTCGTTCAAATATTACTACTCATAAGACAGTTAACTATGAAGACAATGATGCAGAAAAGACACAGGCAATAGGCAGGGCATATTGCAGGTGATTTATCTGCTTACCTGACCTTTTTTCTGCCTTCTATAGCCATTTTTCAGAAATACATACATACACACATACATATATACACACACATATATATGTATATATATTGTATATATGTATGTGTATATATATATACATATATATGCACATATTTAATGAGTTCACTGGGGATAGTCATATCTTTGGGAAGTTCTCCCTTCTCTTCTTCAATATTTGTGTCTTCAAAGGTTGTCAAAGAGGCAGAGTCAAAATGATAGAGCACAGGCAGCAACCCAGCTGAACCCTCCCAACATTCTCCTCCAAATCACTAAAAATAATGCCTTAAATTACATTTTAAAGCAGAAGAACCAAGAAAAGGTCAGAGAGAGACATTTTTTCTAGCTGAAGACAACTGGCAGGAAAGGTCTTTACACCTGGGGTAGGGGCTCACCCAGAGCCCATGCCATGGCAACACTGGCATCAGGCCTGGGAGGCAGCTGTGAGTGGCAGCAACAGCAGCAGTTTCAGGAGCTCTCAGCTCAAAGATGGTGAGGAAATCAGTAAACTTGTCAGAAAGACAATACAGGGGATCCTTCGCTGGCACAGCTAGGGCTAATCGGCAGTTCTATTGCTCATATGTAGTGCTGGGTCACAGTTCCAAGGCAGAGAGGAGCACCAGCACAGTCCCAGAGTCAAGAGGTGCCTGTGGCTGTGGAGGACCCAGGACCCTTCCTGAGTAAAGACCAGAGGGCAGATCAGGAAAGCAGTGACCATGGCTTTCCTTAGATCATACCATATTGGAAGTGCTGAACGTTTTCAGACCTCCCGAACTAGCTCTAAAACAGTCATGTGAAAAAGCCTGAAGCTTAGGGTAGTTCCTTCCCACTCCCAGGGGAGCAGAGCCCAACAGAAAGTTCAAAGTCAAGAAAAAAAGCTGAAAAATGAGCAAAAAAAACCCCACAAAGAACTTAATCATAAAAATGTACTGTGGTAGTAGACCAAGACATAAACTCAGAAGGAGACAATGTCAAAACAGCTTTAAGCAAAGCCTTGAGGGAAAATACTAATTGGACCCAAACCCAGATGAGTGGTAGAGGAAAAACTGGGGAAATAAATGAGAATGCTGCAAGAGAATGACAAGAGAATGAAAATCTTGATAAAAGAGGCACAAAAAGTGAAGGAAACAACTTACAAAACCAGAATTGCCTTCCTGGTAAAAGAAGCATGAAAATTCACTGAGGAAAAGAACCCCTTCAAAAGTAGAATTGAACAAATAGGAAAGAAGGTACAAATCATGCCTGAAAAATAATTCTTTAACATTAGAACTGGGCAAATGGAAGCTAATGACTCCATGAGACGCCAAGAAACAATACAATCAAATCAAAATGAAAAAAAGTAGAGGAAAACATGAAATAAATCATCAGAAAAAGAATTTACCTGGAAAATATATTTAGTTGAGATAATTTCAGAATTATCAGACTACTTGAAAGCCATGAACAAAAACAGAGCCTCCACATCACATTTCAAGAACTTATCAAGTAAGACTGCCCTGATATCTTAGAACCAAACTGCAGTTAGGTCCGAGCCAATGAATGACTAGAGAAAAGCTGAATTGAGGCATGTTGTGGCCTGAAGTCAACTTCACTTTTTCTGTTGGCCTTTTCTTTTTAAAAAATAAGTTTTTAATGATGCTTTTTGTTTTTTTCCATCACCATAGTTTCCTCCCAGTATCCCTTCCCCTCCTTTTCCCAGAGAGCCATCCTATATAACAAATAGTATTTTAAAAATCTGGCTCCAGACACTTACTAGCTGTGTGACCCTTGGCAAATCACTTAGACTCCACACGCCTCAATTGTCTCATGTGTAATATGGGGATAATAACAGCATTTACCTCAAAAAGTTTTGGTGAGGATAAAATGACATGTAAAGGTGAACCTGAGGCCCACTACTAGATGGAATATGCTTCATTTACTATGAAAGGTCTTCACTGTGTCCATCCTTATTTCTTATGATGTGCATGCAACTGTGTTCAAGTCTAAAGGGATAATTCCTTCCACAAGTAAATCGCATTTAATCCGTATTAACTTTCTCAGGTTATTTAGGCTCCTGATAAACCACTATTATCCAGGAACTGTCATAATATCTTTGTCTAATCTCCATTCCCCTTTAGCATATGGCTTCCTTCACTTCAATTTTAGTTGTTTTTCAGGAACCCAAATAACGTTTGCTTCCATACTGCTTTGGGATACCATTTCTAAATATAATAAGGTAATCTGGTAAAAAAGAAAAAATATTTCATTTTAAATGTTTATTCTGATTTTCTACCCATTTATTATCACTTTCATTTCTTTCCACGATATCCTGTAGAGATTGTGAGGTCCTCAAGATTTTCTGGACTGCAGATGACACTGCGCTGGTTACATCAAGCCAGAGAACACTGTAGACCCTGCTAAATGGGATCACTCCATAGTCTCTGAAAAGTTCAGCCTAAGTACAGACCTTGGAATGTAGTGGAAGAAATCAATCAATAAACATTTAGTAAGTACCTTTGCATGCCAGACATCATATCAGGTGCTAGAGGACAAAAAGATAAAAATAAAATAACTCCTGCCTTCAAGGAGCTTGTATTTTATGGGGAAAAGCAACAGATGCATCTAGACCAATACAGAGTATATGCAAAATATATACAGGTAAATACAAAAATTTTTGACAGACTTGGGGGGAATGTAGTGTAGAGGTGGAGAAGGCAGCCCTTGAATTGAACTCTCAAGGAAGTTATGACTTTTTTTTTTTTGCTTTTCTTGGAGGGGGGAAGGTAGGGGAATCAGGGGGCTAAATGACTTGCCCAAGGTCACAAGGCTAGTTTTTTGTTGTTAAGTGTCTGAGGCCAAATCTGAACTCAGGTCCTCTTGACTCCAGGGCTGGTGCTCTATTCACTGCACCACCTAGCCACCCCGAATTTATGACTTCTTAGAGAAAAGAATGAGGAAGGAATAGATTCCACTGAGGAGAAAGTCTATAAAAAGACAGGAAAATAAGGGATGGGACGTTGTACATGAATAACAGTAGGTAGGCTCGCATGGAGGGGAGATAGTTTGGAACCAGACTATAGAGGGCTTTGAACTCTAAGGCCTATTGGTCTTTTACCCTATATAGACAATAGAGATCCGCAGGAGTGCTATGGGCAAAGCAATGGCATCAACCGTCTTGTGCTTTAGGACAAAGATTCCCAAACTTTTTGGTCTCAGGACCATTTTATTTTGTTTTGTTTTTAAGTTTTCCAAAGCACTTTATTTTATTTTTTACTTTTCAACATTCATTTTTATAAGATTTTGAGTTTCTACTTTTTTTTCTTCCACCTTCCTTCCATCCCCTGTCCTCCACAAGACAGCAAGCAATTATATAGGTTATACATGTACTGTCGTATTAAACATTTCCACATTAGTCATGGTGTGAAAGAAGAATCAGAACAAAAGGGGAAAACCCCAAGACAGAAAGAAACAAAGGGGAAACAGTCTGCTTCCATTGCCATTCAGACTCCATAGCTCTGTCTCTGGATGTGAATGGCATTTTTTTAGGACACTTTTGATACTCTTAAAAATTCATGAAGACCCTAAAGAACTATTTCTATTTCTTGTTTATGTGGGTTATATCTATTGAGATTTACCATGTTAGACATTAAAACTGATCATTTCAAAAACACTTTTGCTATTTTAAAAATGACAGTAGTAAAACCATTATATGTTGACATAAGTAATATTTTTTTATGAAAAATAATTACATTTTCCAGAAAAAGAAAAATAATAGGAAGGTTGGTATTATTTTACATATTTTTGCAAATCTCTCTAATGTCTTGCTTAGTAGAAGAAGACAGCTGGATTCTCATATCTGCTTCTGCATTCAATCTGTTGTTTTTGTTCAAGTCTATCAAGAAATCTGGCCTCACATAAATATGCAGCTGGAAAAGGGAAGATATTTTAATAGGCAAAAATAACATCTTAGTTTTATTATGAAAATAATTTCTTCCTCACAGATGCCTTAAAAGGGTTTCAGGGATCCCCATGGGTGCACAGACAACACTTTGAGAATATCAAAGTGCATTAGGAATTTCACTTGGGTGGTTATGCGGAGAATAGACTGGAGTTGAGAGAGATGAAGTAAGGGGACCAATTTGGATGTCATTGCACCAGTCTAGGTAAGAGGTGATGAAGGAAGCTGTGTGAACAGAAGGTGATAACTATGACATAGTCAGAGAGTCAATGAGCATTTATTAAGTGCCAGGGGCTATGCTAAACCCTGGGGATGCAAATAAATGCAAAAAGCCATAAAAGCAAACAAGAAAGAAGGTTTCTATCCTCAAGGAGTTCACAGTTTAACAGAGGAAACAATATATAAAAGATGCAAGAGATAGCCCTTACCCTCAAAGAGCTTATAATCTAATAGTGAAGATAATATATTATCCACTATGCACAAACAAGATATATACAGGATAAAAATGGGAGATGATCACAGAGGGAAGGCACTAGCATTAGGAGATGAAATGGGAAAAGCTTCTTTCAGAAGGTGGAATTTCAGTTGGGACTTGAATGATCTTAGCACAGTACCTTGACCATAGTGGAGAACCTGCAACCTCGAGGCCATATGTGGCCCTCTAGGTCCTCAAGTGTGGGCCATTGACTGAATCCAAACTGCACAGAACAATTGCTTTTATTAAAGGGAAATTTGGATTCAGTCAAAGGGCTGTGCTGGAGGCACTTACTACTGGAGCTTAATAAGTGTTTATTGAATAAATGAATTAATTAATGCACTATGCTGTGTACTGAGGATACCAGTACAAAGAATAAAAATAAATCTTACTTGAAAGGAGCTTACCTGCTAATAATGATTCAAATAGTCTGGCCACAATATCAGTAATAATAGCAGCAGCATCTCCAATAAGGAGATGAAGAGTTTCTATTGTCCAATTGATACACAGTTGGATGGACCATCCATAGAGCTCGTCCATGATCATGGAAGATTGACTGTGGACTAGTCAGAAATTAACTCTGGGCAAAGTGGAGTGGATGAGCTTTGGAAAATTGCTCCAAACTTTTAATGACTCCCAAGTTTCTCCCTAAAATAAATGTCTAATTTTATCATACCAATATTCTTCCAGTGGTGCTTTATAGCACCAAGTCAGTCAATGCCTCTGTCAACTGAGAATTAAAATGTAAGGTTATCCACAGGGCAATGGGGAAGAACATGATGGGCAAAAAAATTGTCAACAGATTTACTAATGAAGATTTATGTGGGGAAAAATAGCATTAAGATAATTTAATAAGCCAACAAAAAGCCTAAAATATTTCACAGATGTAAAGTGCAAAGCACACATTAAACAACAGTAGATAATAAATGTGTTACTTTTAATTTATTTTAATGCTAAGTATGTTTACCTTTTACAAGTAGATTCTTTTGCCTGTGTTTGATTACTAAGCTGACACTACTACTCTTGAGGGAGAAAAATAACAAATAAAAAATCCCCTTTGTTATCTCCATCTTTAAATGCTCATAGAGAGACATTGTAAATGGCCTATAAACCGAAGAAACTAGAACAGAGAGAGAGAGAGACAGAGAGAGAGAGACAGACGAGAGACACCGACAGACAGAGACACAGAGACACAGAGAAAGACTGTTTGACTGGCAAATTTTTGTTCATAGAAGAATTCCTCCTTTGGAGGAAAGTTCCCAATTAGATAACTGACTGTACCAAAATCCTGAAGCACAGTTCAGTGAATGAACATTATTAATGACGTCTCCAGAGAATGCATGATCTCAGTTAGAGAAGGACTGGATTACGAGAGATCTCCTGAGAGAGGGAGAAAACAAAACCCAGTTCATCAATGACTTATAAGGAGACTGAAAGGACTTGGGGGGAGGGGAAGGAAGGGAACGGGGAACCATTTCTATGAGAGCATGCTTTTCTAGGACAATTAACAGTTACAGAAAGAAGTGGAGAAAAGTGAAAAAAAACTGAAATGATGACAAATTACTTCTAAAAGTTGATCTTAAAATTTAACTTTTAATAGCTTAAAACTGTGCAGACTTTTTGGGCACCCTCTGGAGTGTTGAGCATTTGAAAAGTCCTTTGCTTTCATTCTCTCATTTGATCCTCCTGACAACCCAGAAAAGCAAATGCTTCAGGTATTATTATCCCTGTTTTATAGATGAGGAGATTGAAGCTTAGAGACATTAAGTGACTTGTTCATGATCAAAGAGCTAATAAATGCCATCAGTAGGATTTAAACTAGCTGTCTCCTGATACCATTAGCTCTCTTTCCTTTGCATCCCCCTGCTGAGAAAGCAGGAAATAATAAGAAGAAAAATCAACATCAGGAGAAATCAAATCAAATTATTTCAAAAAGATATTTTTCCAAAATTTAAGTTTATAACATTTCTTTTTCTTTTGTTATGGTGTATTTAAGTTTTAGTATTTAAGTTCAAAAAATTAATTTTTAAAAGATATTATTCTAATCATATACAATTTTCACCTCTAAGTCTTTTCTTATTTTGGTCATTTAATTTATCCCTTACACTTGTCTAGTTCCCATATTTCTTTTAATTTTTTGTCATATGACGTCAGAAACTTTAGGAAAAGTAGCATGTGATACCACATAAAAACTCCCACTATGTGCCAGGCACTGTGAGAAGCCCTGGAAATATAAATAAAGACAAAAACTAGACAAAGAAAAAAGAAGAAAGTGTTTGCTCTTAAGATGTTCACAGTCTAATGGAGGGAACAAAATACAAAAGACACAAAAACCGATCCTTCCCATTCAGAACATGCAGTAGCTGTGGGGCCCTGGGCAACCTCCTGAGTCTCAGTATCTTCAAAAAAGGAAGGAAGGAAAAAAACATTTATTAAGTACTTGCCAGGTGGTTAATATTATCTGCCAGACACAATTATTCTCTCATTTATTATTTCTTTTTATAATTGTTATTTGTAATTTATTACTATATATCATCTCATTTAATCCTCACAACAACTTTGGAGAGTAGGTGCTATTATTATTCCCATTTTACAGCTGAAGAAACTGAGACAGACAGAAGTCTGATATAGCCAGGGTCATACAGCTAATGAGTGACAAAGATTGGATTTAATAATAAGGTTTCCTGACTCAAGGTCCCAGAAGCCATTAATCTCCTTTATATGAACATTTGCAAAGTATTTTCACATCTGTGGTCTCTTTTGATCATCATCCTGGAAGGTAGGCAGAATTAGCTTTAGCTCTTTACTGATCCTCATCCCTTTACAGACATGGGAGCTGAAATTCAGGAAATGCAAGTGACTTGTATAGCTCCTGTGGCTTTTCATGACTGCCTGGTTTCTATTCTCTCATCATATACATTCTTTGCCCTTATTTTCAAAGCACAATTTACCTTTTTGGTGTATACACAGAAGTAATCCAAGTTCTCTCTTGCATCTTGGATAAAACATTATGTTCTAAAATACAAAATATTCAGAGAGATTTCAGAAGAAAATCAACATAAAGGTTCTTATTTTCATCATGCAGTTGTTTTACTCAAATAGAAGAATTTTGTTTGGCCACAACTCTTCAATTGATTGTGAATTCTGAAAATCCTGGATTACTGGTATATAAAGAAATATAACCCCAAAGAACGACATGCATTTCCTAAATTATGATCTGATAAACTGCTTAGTATGCAAGCCATTCAATCTCTCTGGATTTCATGTTCCTCAGGTTTAAAATGAGAGGATGAGGAAACAGGACTCTATAACCTCTGAAATTTCTTCCTGCTCCACATTGATGATTCTGTATCAGTTTGGGATATTTTGGTGTCTCAAACAACTGAGTACATGTTGTCAGGTAGGAAGGAAGGAACATGGGATCAGGATCAGAATTGGGTTCTGATTAGCTGTGTAACTTTCAGCAAATCACTTCATTTCTCTGTTTCCTCATCTAGAAAAAAGAGGTAGTTGGATTAGATGTACCCCAAGGTCCCCTTCACTCTAAAATTCTCTGACAATTTTTTGATTGCATAGTCCTTTTGGGTTTGATTTTAACTTTTGGGGGGGAGGATTCTTTCCCTGACAAAATAGGCGTTTTCCACACCCAGATCATTAAAAAGGGCATTATTGAGCTTACAAAATTATGTCCACAGACGTTAAAAAAGGGTCTTTCAAAAATCTGCAGAGATGCTTTTTCAAACAATTTCAATTAATTCACAGATACAATAAAAGTTCTAAATTTACTTTGCCTCAACATATTTTTTCTTTTTATATTTAAACCCAAATACAATCAATGGAGTCCTTCATACATATGTTTCTTATTATTTGCAGTTAACACATCAAAAAAATTGTGTAAGAATTAAAGTCCTCTTCAGTTTGTTTCCAGTCCCCTTAAAAATTATTTTTAGAAATGGCAGCAATAATTTTCCAAGAATAAATTCCTTTACTCCTTTCAAATTCAGAAACCGTGTGTGTGTGTGTGTGTGTGTGTGTGTGTGGTGAAGTTTAGGAGGGGGAGGTTGAATGAGTCTACTGTACTATTTTCCTGACCCATATTTTTGCTGTTGTTGTTGTTGAACCATTTCAGTCATGTATGACTCTTTTGTGACCCCATCTGAGGTTTTCTCGGCAAAGATACTACACTGGTTGGCCATTTCCTTCTCTAGCTCATTTTACAGATGAGCAAACTGAGGCAAACAGGATGAAGTGACTTGTCCAGGGTCACACAGATAAAGTGTCTGAGGACAGATTTATTCAGGTCCTATTCACTCCAAGCCTGACACTCTATCCTCTGTGCCACCTAGCAGCCCATATGTGAAGACATGCACAAGCAGCTTTCCAGAAGAATGCTACTGATAACAGCTTTCAAGGTTCTGATTACATAGTATGGTGAACACTCTATTTATGCGATAACAAATCAGAGGAAAACATTCACAGAAAATCAAGGTACAACATTCACAATGTTACAACTTATCACAGAAAATCAAAATACAGTATTCACAACAACTTATCACTAAAATGGCCACATTGTTCAAAACTATGTGACCATTGTGGTGAAAACTAAGTACAATCATTTAGTCAATCACTTAGTAACTCAATCATTCAATCAACTCAATCATTCAATCATCCTTAAGGAGGCTTACCTCCTTTAGGGTCACAAAATACAAAAGTCAAAGTTCTTCACTCATGGGGCACATTAAGTTACAATATCAGTCACTAGTCAGCACTCTCTTAAGGGGTAGTATAAAATACACAGGCCATCCACCCCTCAGTCATAAATGAATTACAATCTCAAGGTTATAAGTAAGTTACAACTTCAGTCACTATCCAGCATCCATGGAGAGATCACTTCATCTTGACCCGAGGTAGGCTTTCATTTTCCCTCAATCCCCTCCTATGGTCCCAGCTCCTACCTGGATTCACCAAACTGTCACCTGGTTTCAGAGGCAGACAGCTCCTAGCGCTCCCAGCTCCTTGTCCAACTCTCTGTGCCATCTCTGTTCCACACTGAAGCTCAGTGTCCAGTCCACCTTAAATCCTTCATAGTCTCTATCTTTGGGAAGTTAAAGCTTAACAAAGCCACAAACAGACAAAATACTGACACCACAGTCATGCTTCCTCAGTCTTCTGCAGTTCCAGCTGGTCCTCAGAAATCCTCAGCAACTTGGCTAGCCCTTGGATTCAGCAGCAACTCAATAGCTCCTTAGCAGCTTCTTGGCATCTCTGGCTGACCCTTGAACTCAGCAGAAGTTTCAGCTAGTTCCCAGAATCAAAATCACTTCATCCAGGTTCTCAAAATAAAAAAAATTCTTTCCAGCCTGGGCTTCTCTTCCTCAGCCTCCAGAACCTGGCTCCAAGAAGATCTGAAATTCCAGCTAGGGCTTCTTCTTATATTTCTATTAGCTCCTCCCTGTTCTGCCCCTTCCTGTTCCATCATCAGCTTCCTGTTCCATGAGCCACAAGTGTTCATGCCTTTTGTTTCTTAATAGAGGCTTGATCTGATTAAGTTCAAACTAGGCCCTAAGTACCTGTTAGCTTTGCCAATACAAAGGATCAAATTACATTACTATTACACCATATTATTAGGCTGACTTTTTGCCTTAATGTCTTCCATGAATGATAAATATCCAACATGTCAGACACCCAGACTCAATTAAGACCAAGAGATTTCACACCCCTATAATGCAAAGAAAATAGATTCTCAAATTTTCTATATTTTTTCTTTTAAAGCACATTCATTTTGAAATCCACCTGAATTTTTTTTAGTATTCAAAGCGAGTGGAAAAGGAAAGATTAATTTAAAACTTGCTCCACAAAAGAGTTAATTAAGCATGATGAAAATGGAATAGTTTTATCTTTCTAAAGAAACTTAAGAAATTTATGTGATATAGGCTGAAGAGATGATAGGCAGGATTGATGGTTAAAACTACCAAACCAAAGTCGAACTACATGGTTATACGTTAGCTTTTCTTTGGAGTGAGATGTTCAAAGAAGAGTGTAGGGGAGGAGGTTAAGTGGCACAGTGAATAGAACACAGGCCCTGGAGTTAAGAAGACTCAGTTCAAATCCGGCCTCAGACACTTAACACCTTGGGCAAGTCACTTAACTCCAATTGCCCTGCCCTTCCCCCACCCAAAAAGCAAAAAACAAAACAAAACAAATTCCCCCAAAACAAAGAGGAGTGCAGATAAAGGGAAATTTGAGAGGGGCTTCTCTGGTTGTTACTAGTCTCTTGCTCCATTTGAAATTTCTTCACATTGGGCTCTGCTTAACAAAGGGCAGCTCAACCAGGTGGCTCAGCACTGAGCCTAGAGTATGGAAGATTCATCTTCTAGAGTTAAAATCTGGCCTCCCACACATCCTAGTTCTATGACCCTAAGCAGGTCAATTAACCCTGGTTACCTGAGTTCCTGGTATAAAATGTGCTGGAGAAGGAAATGGCAAACCACTCTGATACATTCTGCCAAGGAAACTCCAAATGGGATCACAGAATGTCAGACAGGATTGAAAAATGACAATACAACAATAACAACTTCTCAACAACAGGATCCTTCCCTTCTACAACGAGATATGGCCTAGAAATATGAGACATGCCACAAGTCTGAACAATTTCATCTTCTCTGTGCTGAGAATGTGGCACCAAGGGATTTTTTTTTAGGGACACATAGTTGCCTCCCAGTGATGTTGCTATCTAAATGCTAGGAAAGTACTTTAAACCACAGGCAATTTCTCTTAAATAACCTAACATGTATCTACTATTCAAAAATTCCAATTAATTCTACACTTATAGTACTTCTTGAAATTCTGAGTTCAATAGATTGCCCACTTATCATGGTGAACAAATATCCATAATTATCGCTCCTAGTTAGGGTTATTGTTGTTAGTTAGGGTTCTATATCATCATTCCTTTTTCCTCCACAACAGAACAGGATAGCACCAAGGCACTGCAACATGAGGGAATGGGTAAATTTGTGTCTCTTGGCACCAGTGTTCAAATGTAAGCTCTAAAAAGTCACTTGTTCCCTGCCCCCATCAGCCTCCGTCTCTTCATCTCTAAAATAGGAATTACCATATAGCTTGTAGTTAGGGAAATGCTCTGTAAACCTTAAAATGCTAGAGTATTGTTAATTATTACTTGGGAATATATTTCTTACTTCCACTGTTCCTTTGCCTAAGCAAAGATGACTCTGATTGTTCCTTTTCTGACAACCTCCTCGAAAAAAGACAGCCTTTTGTCTCTTGGAGCTTACAGAAGCAGTTGATTTTTTTTTTATTGTAATAAGTATATGCCTACAAAGCCATCCAGCCTGATAAAACCCTCTAACTGTTCCAATCTCAGTACTGTGGAAATTTAACACAATCTTAATGATGTTTCATAATTTCATGTACCTTAAGTATTTATCTGAACATAATGTCTCAAGTATCTCTGGCATACAACTCAATCTATTTAATTAAGGATTTACATCTTAATTAACTTTTCCCTTTTGTGTATCAAGGCTACATTTGCGATTGACAGTGTTTCAAGGCTCATTATAAAGATTTAGAATCAGAAATGAGGTGGCCCTGTGAACAACAGAAAGATAGTGGTTGTGTGGGAAAAACTGTCTTTAGAAGGTTCATGGTAGAAAATACAATCTGAAAGGAACTTTAGATGTTACTGTAAAGAGAAACAATGTCTTACATATTTGTATGACATTAGGTCTGGTTCTGGTACTTTCAGAAATTTGAGAAGTGAGAAGGAGGACAAAGAGTTTGGGAAATAAGGCATAGTAGAAAGGAAGACTGGAAAGTACCAAGGAAACTGAATGAGTCGGGAACTTCCAAATATCTGAATCAAACAGAAAACGGGCCAAGAGAGGGGTAGAAAGTGGTATCCTACACTCCAGGGCTTAGAAGGCAAACTTAGATTTTACACCGGACATCAAGGTTGTGGGACCTAATTTTGTTTTCCCTCTGATTTTAGAATCTGAGACAAACTGTATCTTTCCCAGCACCAACCCAAACCCCTCTCAAAGGCAAAAAGGCGGAATGTTCTAGAGATTGTCAACGATTAAGAGGTCAAGCAACCTTTGTTCATGGTGAGTTTGGTGGTGAGAATGAAGGGAAGGATGAGTGTAGGAGACCAAAAAAAAAGGGAAGGGGAAAGGTAATGAGCATTTATCGAGCACCTACGATGTTCTAAGCTCTGTGCTGAGCACTTCACAAATATCTCATTTAGAGGAGAGTCTACCAGGGTGTATCAATAATGAGATATTCACAACACCCATGATGGTTATGAATATGTTGGTGTAGTTTTGGATCACAAAATATAGCAAACTCTCCACATGGAAGGCAGAACCAAGGTCTTTATTCAGAAACCATA
>CM053594.1:297657634-297683217 GCA_028646575.1 Pseudocheirus occidentalis | reverse complement strand
CTCTCCTCTCAACTCCAGCTGTGATTACTCCCAAGGAGTTAACTGGAAGTAAGGAGCTAAGCCTTTGAGGTGCTAAGTGCCTTTAGTAGGTGCCAATAGAAAGGGGCATGGAAGATCTTCTGATTTCATTAACATTACACAGGGAGGGCCAGGATGAAGTGAAATAGTTAGCAATAGTGACTGTGAAAAAATTTTGAAACAAATTTCTCTGGTAAAGGCCTCATTTTTCAAATAGAGAGATAACTGACTCAAATTTATAAAAATAAGAGCATTGATAAATGATCAAAAGACATGATAAGTTTTCAGATGAAGCAATTGAAGTTATCTATAGCCATATTTTAAAAAACCACTCTAAGTCACTATTGATTGGAGAAATGCAAATTAAAACAATTCTGAAGTACTGCCTCACACCTATTAGCTAATAAGAAAGAAAAGGTAAAGGATAAATGTTGGAGGTGCCTTTGAAAAAATGAGACTTTAATGCACTGTTGAAGTTTGAACTGATTAAACTGTTCTGTAGAGCAATTTGGAACTATGCCCAAAAGGCTATGAAATCATTCAAATAGCAATACCACTGCTAGGTTTGTATCACAAAAAAGACTTTTAAAAAAAAACATCTAAAAAGAGGGGTAGCTAGGTGGCGTAATGAATAGAGACCAGCCTTGGAGTCAGGAGAACCTGAGTTCAAATCCAGGCTCAGACACTTAACACAGACTAGCCATGTGACCTTGGGCAAGTCATTTTCTCTCCAAAAAGAAAAAAAAAAGGAAAAGCACCCATATGCATAAAAATATGTATAGCAGATCTCTTCTAGGGTCAAAGAATAAAAAATTGAGGGGCTGCCCATCAGTTGGGGAATGCTGGGACAAATTGTGGTATGGGACCATGCTTGAATGCTGTTGTACTATAAGAAATGATGAGCAGGATGCTTTTAGAAAAACCTGGAAAGACTTGCATGAGCAGATGCAAAGTGAAATGTACTCTGTAAGATAAACAGCTGTGAATGACAGCTATTCTCATCAATACAATGAGCCAAGACAATTCTGAAGGATTTATGATGAAAAAATGTCCTCCATCCCCAGACAAAGAATTGATGGTGTCTGAATATAGATTGAAGCATGCTTTTTTAAACTTTCTTAATTTATTTGAGGTTTTTTTGTCTTTTTTTCTTTCACAACATGACTATTATGGAAATGTTTTGCATGATTGCACATGTATAACCTATATAAAATTGCTTGCCTTTTTGATGGCAGGGAGTATGGAGTAAGAGAGGGAATTTGGAACTTAGAGTTGTAAAAATAAATGTTAAGAGGCAGCCAGATGGTGCAGTGGATAGAGCATGGACTCTGAAGTCAGGAGGACTTGAATTCAAATCCAGCCTCAGACACTTGACACACTTACTAGCCATGTGACTTTGGGCAAGTCACTTAACCTCAATTGCCCTCCAAAGAAAAAAAATGTTTAAAACTGCTTTTACATGTAACAGGGGAAAAATAAAATACTAAATAAATTTTAAAAAATTAAAAAATATATTATCTCATTTGATTCTCAAAGCAACTTTGCAAGATAGGTGCTATTTTGAGCCCCACTTTACAGTTAAGGAAACTGAGGCAGACAGAAGTAAAGTGACTTGCCTAAAGTCACCCAGCTAGTAACTACCTGATAGCAAAAGAAGAAACCACAGTCACTGAAGGTATTATACTCTTTCCCATCTCCCCTTCTTCTCTCTGACATTCTCCATTCCCCCCACTCATCCTTCCAGTACCTATTTGGGTAGAATCCTAGAAACAACCTTACTGCTGGCAAATCTTTTCACATGAAAGTTAAATCTTTCAGTCTGCAGTATTTAAAGCCGGCTGAAATGAATAGTTTCCCTGACTCACTTTCCCTATTTATCCTTCCTTTATTTGTTCTATTCCTGCTTCATAGATGATGAACTTCTTGAGAACAGAGAATGTTTTCTTGCCTTTCTCTGAACCCCAGGCAGTTAGCACCATGCCTGACCCACAGCAGGCATTTCATAAATGCTTACTGATTGACTGACCACTGCATCAAGCATTATCGGATCATATGCACTATTCCAATTTACAGAGACTCAGGAAGGGAAGTCAGAGATCATCTAATCTAACCTATACCTGAGAAGAAGTCTCTCTACTGAGTAGTCACCAATCTTACCTTGTTCTGAGCAGGGACTTTTTGAGGAAGCCCATTCCACCTTTGAGTAGCTCTAATTGTTAGGAAACTTTCCAGTACCTCCAGCCTAAACATGTCTCTCTCCAGCTTCCTACCATTGGTCCTGCTTCTGCCATATAAGAATACGAAAAAAAGTCTGATTCTAATTGCACATAACAACCCTTCAAGTACCAGAAGACTACCAAAACATGGTGTTCTCACCACCACCATGGATCTTCTCTTCTCCAGTTTCTTCAACTGACTGTCCCATGGCATGATTGAAAAGCCATTTCCTATCCTCATAACCCTCCTCTGGCCACTCTCCAGTTTACCAGGGTTCTTTTCATATGCTGGCACCCAGAACCAAAAACAAAATTCTGGATGTGGCCTAAACACAGTAGCATCCAGTGGAGTGATCAATTGCCTAATCCATAGCAGCGTGCCTTTCAGTGCAGCCCAGGATCATATTTGTTTCTTAGGCTACCATGTCAAATTGGAATCATACTGAGATCACAGCCCATTAAAAGCCTTGGATCTTTTTTTTTGAGGTTACTTTCTGAAACTCAGTATAAGGCTCAATACACTCATCCCCATTAAACTTCATCTCATTATGTCTATTACTGCATCTGTTAATACTTGCTTTATAGGTATGTCTATATATGTGTACATGTATGTGCACACAAACATGCATATATTCATGATACATATGTACCCATGTTTGCTACTTATATACATATATATGTAAATACTCATCTCTATCTTCCTCCCTATGTGCTATCCCCATGGAAAGCAAAATCTCTTAAGAAGAGAGATTCCCTTCCTTGTTTCTTCATGACACTTTCAGGGCATCTTATAGCACCTTGCAAAAAAGAAAAAATGAGCTTAATAATCCCTGTGGTGCAGCGGATAGATCACCAGGTCCAGAGTCAAATTTAAATTTAGCCTCAGACACTTGCTAGCTGTGTGACCCTGGAGAAGTCACTTAACCCTTATTTGCCTCAGTTTCTCATCTAGAAAATGAGGATAATAATAGTACCTACCTCCCAGGGTTATTGGGAGGACCAAATAAGCTAATAATAATAAAGTACTTGACACAATTCTTGGAACATAGTAAGTGCTATATGAATATTAGCAGTTGTTATTGTCATTTATTACTGTTATTATTATCATTATTATTATTGCCATATGGGTTAAACAAGAGAGGTGTCAGCCCCTTGGAGCAATACATGGACTTCTGGAATTTTTTTTAAGTTAAGTGCTTTTCCCTAATAAGGTTCTCCATTAGAAAGCAAGTCAAGATTTTATCATGTCTCTTTGGGACTGTATGAAAAAAGTAGGAAAAAAATATTTTGTCATCAATGGGAAGGAGGGAGAAGAAGGTAAAGAAGGGATGAATTGAGGGATCCATTTTGTTTGGCCTCAGAGGGCAGAATGATGTGAAGGAATGGAAATTTTAGATAGACAGATATATTGGCTCAATATAAAAGAAAACTTCCTGTCAGAAGCATCTGAAAAAGGGAAGAAGTTCCATGGGGAGGAACTTCTTGTCATAGAAGATCTTCAAGTAAAAGGCCAGGTAGAAACACTGAAGAAGGGGTCGTGTTTCCAGTAGTGACTGGAGTAGATGACTTCTGAAATCTTCTAACTCCAAGAGTCTATTAGTACAGTAGATCTGATTCTTTTTTGCAAAGAACTTCCAGTTTCTTAGGGAAATATCTCTATACAAATACACAGCATGACTGCTATTTTACTGGCCATCTGGCCAAATTTTATTCATACTACATTTTAAACAAATTACATAAAGGAGTTATTAGTGTCTGAGCATTCTAATGTACTCTGAAAACAAAATCAGCTTTCATAGTTTCACATTTACTAAGAAACAGGTGAGCCGACTGAACTGTTAGTGGGGGGTCCTTTTTCACAGAACTGAAAGGCATGGAAATAAAGCCAGTGAGCTCGTTTCAAAGTTCTCTCTCTCTCCAAGTAGGGGGTGTGTATGAACTGGCTGTTCAGTAAAACCTTCTTCCAAACAATTCTGAGAATCAGAGGTTTGTCAGCCAGTCCAAATCATGCTAACCTTACTTCTCCAAGCCTTAATAATATGTTTCTGAGTGGAGGCAAAGGTGTCTGGGAGTGATGAAGCCCTTCAAAGTGAGATGGACAAGAAATGGATGTAGGGATGGCGGTGACATGAGAGGGGGAGAGGGAAGAAGGCTGCTTTAATAGCCTGGGCCTGAGTACCACAGTGAAGTCAATCACCACTTGCCAGAGGTGATTTACTACCATAGCAGTGACCATTATTAATTCCTGGAAGTTATGTGAAATCAGGACACTACAGGAAGCAGAATGAGTAAGATTGTCAGAAATGAATCCACAAGAAGAGAGCACAGGTTAACACCTTCAAGGAGGTTTGATCCTTTTGCATTTCTTTTCCCCTTTCTAAGAAGGGGCAAAGATAATGGAAGGAAAAGCAAATTTAGAGGAGAGAAGATGCTCCCTGTAACTTATGGAGGCATCAAATTAAAAAGAGACAACTCATTCTCTGAGATGCATCATTCCCTCCTCCCTGACATTCCCTCCATCTGTTTTTTTTTCCACACATATAGTTTCAGCACTAGAGCTGTTAAGCTGGCCATTAACTGAAAGCCTAATGTAAACACCTTGGGTAACAGTTTGTTCTTGGGTAACAAAGCTATGTGACCCTACACTAACTACTCTTCCCACATGGCCCTCATTGACCAGGTCTTACTCCAAAGAGAGGCTAATGAAGAAAATGGAGAAGTATTCAATTATTTCATTCTCTTGCCTTGATAATTTTTTGTTATTGTTGTTTGAGAATCAATGACCTGTTGCAGAGGTTCTAACTATTCCCATCTGATGGGCTAGAACCCCTCCTCCGAAAGCTGAAATGAGAGTAAAAGAACCAAGCAACGGGAATGGGGGAGAAAGTCAGGAGCAGGTAGGAGTGGGGCTATGTATGCTGAGACATAGCAGCCAAAAAGAAGATGCCAGGATTTTCAAAATCAGAGGGAAAGGAATAGAATGTTTTTGGATAGGAAATTTTCCTTATCAAGACCTGGCCTTTAGTTCAATTCCATGAGTGTTGAGCCAGTCACTAGGCGAGAGGTATTAAAAACATCCTTGCCAATGTTAGGCCATTAAATGGAACAGCACCATGCTCAGGATACAAAAAGACCCAAATAACACTAAGATAACCCAGACCAGAACTGCAGAGGAATCAGTCGCTGAGTCCAGAATGGTTACAAATTTCATAGTCTCTATGAAATTTGGCCCTTTCCTTTTATTGCAGTATGTGCAAAGAGTAAAAATACTTCATACATGTAGTTTATCTGTGTCACAAGCCAACAGTATGAAAAACCAATCTTCTTGACTTTTTTGGAAAATCAGGACATTAGCATATTAAGGGTAGTTGTAGACCCTAATAGAGAGACCATGGGATTCAGAGTCAGTATGACATGCTCAAATACAGGCTCAAATACCCATACCAGCTGTGTGACCATGGACCAATATTTTAACCTCACTACACCTCATGTTTACTCATGTAAATTAAGGTAATAACACATGACATGCCTTTATCACAGTCATGTAGTGAGCCTAAAATGAGGTCATTCATGAAAAGAACCACTTGACTTTTTTGTTGTTCCTGTGCTCATGGTGGTGGTGGCAGCTTGTTGGTAATGGTGCCCTCATCCTCCCTGTGGAAGATCTTCCATTCTCTAAGATTTCTCAATGTTCACCAATCCCTCTGAAGTATTATTAGGTTTTTCACGATGGATTTTACTTGAGCCTGGTGACCCAAACTCAATGAGTGTAACTAGGGGCTCTCTTACAATCTCCTTATTTTCCTGAAGATTTCATTTTTTGTCAACAATTTCCGCCCACCCCTAGTCCAAAGATCACACTGGATCTGTGATTTTTTCCATGTGGGAATTTTTTCTTATGGTGCAATTTGTAGTCCCTTCTTGATTTCTAATTCTATGTGACCCTCATCCATGTCATTCTGTAAAGCCTTAATGGGAGTTCATCACAATATGCTGGTGACCTTTATCTAGTCTTTTGACCTTTTGTAGGCAATAATAAAATCCAGTTCCAACTCTTGCTCCTTTTTAAACTCTGAGACCAGAGAATTATCCAGCAGTAGTGTTTATCCAAGATAAATGTATTGATAGAACAGGTTTACCATTTATCCACCCAACTGTACTTCATAGTCTAGAGCAATGGTTCTCAACCTTCCTAATGCTGCAACCCTTTAATATGCATACATGGGTGTATCTGCATGTGAGTGGACCTGCCTGGAGACGGATAGAGGAGCACTGTCTCAGTTCCTATGTGTTTTCTGATGGTCTTAGGTGATCCCTATGACCCCTGTGAAAGGGTATTTTGACTCCCAAAGAGGTCACAACTCACAAGTTGAGAACCACTGGTCTAGAGAATGGGTATTCTTCAGCAACTCATTTCACCTGTGTTAACTGTAAGGCTAAACTATTTAGAGCAGGAGTTTTTAACTTAATGTCTGCAAACTTCTTTTTAAAAAATATTTTGATAACTGTATTTCAATTATAACTGATTTTATTTGTAATCTAATTCTATAGATTTAGTTTTCTGAATGTTATTAATTTTTACAATTACTTGTAAAGGTAATTTTAATATACTTTTTATAATTTTGAATTCCAAATTCTCTTCCTCCTTTCCCCCTTTCCCCCCTTCTCTGACATGGCAAGCAATTTGATATAAGTTATATACATATAATATATAAAAATACATTTACATATTAGTCACCTTGTGAAAGAAACCCCCCCTCAAATCCATGAAAATAGAAAGTAAAATTAGTATATTTCAATATGTATTCAGACTCTATTAGTTCTCCTCCCTTCCCCAGAGATGGATAGCATTTTTCATCATGAGTCATTTGGAATTTTTTTTGAATAATTATATTGCTGAGAATATCTATGTCATTCACAATTGATTATCATACAATATTGCTGTTATTGTGTACAATGTTCCTTTGGATCTTTTCACTTCACTCAGCATCAGTTTTTCTGAAATCATCTTATTCATAATTTTTATAGCCCAATTGTATTCCATTACAATCATATACAACTTGTTTAGCCATTCCCCAATTGATGAACATCCCCTCAAATTCCAATTCTTTGCCACTATAAAAAGAGCTGCTCTAAATAATTTTGTACAAATAGATCCTCAACTCCCCCCCAACCTTTTTAAAAAATATATTTGAGGTACAGACCTAGCAATGGTATTGCTGGATCAAAGGGTATGCACAGTTTTATAGCCCTTTGGGCAAAGTTACAAAGTGTTCTCCAAATGTTTGTATCAGTTCACACTTATGCCAACAGTGCCAATTTTCCCAAATTTTGCCCACATTTATCATTTCCTTTTACTGTCCTATTAACCAATCTGATATGAGGTGGGGCCAAGAGTTGTTTTAATTTTCATTTCTCTAATCAATAGTGATTGAGAGAATTTTGTCATATTCCTGACCTTGATTTCTTTACCTGATAATTGCCTATTCATATTCTTTGATCATTTATCAATTAGGGAATGACTTGTATTCTCATAAATTTGATTCAGTTCTCTTAATGTATATACTTAAAAATATGATTTGGAGAAAGGCTCCATTTACTATACTGCTAGAAGAGTCCACAGCACAAAAAAGTTAAGAACCCCTGCTTTAGCCTGACTACAGCCTTCATTTATAAGGCTCTGTAGTTCTGGGACTTGAAGAAACTAGCATTATGTCACCTGCAAACAGGAGTGTCGGGAGGATCTTACTTTCTCTAGGAAAACACTCTTCCACTTGATCTCCAACTAGACAAACTCCATGGCAAGGGCAAAGAAAGAGATCAGGAAAATTGTAGCAAAATAGGAGTTCTTTAGGTGGTTTTGTTTTTGTTTTTGTTTTAGGCAATCTGGGGTTAAGTTACTTGCACAGGGTCACATAGCTAGTAAGTATCTGGGGCTGGATTTGAACTCAAGTCCTCCTGACTTTAGGACTGGTGCTCTGCCCACTGTGCAACCTAGCTACCCCAATAATTTTTTCATTTTCTCTATCATCTGCTCTTGCTGTTCTATTCACAGTGAGCAGTGGTTTTAAATCTTTCTTTGATATTCTACTTTCCTGCTAAAAATAGTTTTTAAAGATGGTGATGCTACAAGGCACAGTGCATAGAGTATTGGATCTGGAGTAAGGAAGATATGATTAATTCTTTCTTCCTCCTCACCATGACCCTCAAATCTTTTGCCCATTTATTCTTCCCCAGGTCATCACTCCTACCTGGACTACTGCAAAATTTTCCTAATAAATCATCACACCTCTACTCTTTCTCACTTCCTCTGCACAACTGTATTGCCAAAGCAATATTCACAACACTGACAGAGACCATAAACATGCCAGTACAGTTCTGAATTGCAAAATACAATAGACTCTGCATATAGAAGACAGAAGCGAAACATTTATTCAAATACCATAAAGCCTAATTCCAACACCAGAAAACTGAATCCATCATAGCAAGAAAGAGGTTAATAAATCTTATCGCTGCAGGAAACAACATCATCCCACACCACAGTCTTCTTCCTGCTCAGGCCTTCCCACAAACACTCACAATACTAGCTGTCTCTTTGTCTGCATCTTCTCCTCCCTCTATTCTACCTGCTCCTCCCCTTCTTCTTCCTATTCCACCTGTTCAGCAAACTCCTCCCATCACAGGTTCCATGTAACTACATTCAACTTATAGGGACAGGGAAGATATTCTAATTCCCATTACAACTGAAAGAAATATTTTTCTTACGTCTAGATTAAGCCATTTCACTTCTCAAGAATTTTGAATGATGCACTATTTGCTTGTGGGAAAAATTAAAACTACCTTAACTCCATTCATTTCACCCTGCCCCCATCATCTGAATCTACTTTTACCTTTATGGCTTTATTTCATATTTCTCTCTTCAGTGTTGTTAGGACTCCATCTGCTCATCCATTCTTGGCAATATATTAATCTTCAAATGACACTGAATTATCTTCTAGCTGCTTGGAACTTTTGCTTTCTTCCAATCTAACTTCAGCTATAAAAAGGGGTCTCAAGGTAGTGCTAGCCAATGGATCCTGTGACTAGATTGGAGAGGTTGACTTTCTGTTGCTAATAGGTTTGGACTTCCTTGATTTAAAATTGATTAGTGCCATGAGAAGGGATAAACCTTCATTGACTTTGAAAGCAGAAGATATGGAATTGTATCCAGTCATCAAAGTGTAATTCGGAAGAGGTCAAAGAATCTCTAGCAATTAAAAATGTGACTATAAATGTTCACTATAAATACTCTATATAAATGCTGCCTCTTCTCTTGGATCCTTTCATGGCAAACAGAAAATCAGGAGTCAACGGCCTTCCATCATTTCCCAGCTTTTTCATAGTGATTATGTGAAAAGTTCAGTCGTCCCTAGGACACTGAATAATTTAGTTCCATCCTCTTTGCAGCTGTTCTTGTATTCTTTATATGACTTCTTGGTAACTGTTAAATTCTCAATTTATAGAAATCATTTTTGATGGATTTTTATGCTGGTACCAACCTAGATATTTGGCTGAAAGTATTTTGTTGTTATCTTTCTCTTCACTTCAGGAAAATGTCTACACATATTGGCTCAGACCACCAAACATCCTAATTACCCACTGCTTAGAAGATACTAAGCTCCTGGGCAGGAAGAATTAGGGCTCCACTGTACTCCAAAATCTCTTTCCACTTCTCCAAGAAAGAATTCTTAACATTTTTCTCCACCTCAGCTGGGTCACTTTTTGTTCCTTGAACACATCCTAAGACTTCTCAACTGTCTTCCCTCCCTCTCCTTGCTTGTTAAATTATTTTACTGTACTAATTAATGTAAGATTATGGTTCAAGTAAACTGTTTGTTGTCACACTTATTAGCTGTGTGATCTTGAGCAAGTCACTTAGCCCCAATTGCCCCACCTTATCCCTCCAAAAATGAAAAAAAAATTTTAAAAAGAAAGTAAAATCTGGTGAAATGGAAAAGAAGATTAAAGAACTAAGTGAGAAAAATAATTCGTTAAAAATTAAAATTAGGGGGTGGCTAGGTGGCTCAGTGAAAAGAGCACTGGCCCTAAAGTTTTTTGGCCTAGTGTTCTTTAGGTAGTAGGTACATATTTAATTTTCCTGAATTTATTTTGGCTTTCTTTCAGGTTCCTATTTACTGTGCTTGGTACAGAGTCTTCCCTTTATATCATGTGAAAAAGATATAGTTACAGGAATTACTTTTAAAAAATACCCTGGTGGGAGTCAAGATGGTAGAGAAAATTGTAGCTGATCTCATCCCCCCACTTTGACCCTGAAAAACCCAAAGAATATTGTCCCAGTATAAAATTATGAAATAGTGGAACCAGCAGCAGGCTTGGGAGACCTAGAGAAAGCTTGTGGCTGTGCTGTGGCTAAAGTGCTGGATGGGAGGCCTCCCAACAAGCACCATCTCAGCTGACCAGAAGGAGATCCTGAACCCCAAGGGGATGGGACGAGCAAGTGCTAACACCAGAACCCCACTTGTGCCTTCACACAACCAGGGGAATTGGCAGACACAAGTATGGCTGGCCACCAGTGGCTGAGCCTGCCTGAGCTCTAGCCTAGGAGCACAAAGGCTAAACCTGAACCAGCCAGACCACCCCTCCCTCACATCTCACACTGTGAGCTTCAGTATAGCCCTGGAGAAGCACCAAAAGGTCCTGACCTTGACCTGGCATTTAGAGGCCACAGAACACAAAGCCAATAACCAGGCCTCTAACTCTCAGCATAAGAAGCATGGGTTAGAGTCCTCTGTGCCCCAGAAGCAGAGATCCACTTTAAAAGCCAGGAAATAGTCAACTACAATGGGCAAAAACCAAACTGGAAAGAGAAAGACTTTAGAATCCTATTATGGTGAAAGGGAAGACCTTTCAGAAAAGGTCAGCATTGATACTAAACTCACATCTGAAGCTTCAAAAAGGAATATGGATTGGTCTCAAGCCCAAAAAGCATTCTTGGAAGAGCTCAAGAAGGATTCTAAAAGCCATATTAAAGAGGTAGAAAAAAATTGACCAATTATTATAAAAATGCAATTGACAAAATGGAAAAAAATTTCACTGAAGAGAATAACTCCTTTAAAAGTATGATTAGCCCAATGGAGACGGAGGTTCAAAACCTAACAGGAGAAAATAAATCCTTGAAAGTAAAATCGGGGGGTGGCTATGTGGTGCGGTGAATAGAGCAGCCGGCCTTGGAGTCATGAGGAACTGAGTTCAAATCTGGCCTCAGACATGAAACACTTATTAGCCATGTGACCTTGAGCAAGTCACTTACCCCCAATTGCCCTCCCTTATCCCTCCAAAAATGAAAAAAAAATTAAAAAAAGAAAGTAAAATCTGGCAAAATTGAAAAGGAAATTAAAAAACTAAGTGAGAAAAATAATTCTTTAAAAGTTAAAATTAGGGGGTGGCTAGGTGGCTCAGTGAAAACAGCACTGGCCCTGAAGTCAGGAGTTCCTGAGTTCAAATCCTGCCTCAGACACTTAACACTTAGGCCTCAGATACTTAACACTTACTAGCCATGTGACCTTGGGCAAGTCACTTAATCCCAATTGCCCTGCCCTGCCCCTACCAAAAAGCAAAAAAAAAATTTTTAATAGAATTAAAATTAGACAAGTTGAAGTGAATGACTCTATGAGGCATTGTAATAGCAAGCAAAGAAGTACTTAGCTCCTTGTTTAAGCTATTTAATTATTTGGTACCTTGTTTCAGTTCAAGTTTATTTTAAGCATTGCCCATGATTTTATCAAGTCTTTGCCAAGAAACAGAACTTGTGAACCCCACAACTTGTGAACTCCAGAATTTGTGAACCCTTGTTGCTGATGGAACAAGAAGGGGTGGATCAGGGAGGAGCCAATGACCATATATAAGGAGAAGCCCACAGTGGAAGACAGCAGAACTGAGAAGAGAACACTTGTGGTAGCAGAGTTGAGAAGGAAAAAACTTGTGGTATCCCAGAACTCTGTTTGTCTGTTCAGTCTGTTTTGATTTGTGTTTGTAATACTTTGTACAGAAACCCTGGGATCTTACTGGAAGCCCTGAAAGAGAATTTTCTTATTGTCTCTTTACAGAAGTCCTGGAGGAGGATTTCAGAGGTCCTGGGACTACACTGACAATTTGTGTTGAGTTCTCAGACTTTGTATGTGGGTCTGTGTTGATTTCACAGGCAGAAAGTGAATTGAAGATGGTGCCAGCAATGTGCATGAATGCTATTTTGGCTCTATTAAGTTTTGTCTTCCCAGAAACAGAAACTGTGAAGGACTTGAGGTGGACTGGACACTGTGAGCTTCAATATGGAACTGGATGAGGAGCTGAATGAGGAGCTGAGAGCTGCCTACCTTTAAATCCAGGTGACAGTTGGGTAGATTCAGGAAGGAGCTGAGACCAAGGAATCTGAGAGCCAGCCTGGAGTCAGGATGAAATGATCTCTTCTTGGGTACTTAATGTTGACTGAGAAGATCAGGATTTATTGTGCCCTAGGGGTGGAGAACTTTGACCTTTGTGCTTTAGTCCCTTAAGTAGGCTTACTCCTTAAGGATGATTGAGTTAAGGACTTACTGAATAATATCTTTTGTTTAGAACTATATGGCCGCTTTGGTGAAAACTATGTGCGCACTTCAGTGATAACTTGTTATGAATGCTGTATTTTGGTTTCTGTGAATGTTTTGCTTTAATTTACTGATCAATAAATAAAGAATTCTCTATACTATGTAATCAGAACCTTAAAGCTGTTCACAGCAGCAGCCCTCTGGAAAGCCGCTCATGCTTGGCATTACAGGCATCAACAATCAGTCAAACAAAATCTCAAAAGGAAAAAAAAATGAAGAAAATGTAAAATATCTCATTGGAAAAACAAGTGACCTGGGAAACTGATCCAGGAGAGAGAATCTAAGAATTATTGGTCTACTAGAAAGGAATGATGAAAAAAAGAGCCTGGACAGTATCTTCCAAGCAATCATCAAGGAAAACTGCTTTGAGATCTTAGAACCATTGAAAGAATCCAGTGTTCACCTCCTGAAAGAGATCCCAAATTTGAAACTCCAAGACATATTGCAGCCAAATTCCAGAATTAAGAGGTCAAGGGGAAAGTACTGCAAGCAGCCAGAAAGAAAAAAGTATCATGGAATTGAAGTCAGTATTACACAGGATCTTGCAGCTTCCACATTAAAAGATTGAAGGGATTGTATACAATATATCATAAGGCAAAGAGTTTGGACTACAACCAAGGATCAACTACCCACGTAAATTGAGCACAATCTTTCAGGCAAGGAGATGGTCATTCAAGGAAATAAAGGACTTCCAGACCTTCCTGATGAAAGTGCCAGAGCTCAGTGGAAAATTTGGTCTTCAAATACAAGACTTATGAGAGACATAAAAAGGTAAACGGGGGAAAATAAGCACGCACACACACAATAACAACAACAATTTGTTATTCAATAAAAGCATAAACCCCTATATAGGAGGATAATACCCGTTAATCTTAAGAATTTCATAATTATTATGACACTTAAAAAGGATATACATAGATAGAGGGTGTGAATAAATTAACTGATGTCATGATGAAAAACCTAATTAAGGGTTGCAAAGGGATTATAATGGAAGAAGAGGAGAGGAAGCAGAAAAGGGTAAATTACATCACATGAAGAAGCACAAAAACATTAAAGTAGAGGGAATAAAGAGAGGGAGATGAGCATTGTATGAGCTTCACTCTCATTTTTTGTTCAAGGAGGGAATATCATACTCAGTTAGGTATAGGAATGTAATGTGAAGAGACATAAAAAACTTATTATAGTAGAGGGAAAGAAGGGAGGGAGAAGAGCATTTTTTGAGATTTACTTTTATCAGATTTGGTTCAAAGAGGGAATAACATACTTTAAGTAAAGAAATGTAATATACCCTACAGCCAGTAGGAAGGGAAAGGGAAAGGGAGGATGGTTAGAAGGGTGGGAAGAAGTAGCAACAGGAAAGGGTAGGAAAAGGGAGGGGAGCTGATAGAGAAGTAATCTTGAGAAAGGATTTGGTCAAAAGGAAAACTCTTATGGAGGGGAAGGGAGAAGAGAGAAATAAAATCATAAATGGAGGCAGGGGGTGAAGAATAGGACAGAGAGAAAGACACAGATAGTAATCATAACTGTGAATGTGAATAGGATGAACTCTCCCATAAAACAGAGGCAGATAGCAGAATGGATTAAAAACTCTAATCCTACAATATACTATTTACAAGAAACACATTTGAAACAAGACAATACACATAAGATAAAAGGGAAAGGCTAGAGTAGAATATATTATATTCCAGGTAAAGAAAAAAAACAGGGGTAGCAATCCTAATCTCAGACAAAACAAAAGCAAAAATAGATCTAATTAAAAGAGATAAGGAAGGAAACTATATTCTACTAAAAGATACCACAATGAAGTGATATCATTACTAAATATGTATGTACCAAGTAGTATAACAGCCAGATCTTTAGTAAAGAAGTTAAGGAAGTTAGAGGAAGAAATAGATAGCAAACTATACTAGTGGGGGACCTCAACCTCCTCCTCTCTGAATTTGATAAATCTAACCTCAAAATAAACAAGAAAGAAGTTAAGGAGGTGAATAAAATTTTAGAGAAGGCAGATATGCCAGATCTCTGGAGAAAATTGAATGAGGATAAAAAAGAATATACCTTCTTCTCAGTGGCACATGACACATACACAAAAATCAACCACATACTAAGGCATAAAAACCTCACAATCCAGTGCAGAAAGGCAGAAATATTAAATGTACCTTTTCCAGATCATCATACACATAAAATTATACATAATACAGGGTCATGGAAAGATGGACTAAAAACTAATTGGAAACTAATTAACCTTATTCTAAAGCAGTGGTTCTCAACCTGGGGGTCGCAACCCCTTTGGGAATCTAATGACCCTTTCACAGGGGTCACCTAAGACCATCAGAAAACACATATTTCTAATGGTCTTAGGAACCAAAGAACCACTCCTCTATCCATCTCCAGGTGAGTCTGCCCACATGCAGATACACTCATATATGAGTATTAAAGGGTGGCGGCATTAGGAAAGTTGAGAACCACTGTCCTAAAGACTGACTGGGTCAAAAAATAAATCATAGAAACAATCAGTAACTTCATTCAAGAGGATGACAATAATGAGACAACATACCAAAACTTATGTGATACAGCAAAATCGGTTCTTGGGAGAAGTTTTATATCTCTGAATGTTTACATGAATAAAACAGAGAAAAAGGACAAAAATAAATTGGGCATGGAACTGAAAAAGCTAGAAAAAGAACAAATTGGAAATCCTCAATTAAATTCTAAGTTAGAAATACTGAAAACCAAAGGAGAGATTAATAAAACTGAAATTAAGAAAACTATTGAATAAATAAACTATGAGCTGGTTTTATGAAAAAAGAAACAATAGAATCGATAAACCTTTAGTCAAGTTGATTAAAAGAAAAAAAACCCTCTTGGAAACATGTGCCCTCCAGTTTTCCTAAGGAAGAAACCTAAATTATCAATAATTAGATTCTTAAATGTTGCAAATTACCAATAATTACAGAAATGCCAATTAAAGCAACTCTGAACTATTTCCCCACCATCCTAAAATTGCCAAAGTTAGTAAAAAAGGAAAGTGATGAATGTTGCACTAGGGGATCATACTATAGCATCACAGGTCTAGAGCTAGAAGGGACCTCAGAGATCATCCTAATCCATCCAGCTTTGAGTCTTAGGATTCTAACCATTGCCATCATTCCTACTTATCTTGGTTACAGTCTGACAGTAAATTCCACTGCTAATGAACTAATGGGATAACAACACCCCTGGGAAAACCTGTTAGTCACAGGTTTACTCAACTCTTATAAAATGGGCTGGTGGACAAGAAATAGGAGCTGTTTAAATTAAAGAGTCTTACACAGCTCTTTTTTTCCTAATTTGAGCCATTCCAACCTCATCCTCTAAAACTCAGTCTCTCTCCTCCTAATTGTTTGGAACATTTGTATTTCTTCTCCAAAGTAGCACAAATAAACAAGTCATCAAATAAGTGGGGGACTATTTAGAGAAGAGGAGGAACCTTTGATCCCACGCTATATGTTGTTTTGTACCAAGAGGTTCTCAAGCTATCAGTGAGAAGCTGCTAAGGCTCTATACATGGAATTTTTACCCAGCATGTGTCCACATTTCCCTAGAGCTCTGCTGAGCTCATCTTGTCATGAGGATTTAGATGGACTGAGTTGGTAAGTCAGAACCTGAATCCAATCAACAGACTGGGGGGAGTCTCAGCAGTTATTCTAATGTGACATTTGGAGCCTGGAGGGCGGAAAAATCAGTAATTGAGGCCTGTTTTTTGTGAGCCCCTCAGTTTTTAAGGATCCAAGCCAACATAGGGACAACAAACAATGCAAACCAGGCAAGAAGAAGAATTTTTATATTAATATTACATAATTCATATGTATATGTGCACAGTGCACATATATATTCATATGTATACATGTAAATGTGTGTATTTTTAAAACACACTATGTAGGAGTACAGTTTAAATATGTTTAATGAAGTAGATCATACAGTCATAGCTTCTGAATCTTCCTTCTAAAAAGTAGGGGTTTTCACTGAACCAAAGAAATCTCACTTTTTAGAACTGAGTTAGGTTTTGTTATTGTCTAAGGATAGGGTTGTCTTTAGTGATCTGTTCTCCATTTTATAGAATTTAAATATTCCCTTGAGTTTTAAGAGACACATTTTCTAGTAAGGTCATTTTTACTATCCTATTTTATTGTTATTATTTGGTAACAAGGCTATCTTCAGATTATTAAAATGAATGAAAGATGCCTGTGACAGGTGAGAGAAGATGGTTTATCTTCATGAATTAACGTGTTGGTTTTGGAAGCCATGGGGCTTCCGCAAACATTGCACACAGAAAGCTTTCAAATAATGGAGTCATTTTATCCACTGAATGATTTATCTGCTAACAGAGGTTGACTATAATGGGAATGTCAGTGGGCACACTTCAGAGTGCTAAAACAAAGCCACTTTAAGTATCACTATGTCTATGAATGGAAATAGATGAGGTATTCTCACTCCAGAGAAGAGTGATACAAGGGAAAGAGTAGAGATTTTAGAGATGGAGAGCCTAGGTTCAGATCCCAACTCTGCTACTTATAGGGGTACTTCAGACAAGAATTTAAGTCACATGAGTCTTAGTTAACCCATCTGTAAAATGAGGGGAACTAAATGACTTTTGGGGTCCCTTCCAACTTTAAATCCATTGTCTTAGGATAAGTAAATTCTAGGTCCTCTTAGACAAATGGGAAATGGCTGAACAATGCAATACAAGAATGCAATGGAATATTATTGCACTTTAAGAAATTATGAAACAGATGGTTTCAGAGAAGTAATTTGACCCAGGATAACAATTTATACAAACACAGTAACAATGTAAGAAAAAACAACTTTGAAAGACGTAAGAATTCTGATGACCAATGACTCAAGAACAATGACCAGAAGACCTATGGTGAAGTATACTACTTGATTCCTGACAAGTTAAAGTCACCAAGCATTTTTAATAGTTCAACATGTCTTGTGTTAAGTGCTGACAGAGGCAATATACATAATGTATGGGACAAGGCAAGCATTTTTAGACATGTCCACTTTATGGACTAATTTTGCTTGACCATACATATATTTATTACAGTTTCTTTCTTTCACAATTTTTAATTGGGGATGTAGGGAAGAGAGTTTTAACAACAGTGATAAAAAGCATTTCTTAAAATGCAATTAAAAGAACAAAAAGAAGTTCAGAGGAAAGCACAGATAAGGAGAACAGTATACATTTATGTATATATATACATATAGATTTTTAAAGTGGTATGAAATAGAGATTCAGTTTCATATTCAATAATCTTTTTATGTTTTACTGTGTCTATGGAATATTTTTTTAGTATTAAGGTTCAGAATAAAAAAAGGAAAAATTGAAAAGGAAAAGCCTTAGGTCCAATCATAAGGAATTCTTACAGCCTGAGCCCTGAACCCCACCTTTTACTAAGTGCAACTTTAATGCCTCTTACATAAAGGCAAAAGAGATTTGCAGTTATTCAAGGCTTGGCTCTTGAATTTGGGTTACAGAACTTTGGGAAAATTTTCTAATTTTTAAAATAGCATCTAAAGGCAGGCTTATTATTGCATGGCATCTCCTAAAAACTTCTCAGTATGAGAGACCTAAATGGTACTTACTTATATAGAACATCTTAATGGACCTTTTGAAAGTTTAAAGAGAAAAGTCCATCAAAGCACATGCCTGGGTCCTTCACTGACCCATTTCCAATGACTAATAAAGGGTCATCTCTATAATGATAGATAATAAAGTCACTTTGTGTCTTTTTTTCTGGGACCAGTCTCTTATGATTAGATTTGTGGAAGTAGTCCTCAGATTGCAAGAAAAGCAGAAACTTTCTTTTTTATCTTCCATACCTTATAGGTTGGAGACACCCAATCAATACTTGATGGTGGGATGAATGAATAACTGAATCACAGTAAGAGGTTCAGTGAGTCATTTGTCAAGGGAGATACTAAGTCATTGTGTCCATTGCTGCTGCACTTCCTATGAAGCAAAATGTGAAAATACAGATGGTTGTGGAATCAGTAAAGCATTGCTTGAATTCTGGCCCTGCTACTTCTCACGGGTTCATAGACCCAGAGCTGGACCATCTAGTTCAATGCCCTGATTTTGCTGAGGAGAAAACTAAGGCCCTGAGGGGTTAAGTGATTTGCCCAAAGTCAAACAGAGAAGTGTCAGAGGCAAGATTAGACCACAAACTCTCAGATTCCCTTCTGCCACTTCTGAGCTTTCACATCTCTAGGGTCTCCCTTTCCTTATCTGCAACAGGAAGAGAACAGACTAGATATTTTCTCAAGTCTCCTCAAGCTTTACGTCTGCTGCCCCACATATTGCATCAGCAGGGGAAACAGGAGGACCATTTTCCAGCCGTCTTTCATCCACTGTCATTATTTGATTGAGCTGTCAGTCAGCATTAGGACACCCAGTTACAGGATAATTCTGTAATGTCATTAGATAATCTGACTGTGATTGATATGTCAGCCAAGTAGGAAAATGGGTAAACAGAGGGGAAAGTCATGCTGATGAACTCCCTTTATCATTTCTGGGACCCCATTACATATACTTGCATATAATACTTGCATAAATTGCATATATAATATGCAATACCTATACACATTCTTATTTTCCAGTTCATTAAGTTGACAGAGGAAGACCCTGAAAAAGCTGAGACATGACAGAACAGGGAAACATCAGGCAGAAAATAAAAGTGAAGGAGACAAGAGAAAGCAGGATTCTTATTTTTTTTTTTTTTGCTTTTTGGAGGGCACTTGGGGTTAAGTGACTTGCCCAAGGTCACACAGTTAGTTTTTTGTGTTAAGTGTCTGAGGCAGGATTTGAACTCAGGTACTCCTGACTCCAGGGCTGGTGCTCTATTCACTGTGCCACCTAGCCGCCCCCCTAGAAAGCAGGATTCTACTCATGTGGCTACAAGCTGTCAAAATGATCATCAGTCATTGTTTACATACAGAACTATCAAAGGCTGGATGCCTAGAGAATAACATAGAATGCAAAAAGCAAAAGCTGGCAGGCATGATTTCTGAGTGCTCCTGCCCAACATCATTCCTGTCCCAGCGCTATTGAATTGTCAAGAATGTCAAAGAATACTCTTCTTCAGAGCAGTAGGCTAAGTAGAAGGAGGTTAAGGAGGTGCGGAGGAAGGAGAATGAACATAAATGAAGGTGTGTACCTAGAGTGTAAGGCGAGATGTAACTAGGCAACTGGAAGAACTCAGGGGCCCAGGAGGCTGCACAAGCAGCCAGAGCAATCTTCTCAAACATCGCCAATCGTTCATTTGCTAGCTCCCTTCCGTGAAAACCAATTACTTGTCAGGGAATAAAAGTTGGCAAGAGATGCAAATCATCCTTGGCAATTATTAGGATCCAGGATCCTCATTCTGATGCCCTGTACTACATACACTTTGGACAGTTTTCTTATTTGCTCTGAGTCTGGGAACTGAATGAAACATTTCCCCTACAAGTACTGTTTCTGGGGATTCCCTTTCCAGATATTCATATGGGTGAACATAGGCTTCATCCTGGGTTTTGCGCTCCTTTTGTAAGTCTAAGATTGTCCAGTCCTCTCTCTGCTATAACTATGGCAGTTCAGTCTGTTTGATGACAGTTCTCTTGTAGAGACCTGTCATTTTATATTAGTCTGAAGGAAAAGAAAAAGAAAATAGACCAGCCGAAACTGAATCAAGTTGTTAAAAGGGTGAGATGATCATTAAAAACCTGTTTCCTAATGAGCGTGCCTCATAGTTTCTGAGGTCTCCTCTATAATGATAAACACTGTCATTTAGGAAGGGTCAGACACTTTGCCCTATGTCGTAGCTCCCCACCACAAATGAGGCAGTGAGAAAGAATGCTGGGGAAAACAGGGTTAAGTGACTTGTCCAGGGTAACAAAGCTATTACGTGTCTGAGGCCAGATTTGAATTCATTGAGATGAATCTTCTTGATTCCAGGCCCTAGGCACTCTACCCACCCTGCCACCCAGATATCCATAAGTACCATATAAATGTTAGTTATTATTATTAATAGAGAACAGATATATAGGTTGCAATTCAATCTGAAGTAAAAAAGGTAAGATATGACAGTACTGTGGTGCCTTGCAGCAGCTGCATCTGGTCTGCAACCAAGACAGCCCATTTCTACAATGCTCCAAACAAACTGTGAATTAACCATGTGTCCAAATTCACCTTGACTGGGAACAGGAACTATATCCCTACTATACCTCTACAGGGCTCAACAAAGGCAGCAGCAGCAGCTAGCGACATGAACTTCATGAGGAAAAAGCTTCTGCTTTTCGGAGGACAAATGTGATCTATAGCTATGCTGCACTCCTTGCTTCTGCTTTAATCTTCCATTATCTGTTCTGAATAAAAGGCTTCTAAAATAATTAACCTGGGGGAACCAATAAAGCACTAAGACAATGACATAATAAATAGGAGTTGCTAGTGAGCAGGGGCAAAGACCTGAGCAATCTGGTGGAGATAGAAACACACATCCCTACGTTATAGGCAAGAAATCCAAGAATCACTATGCAGGTCATGGTTATCAACCACCTCCCAGAGACCTTAATAGCTTTTTAATGGATCATGCCTTAAACCCAGATCACTCTGGCTCTCCTTGATTGACCAATGAGACCCAGCTCAAGCCTCACTTGGTCGTTGTTTGGATTCTGATATCTCAGAGTGAGCATAAATAGGAACTGTCTTCTGTTTTGACCAGAATTCCTGATGGTCTTCCACTCTAAAATTATTATTATTATTATTATTGTTGTTGTTGTTGTTGTTGTTGTTGTTGTTGTTATTTTGACTAGGTAAAAGAAGCCATTCTTTGTTTCATTTTTACCTGCCCTTAATCACTGAATGGGGATTGCCTCAAACAAAATGAGACCTGGGAAAGATCTTAGCTCAAAAAGGCTAAGGTCCTTCCACCGCATCCAGGGCCATCTCCAGTTGTATTGATCTATATTTTGCCATTGGACCAGATCGCTCTGGAGGAGACAGTGAAGCTGGTGACTTTGCATAGTCCTTCCTCATTTAAATCTAATTTACTTGCAAGTCATGATATCTGCTTCCTGATGTCATGGTTTTCTTCTAGAATGAAGAAATTTAATTCCTCTACCTAAAGTGAAAACAGACAAATGAACAATGCAAAACCAAAACCTGAGGTCTGCATGCAGAAGGCCACTTGTCAGTGAGTGTCAGAGAGAACCTAAGCTTTCTCCCCTTGTAGCACCATACTCCAACAGATGCTATCAGTTAGGGAGTCAAAGTAAGATTAAAGATTCACTAAGACAAAGAAGGAGAGGTTGACTAATGTCTTTTGAAGGTACCCTCAACTTTGGTCAACTGCAGTCAATCAATAATACACCACTATGTGTTTAGCAGAGCAGAACTAGTTAAAGAATGTCCAGGTGTGCTTCTAAACTTTCCCAAGGAATTTCCATTATGCTTTATCATGGCTCCTTTAAACAGGTTTTCCAGCCTTCTCCACATAGAGAATTGCATCAGCACACTCATAGGGATTGGACTCATTTACGAGTCCTTATTAAACTTTGATCAAAATTCCTAAATACTCTAAAAATGTTTTTCTTTACAATGTTATAGTCTTTGTATAAATTCTTTTGTTTTTGTTTACTTCAATTGATATCAGTTCTTACTTCCCAAGATTCTCTGCAATTATTCCTTTTGTAATTTCTTTAAAAACAATAATATTCCGTTATATTCATGACCCACAGTTTATTCAGCCATTGTTTGATTGATCTGCAGTTGAGTAATTTGGTGGGCATAGCTCTAAACTACTTTGCAGAAAGGACAGGTCACAGTCTCACGAACAGTGTATCAATGCGTCTGTCTTTCTACCGGTCCTACAATATTTGTTCTTTTCCTTTTATTTTTACTTTGACAATCTCATGAGTGTGGAGTAGAATTGCTTTAATATATAATTCTCTAATTATTAGTGATTTGGGGAATTTTTTCATCTGACTAAAAATAGCTTGTATTTCTTCCTTTGAAAACTGCCTATACATATTGATTATTTATCAGTGAATAAATCATTTTATTCTAGTGAATTTGAACTAATTCCATATATACTGAAAATGATGTCTTTATCAAGGAAATTTGCCACAATGATTCTTTTCTCAGTTAACCTTCCCCATTATAATCTTAGCTATATTGAATTTGTTTGTATGGAAACAACTTCTAAATTTAAAAAAAAATTTATGCAATCAAAATTGTCTATTTAATCTTCTGGGATCCCCTATATTCACTGCTTAGTAATGAAGTTTTCCCTTATTCATAGATCTGAAAGGTAATTCCTTCCTCGCTCCTCTAATTTGCTATTATTTTTGTTAGTATAATTGGAAGCAGAATGACAAGAGTAGGTATAATTGATTTATGGTTGGAGGATCATGGACAGAAATATGAATATTCCCATTTGGAAATCAGTAAGTCTTTTGGATCTATTTTCCATAAAGTTGTTCAGTTTTAGGTTTATCTCCTTCTTTAGTTTCCTCTTAAATTCATCCAACTCTAAAGGAAGAATATTATGTCTCCCATATAATTGCAATACTATATATACATACATATAAAGTGTGTGTGTGTGTGTGTGTGCGTGTAGCATGTATTTTTTAAAAACTGGAACAATTAACTCTTGTCATATATAGTTTCATTTATGGTTTCTTGAAATAAAACATTAGAAAACCAGGCTTTGATAAAGGCCATTGGGATTCAAATGGAGCTACTTGAATATGCCTTCAACCCAAATCACTCAGGCTCTCACTGATTGGCCAATTAATAGGGTCCAGTCTAAGCCTCACTTGGACATTGTTTGAGTTTTGATGACTCTGACAGAATGTAAGTAGCAATTGTTTCTTTTCCAGCTAGAAACCCCAAGAGTCTTTTCCCTGTTTGTTTGTTTTCTTTCTACTGAGCAAACTATGCCATCTTTTCCCTCATTTTTACCTCTGCTTAAATCACTGAATAGGTGTTGCCTCAGACAAACTGAAACCTGGGAAAGATGTTAGCTTAAAAAGGACAAGGTTCTCCCACTGCATACTGATCTATGCCTTGCCACTGGACTCAGATGAGCCTAGAAAAGAAAGTGAGGCTGATGACTTCACACAGCCCTGTGTATCAGCAAGCACCCTAGCATGCCCAGGGTGGCTGCTAGCACCGGTTCTTAAATCTGCTTTACTAAAGGAAAGCAACTCAAAATGGGTTAACAGTCTTACTTTAATCAATCAAACATATATTGTTGTACTTGGCCTCACCTGGCTCCTTCTGCTCCAGCCAGCCATCTTCTTCCTGGTTTGTTTTTTTTCATGGAAATAGACTAGTTGGCTGCAAGACTCCCCCAAAGGTTTCCCTGTGCCCGCAAAAATCAAAATGCATACTAGCCAATCCCTGCTGTAAACCTCTGATTACACAATCCCTGACCATTAAGAGTTGGGGTTCCCTATATATATATCAGTGATCTCCCCTTGGTCAGGCCTGTTTGATTTGGGCAAGTCACCCCGACAGCACGCAATAAATAAAGTCTGCTTCCAAAATTGCTCTAGGGGTCTCTTTCTCACTTATTTTGACACAACAACATCATTTACCGAGTCCAGGGGAAAAAGTCAGCACCCTGAACTTCAGAGAATACAAACAGAATACAAACAAGTTATGAGCAGAAATTACAAGCAAAGAAACAGATCAGGCTTCCAACTGTCTGACCATCACATCCATACCTAGTTAGTTACCAGAGAGGGAAGCACCAACATTTGGCTTTTCAAAACCAGGGGGCTCAACAGCTTCCTAGAGTCTTCTCTGGTCAAATCACAAAACTCTTTCCAAAGTGAGCCCCAAAGCAAAAACTCACATCAGGATATATATAGCCTTCTCCTGGATCATAGAATATCACAGCCTTCTTGACCCACTGCTCAATCACAAAGTAATAAGGCATGGGCATTCCTGAAGAAAAAGCCTCCAGCCACAGGCTCCATGTGACCACATTCAGCCTATTAGGGGGCAGAGTATACTTTTTTTTGAGGGGGTGGAGTTCATTTTTTATTTTATTTTTTATTTTTTTAAATTAATTTTCTTGTTTACATCATTCATTTCCACAAGATTTTGAGTTACAAATTTTCTCCCCGTCTTTCCCCTATCCCCAACCCCAAAACAGAGATCCCACTACAAAGCCCCTTCCCCAATCTGCTCTCTTTAAACCCTCCTCCAACCCCCCTATAACTTTCTGGTAGGACAGGGAGGGTCTCCCTACCACAGTCCTGTATATCTTAATTCCTAGTTGTATGTATTGTAGAGCTTTAAATTCTAGATTCTTTCGGTTCCTTCCTTGTCACCCACCCCCACTGGAAGGACAAGAAATTCAATACAGGCTGTACATGTGTAATTACACAAGGCATCTCCACAGTGGACATATTGTGAGAGGCTAATTATATGTCCCTCCTTCCTATCTTGCCCCAAACCTTGTTCTGTTCTCTACCCTGTCCGTGTCCCTTTACTGAAATGTGTGCTTCCAGCAACCCTCCCCCAGATGATGCCCTCCCCTCCATCATCCCGCCTCTCATCCCCATGCCTCCTATTCTCCTGTGTGGTCTGATACTCAGTTTAAAGTTTATGTCATTACTTCCCTAAGCCAAATTCAATGAGAGTAAATGAGAGTAAAGTTGTAACAGTTATCCCTTGCCT
>CM053594.1:297613047-297657134 GCA_028646575.1 Pseudocheirus occidentalis | reverse complement strand
TACATACATACTTACACATATGTCTATATAGGAGGCTATATATGTGTATGAATACATATCTGAGCACGTGTGTATATGTGTATATTGCGGGTATAGGATCAATTGAATATGAAGGGATGATACTTTAAAAGGTGAAATTCTGAGATGGGAGAGGACTAGAATGAGAGGAGATAGGGAGAGACAAAATGGGGTTAATCATCCCATATAGAAGAGGCAAGGGATAACTGTTACGCCTTTACTCTCATTTACTCTCACTGAATCTGGCTTGGGGAAGGAATGATATAAACTCTAAACTGGGTATCATGCCACACAGAAGAGTGGGGGGCATGGGGGTGAGAGGCGGGACAACAGAGGGGAGGGCAGGGTCTGGGGGAGTGATGCTGGAAGCACACACTTCAGTAAAGGGACAGGGACAGGGTAGAGAATGGAACAAGGAGGGGTGGGATAGGAAGGAGGTACATATGATCAGACTGTCACAATATGTCCACTGTGAAGATGTCCTGTGTAATTACACATGCACAGCCTGTATTGAATTGCTTGTTCTTCCAGTGGGGGTGGGTGACAGGGGAGGAACCGAGAGAATCTATAATCTAAAGCTATGCAATACTTGCAACTGGGAAATAAGATGTGCAGGGGCTGGGGTAGGGAGACCCTCCCTGCACAACCAGAAAGTTAGAGAGCAGATCAGGGGAGGGGCTTTACAGTCGGATCACTGTTTTGGGGTTGGAGGAGGGGAAAGACAGGAAGAAAATTTGTAACTCAAAAATCTGATAGAAATGAATGATGTAAACAAGAAAACAAATAAAAAATTTATATTAAAAATAAATAAATAAAAAGCCCTCATAAATTCTTTATATATATATATATATATATACTGTTGAACAGTAGACGTTCCTCAGGGTGGCAAATAATTCTGATTGTTTAATAATTAATGAGTAAATGAATGTTACAATGAAAAGGTGCACCATGATGAGGGTCTTAGAGTATGTGAACTGGATCACCTAAGCCTTGGTCAAAGAAACTTATCAATTTCCATATTATATGTCTGACAAAAGGGAGGATTCATATTTTCCCAGACCTGCCTGAGTAAACACAATAAGCAGGAATATGCTCATTAGCCTAAAGGTAGAATTTCTTTTCCAGTCTCATTAGACCTTGAGCCTGGTAAATTTTTAAAAGAGATTTCCTTTACTAGTTAGTTTCTGTATGAGGAAGTATAAAAGGGGAAAAATCTTTGGTCTTAATACAATAATTAGTTATTAATACCAGAGAGAAATAGTCATTTCTCACAGAGGCAAGCAAAAGTTAAGTGACTTGTCCAAGGTCACACAGCTAGTAACTCTCTGAGGTAAAATTTGAGTTTAGGTTTTCCTGACTACAATCCCAGCTGTGTTGACTGTGTCACCTTGTTTGCATTTAATTAAAATTGAATGATTATCAGTTGATTCTTTTTTTTTTTGATGAGCCATTTGGGGTTAAGTGACTTGAGGAGGGTAACAAAACTAATAATTTTCAAATGTTTGTGGCTGGCTTTGAACTCAGGTTCTCCTGACTCCAGGACAGGTACTCTATCCACTGTTCTACCTAGCTGTCCCTCAACTGATTCTTAAACAACTAATCATTCATATATATCTTGTTGATACAATGCCATCTTTGTTTCTTAGATACCTAACTCTAAAAAAAATTGTTTTGGCTTCTTTCTTTCATGTGTCATTGGTGCTTCAATTGAATCAATATTTTTTAATTGTCCTCAACATGCAAGGTCTTGTATTATATTGTGTGGGATACCAAAAGAATAAGACCTAATACTTACCCTGAAAATGCTTATAATGGAGAAAAGATAGACAAATATAAATTCAATACAAATTAGGATGAGAAACATCAAAAAAAGAACAAAGTGTTCTGTTTGTTGAGCAAAGGAGGAATAGCCTCCAGGTGAGTCTATCTGAGAAGCTTCATAGAGGAGGTGGGATTAGAGCCAGGCCTTGAACAATGGGTAAGCTTTCATTGGTGAAAGACGAGAGCTAGTTGATGGAGGATAGGGAAGAAGGAAGGCATTCTAGGGACTAAGAAATGATGAACTATGGCATGGTAACAGGAAGAAGAGAACATATTTTATGTTTCCAAAATGTTATTATTTATTTCTACCACTTTAAAAAATGAATTTACAAATTTTCTCCTTTTTTCCAGTGCCTCCTCCACCTATTGAGAAGGCAAGCAGTATATCAACCGTACATGTGAAAGCATGTGAAACATGTTTCCACATTAACTATGTTTTTAAAAAAGCAAGAAAATTAGGAAAATAAAAAATGTATATACTTCAGTTTGCATTTAGAATTCATCAGATTTGTCTCTAGAGATGGATAACATTTTTCATCGGGAGTCCTTGTATAAAATTGTTTTGGATCATCATCTTTCACAGCTAATAAATATTACATATTGTTATTACTATGTACTAAGATGTCCTGGTTCTGTCATTTAACTCTGAATCAATTCATATAAGTCATCCCAGGTTTTTCCAAAATCATCCCACTTGTCATTTCTTATGAACAATAGTATTCCATCACAATCATATACCACAATTTGTTCGGCTATTCACAAATTTATGGAAGTTGTTATTCTTTGCCACCATAAAACAGACTGCTATAATTTTGAACATATAAATCCTTTTTTCTTTTTTCTTTGATTTCTCTGCAATCTACACCTAGTAAGAGTATTGCTGAGTCAGAACTGCTGAGTCAGAGTTTTTTTAAGAGCTTTGGGTATGATTCCACAATGTTCTCCAGAATTATTGGCCCAGTTGACAACTCCAAGTTGTGTTCCTAGTTTTTCACATCCCTTCTGTTACTTGTCATTTTCCTTTTCAATCATCTTAGCTAATATGATAGGTATGAAGTAGTATCTATTTTAATTTGCATTTCTCAAATCAGTAGTGATTTAGAGTACTTTTTTCCCACGTAATTGTAGATAGTTTTGATTTGTTCTCCTAAAAAAAACCCTATGTGTTCCTAATGCTTTGTTGGTGGAGTTGTGAATGGATCCAGCCATTCTGGAGAGCAATTTGGAACTATCCACAAAAGGGCTATAAAACTAGGTATACCCTTTGACACAGCAATACCATTGCTAGGGCTGTATTCCAAACAGATCATAAAAATGAGGAAAGGACCCACATGCACAAAAATATTTATAGCAGCTCTTTTTGCGGTGGCCAAGAAGTGGAAATTGATGGAATGCCCATCAATTGGAGAATGACTATGAACAAAACAGACAACTATTGTCCCATAAGAAACAATAAGCAGGCAGACTTTAGAAAAACCAGGAGAGACTTACATGAAGTGATGTTGAGTGAAATGAGCAGAACAAGGAGAACGTTGTACAAAGTAACAGCAACATTGTGTGATGACCAACTTTGAAAGACTTAGCTCTTCTCAGCAATGCGAAGATTTAAGACAATTCCAAAAGACTCATGATGGAAAATGCTGCTTATATCCAAACAAAGAAGTTTGGAGTCTCAATACGGATTGCAGCATACTATTTTCTCTTTTTTTCTTTCTCATGGTTTTGTCCTTGGGTTCTAATTCTTCTTTACAACGTGGCTAATGTGGAAATATGTTTACTATGATTGTAAAAGTAAAACCTATATCAGATTGTATGCCTTGTTGGGCAATGGGGAGATGAGGGGGGTGGAAGAACATTTAGAACTCAAAATCTCATAAAAGTGAAAGTTGGAAACTAAAAATAATTCATTGGGTTTTTTTTTTGTTTTGAACAAAAAAAATCTGTGTCTTCATAATATTTGACCATTTATCATTTATGGAATGGCTCTTATCTTTCTTTTTTAAAATATATTTATTTTTAGTTTTCAACATTTTGGGTTTAAAATTTTCTATCCTTCTCTCTGGCTTTTATTTTTCCAAATTTGACTCATTCCCTATTTATTTGAGAAATAAGGCCTTTGTCAGAGAAACTTGCCTGAAGTTCCTCTCCCTCCCCAAGTTTCCAGCTTTCTTTCTAATTTTGACTGCTTTGTTTTTGTTTGTTCAAAATAGTATTAATTTTATGTTATTAAAACCATCCATTTTATTTCCCATGGCTCTCTCTGTTTCTTGTTTGGTTATAAACTCTTCCCTTATCCATAGATCTAACAGGTAACATTTTCCATGTTCCTCTAATTTGTTTACAATATAAACTTTTATGTCTAAATCATGTGTCCCCATTTTGGCCATATATTGGCACATGCTATAAGGTGTTGGTCTGTGTCTAGTTTCTGTCAGACTCCTCTCCAATTCCCAGCAATTTTTGTCAAATAATGAGTTCTTCCCTAAAACTTTGGATCTTTGGGTTTCTCAGACAGTAGACTGTGATGATCATTTACTATTGTGTATTGTGTACCTAATCTATTACACTGATCCACTAATCTATTTTTTTTTAGCCAGTACCAGACTATTTTGATGATTACCACTTTGCAATATATTTGAAATCTGATACTGCTAGGCCTCCTTCCTTTACATTTTTTCCCCACCGATTCCCTTGATATTTTGATCTTTTGTTCTTCCAGATAAATTTTATTATTTCTTAGCTCCACAAAATAATTCTTTGATAGTTTAGTTGGTGTGGCTTTGAGCAAGTAAATAACTTTAGGTAGAATTGTTATTTTATCATTTGAACTTGGTCTATCTATGAGCAAATAATCTTTCTCCAGTTGTTTAGATCTGTGTTTGTGTGAAGTATTTTGTAATTGTGTTCATAGTTCTTGGTTTGCCTTAGCAGGTAGACTCCCGAGTATTTTATCCTTTCTCTAGTTATTTTAAATGGAATTTCTCTTTCTGCCATTTCCTCCTGACTTTTGTTGGGAATATATAGAAGTGCCAATGATTTATGTGGGTTTCTTTTACATCCTGCAACTTTGCTAAAGTTGTCCATTGTTTTAACTAATTTTTTTAATTGTCTAAGTTGATTTCTCTAAGTATACGATCATATTGTCTAAAAAGAGTGATAAATTTGTTTTGTTGTTGACGAATCTCATTCCTTCAATATTTTTTCTTTGTCTTATTGCTAGAGCTAGCATTTCTAACACAATGCTGAATAATAGTGTTGATAGAAAGACATCCTTGCTTCACCTCTGATCTTAGTGGGATAGGTTTCTAGTTAATCATCATTACAAATAAAGCTTTCTCTTGGTTTTGGATTTGTTGTTTACTAGATTAGTCATGTCTGACTCTTTTTTTTCTTGGCAGAGAAATGAGTGGTTTGGCATTTCCTTCTCCAATTCATTTGACAAACAAGGAAACTGAGGTAGACAGGATTAAGTGACTTGATCAGAGACACAGCTCGTAAGTGTCCAAGATTGCACTTGAATTTAGTTCTTTCCGACTCCAGGCCTGGCACTCTATCCGCTAACTGGTTTTAGGTAGATACTATTAATTATTTAAGAAAAATTACTCATGTGCTTTATAGTATTTTTAGTAGAAATGGGTGTTGTATTTTGTTGGAAGTTTTTTCTGTACCTATTTATGCATTCACCTGATTTTTGTTGTTTTTATTGTTACTATGGTCAATTATGTATATTGTTTTTCTACTATTAAACCAGCCCTGCATTCCTGATAAATCCCATCTGGTCATAGTAAATGGTCTTTGTGGTATATTATTGGAATATCCTTGCTGGTATTTTATTTGAAATTTTTTGTATCTATATTCATTAGGGAAATTTGGCTAGTTTTCTTTCTCTGTTTTTTTCTTCCTTTTTTAAATATCCACACCATATTTGTGTTATAAGAGGAGTTTGTTAGGACTCCTCTACTACTTATTTTTTTCAAATAGTTTATATAGTATTGGATTTAATGGCTGTTCAAATGTTTGGTAGAATTCATTTGTAAATTCATCTAGTCCTGGGTATTTTTTTTTCCTCAAGGTGCTTATTTTTGAGCTTTTTAATTTATTTTTCTAATGTAGAGTTATTTAAGTATTCTATTTCCTTTTCTGTTGATCTTGACAAGGTATTTTTTGTAAGCATGCATGCATTTCACATAGATCATCAGGTTTTTTGCCATATAACTAGACCAAATATCTCTTAATAATTACTTTAATTTTATCATCAGCTTGGTGGTACATCTGCTCTTTTCATCTTCGAGATAGGTGACTTGTTTTTCTTTCTTTTTTCTTTCTTTTCTTCTTTCTACTTTTAAATCAAATTAATCAATATTTTATACCTTCCCCCATAAAAAAGCTTCTGTATTAGTTTGACTTTTTTTTACTTTCAATGTTACTATTCTCTCTTTAGATTTTTCAGGATTTCCATTTCCTTTTTTTAATTTGAGAATTTTTATTCATTTTTTCTAGTTTTTTTTAATTGCATGCCCAGTTCATTGATCTGCTCTCACTTTTTTTCATTTACATAACCATTTATAGATATAAACCTTTCCCTAAATACCACTTTGACTGAATCCCACAAATTATGTCATGTTGCTTCATTGTTGTCATTCTTTCTAATGAAATTATTGATTGTCTCTATGATTTGTTTCCCTCCTGGATTACTGCCTTCTCATGGCAAAGGGACTTGTGTAGCTGATGCCAAGAGAGCAAAGTTTATCAATTCTATGAAGACCTACATCTTCCAGAAATAACACCAAACAAAAAAAGACATCACATTTATCATAGGGTATTTGGATGCTAAATTAAGATATCAAAAAATAATTGGAATGAAAGACAAGTTTAGTCTTGAAGTACAAAACTCACTGTACATAGCAAACATTCCTTTAAAAAAAAACAAATAAATGCAAAAGGCAATTCTAAACATGGACAACACCAGATTGTAGATATAAAAATCTGATTGATTATATATTTTGCAGCCAAAGGCAGAGAAGGTCTAGGGAGTCTGTTAAAACAAGATCTAGTGCTGAATGGAACCCAGATCATGTGTTTCTTGTTGCAAAATTCAGATTTAAATTGAAGAAAGTAGGGAAAACCATCAGACTGTATAGGTATGAATTACATAATATCCCATGTAAATATGAAGATTTAAAACAATAGATTTAAGAAATTAGATATGGTAAAAATTAGATAAATTAGATATGGTAAAAATTAGATAAGTAGATAAGTTAGATACTGTAAAAAACATAATAGATTTAAGAAATTAGATATGGTAAAGAAGAGTATCTGAGTATCTATTTTGTATGGAAGGTGGCAACAAATGACATTCCAAAAAAATTGCAAAGAAAGCAAAATATCTATCTGATGAGGCTTTACAAATAGAAGAAAAAAGGAAAGTGAAAGACAAAGAAGAAAGGGAAAAATATACCCAACTTAATGCAGAATTCTAAAGAATCACAAGAAGTGATAAGAAGCAATGAATAATGAAAAGCAATAAAAGAAAAAATATAAGAAGAAAGACAAGAGATCTCTTCAAGAAAATAGAAATATTAAAGAAATGTTTTATGAAAAAGTGAGCCAGATCAAAGAAATAATTTTAGGTACTTAACAGAAGTAGAAAAGGTTAAGAAGGAGAGGCAAGAATATGCAGAAGAGGCAGAGCCAATATGGTGGTGTAAAAGCAGAGACTCTCTTGAACTCTCCCCCAAAACCCTCCAAATAAAAAATTACTCTAAACAAATTCTGGAGCAACAGAACCCACAAAAAGAGAGAGAGTACAGCAAATTTCCAGCCCAACACAACCTGGATGATCCACAGGAGAGGTCTGTTTCTGTCTTTTGATTAATTTATTTTAGTCTTCCACATTCATTTCCAAAAGATTTTGAGTTCCAAACGTTCTCCCCATTTCTCCCTGTTCCCTACACCAAGATGGTATGCATTCTGATTACCCCTTCCTCTAGTCTGTTCTCCCCTCCCACTCCCCTTCACTTTCTTATAGGGCAAGATAGATTTCTACTTCCCATTGCCTGTACATCTTATTTCCTAGTTTCATGTAAAAACTATTTTTAACATTTGTTTTTAAAACTTTGAGTTCCAAATTCTCTCCTTTCTTCCCTTCCCACCCACCCTCATTGAGAAGGCAAACAATTAGATAGAGGTTATACATGTGTAGTTATGCAAAACACTTCCATAATAGTCATTTTGTGAAAGACTATCTTTATTTCCCTCCATCCTAAGAAGCAAACACTTTTGAGGAGAGACAGGGTCAAAGGAGAGAAGAGAATGGCTGAGGGGGTAGGGAGCAGGATAGAATGGAGGAAAATGTAGTGGAATTGAATGATGAAGACAAAAATAAATAAATAAATTGAGGGGAAATACATAAGAATTTGTGTATTAGTTTGACTTTTTTACTTTCAATGTTACTAATCTCTCTTTAGATTTTTCAGGATTTCCATTTCCATTTTTTTAATTTGAGAATTTTTGTTTTTTTTTTCTAGTTTTTTTAATTGCATGCCCAGTTCATTGAATACACAAAAGAACTATACAAGAAGAATCTTAACATCACTGATAAGTAAAATATAGTGTGGTTATTGATCTATAACCTGCCATTTTGGAGAATGAAGTCAAGTGGACCTTAGGAGGTATTGCTAACAATAAGGCTAGTGGAGCTATTTAAAATCCTAAAGCATCATACTCTTAAGTGGTTGAACACAAAATGCCAGCAAATTAGAAAAACTCAACAGTGCCCACTGGATTAGAAATCCAGTTTATGTCCCCATCCTAAAGAAGGGCAAGGTCAAAGAATATTCAAATTACCAACCAATTGCACTCATTTCATACACCAGCAAGGTTATACTTAAAATTATGCATGCTAGACTTTAGCAATGTGTGAACCTACAATTACCAGAAGAACAAGATGGTTTTTTAAAAGACAGAGAGAACTAGAGACTAAACGTTCAAACCTTGCTGAATTATGCAGAAAGCAAGGGAGTTCCAGGGGAAAAAACTGTTTCTGCTTCATTTCCTACACTTAAGTCTTTAGTTGTGTAGATCATGACAAAATACAGCATGTCCACAAAGAGATGGGAGTGTCAGAACACCTTATTTTTGCCCTGAAGAACTTGTATGCAAGCCAACAAGCAATAGTTAGAACCAAACATGAAACAACTGATTAGTTTAAGATTGGGAAAAGAGTGCAAGGCTTATTTAACTCATATGCAGGGTATCCTTGTGAAATGCCAGACTGGATGAATCAAAAGCCAGAATTAAGGTTGCCAGGAAAAATATTGACATTCTCAGATATGCATATAATATCATTCTAATGACAGAAAGTGAAGAAGAATTAAGAAGCCTCTTGATAAGGGTAAAAGAAGAGAGTGCAAAGGATGGTTTGAAGCTTAACATTAAAAAAATCCAAACAAACTAAGGTCTTGGCAACTGGTCTCATCACTTCCTGGAAAACAGAGAGAGAAGAAATGGAAACAATGTCAGCTTTTATTTCTTGGGCTCAAAAACAACTGCATTCATGGAATTAAAAAAAATGTCTGCTCCTTAAATTGCAAATGAAAATAACTCTTAGGTATCACATCTCACCTGTCAGACTCACTAACAAGATGAAACAGGAAAATGATAAATGTTGGAGAAGATGTGGGAAAGGAACACTAATGCATTGTTGGTAGAGTTGTGAACTGACCTAACTATTCTGGAGAGCAATTTGGAACTATGCTTGAAGAGCTATAGAAATGTGCGTACCATTTGACCCTGCAATACCACTTCTAGGGCTATATTCTGAAAAGATCATACAAATAAGAAAAGAACCCACATGTACAAAAATATTTATGGCAGCTCTTTTGTGGTGAAAAAGAACTGGAAATTGAGGGGACTCCTATAAGCTGGGTAATGGCTAAACAAATTGTGGGATATGAATATAATAGAATACTATTGTGCTTTAAGAAATGATGAGCAGGCCAACTTCAGAAAAACCTGAAAAACTTACATGAACTAATGCTGAGTGAGGGGAGGGGAACCAGGAGAACATTGTACAGTTACAGTCACATTGTGCCATGACTAACTTTGACAGACTTGGCTCTTCTCAGCAATGCAAGGTTCTAAAGCAACTCCAAAAGGCTCATGATGGAAAATACTATCCATGTGCAGAGTAAGAATTATGGAGTTGTAATCGTAATGGTAATTTGAAGATCTTCCCTGCCACTTAATAAGCCCTGTCTATTAGTCTGTTGTTGTGTTATTCTCTCTGTCTGTATTTTTTGTCTGCTTGTAATTTTTGTTTGTATTCTCTGAAGTTCAGGGTGTTGTCTTTTTTCCCAGAACTAAGTGAATGATCAGTGTTTGATGAAAGTAAGATTGTTAACCCCCTTTGAGTTTCTTTCCTTTAGAAAATCAGATCAAAGAACCTGTGCTAGTAGCCATCCTGAGTATGCTAGGGTGCTTGCTGCTACAGAAATCTGAATGCAGATCAAAGCATACTATGTGCTCTCTCTCTTTTTGCTTTGCTTTGTTTTGTTTTGTTTCTTCCTTCCTGTGGCTTATTCCATTGGTTATAATTCTTCTTTGCAACATGACTAAAGTGAAAAATACATTTAATGTGAATGTATATGTGGAGCTTATATCAGATTGAATGCCATCTTGGGGAATGAGGATGGGAAGGAGGGGGAGAAATTTTGGAACTCAAAAGCTTGTAGAGCTAAACATTGTAAACTAAAAATAAATTAATATTTTAAATGCCTGTTCCTTGGAAGAAAAGCTGTAGCAAATCTGGACTGCATATTAAAAAGCAGACACAATACCTTGCAAAAAAAAGATCTATACGTCAAAGCTATGGTTTTTCCAGTAGCAATGTATTGCTGTGAGAGTTGAATTATAAGAAAAGCTGAGTACCACAGGATTGACACTTTAGAATTTTAGTGCTGCAAAAGAATTTTAAGATTCCCTTGGGGAGCAAAGAGATCAGTTTAGTCAATACTTAAAGAAATTAATTCAGACTATTCACTGAAAGATCAAATACTGAAGCTGAAACTTAAATAGTTTGGCCACATAATTAGAAAACAAGGCTCATTAGAAAAGATCTTGATGTTGGGAAAGATTGAAAGCAAAAGCAAAAGGGAATGGCAGAGGATGAGGTGGATAGATAATATCATGGAAGCAATAAACATGAACTTGGACAGACTTTGGGAGATAATGGAACATTGAAGAACCTGGCATGCAATATTACATGGAATCATGAAGAGTTGAACGTGACTGAATAAATGAACAACAAAACCAAAAATTATTTGTTCTTTGATCCACTCATGCTTTAGGATTAGATTATTTAGTTTCCAATTAATTTTAAGCTATACTTCTAAGACCTTTTACTGAATGTAATTTTTACGGTGTTATGGTCCCAAAAGGGTGCATTTAATATTTCTGATTTGGGGCATTTCTTTGTGAGGTTATATGCACTAACACATGATCAGTTTCTGTGAAGGTGCCATGTACAGCTGCGAAAAAGGTATACTCTTTTCTGTTCCCACTCAATTTTCCCCGGAGGTTTATCATAACTAACTTTTCTAAGTTTTTGTCCATATCTTTAACTTCTTTTTTATTTATTTTATAATTAGATTTATGTAGTTCTGAGAGGGGAGAGTTAAGATCCCTCAGCAATATGGATGTATTATATATTTCCTCTTGTAACACATTCATCTTGTAACACCTTTAGGAATCTGAATCCTCTGCTACTTATTGCATATATGTTTAGTGTTAATATCACTTCATTCTCTCTGGTACATTTTAGCAAATTGTAGCTTCACTGCTTATCCCTTTTAATTAGGTCTGTTTGTTTTTGCTTTGTCTGAGATCATTCATGACTGTTACCTCTGCTTCTTTTTGGTTTTATTCTGCTGAAGTATATTAGATTCTGCTACAGGACTTTATTTTAACTCTGTGTGTATCTTTCTGTTTCTGTGTATCTTTCTGATGTCTCTCATCAACAACTGAATTCTGATTTCTAATCCATTCTGCTATCTGCTTCCATTTAATGGATGAGCTTGTCCCATTCACATTCACAGTTATGGTTACTAACTGTACATGCCCCTCCATTCCATTATCTTCCATTCTTTTAATTTTTTTTTAATTTTACTCTTTCATTCTAATATATCAAGGCAATTTCCCTACATAATTTCTTAAAATTTGATGTTTAAGCTCTCTTTTTTAATCATGGTTTTCAGGTAACCTAATAATTCTTAAATTGTCTCTCCTCAATCTCTTTTCCAAGTCAATTGATTTTCTAATGACATATTTCACATTTTCTTTTTCTTTTTCATTCTTTTGACCTTGTTTTATTATTTCTTGATGTCTCACAGAATCATTAGCTTTCACTCATCTAATTCTAATATTTATAGAATTATTTTCTTCAGTAATTCTACAAATTATTATTTGTACCTCCTTTCACATTTGTACAATTCTTCTTTTTAATAATAAGTTCTTTTTTCAATAAAATTTTAGTGCCTCTTTTACCAAGCTGTTAATTCTCTTTTCATAATTTTCTTGCATCATTTTCATTTATTTTCCATTTTTTTCTTCTACCACTCTTATCTCTTACTTTAACTCTTCCAGGACTTTTTTTTTTGAAATTTTGTCCAATTCGCAGTTCTCTTTGTGGATTAACAATTTCCACATTGTCTCCTTTGAATTTGTGTCTTGATATTTTTAATATCACTTTATACATATACATGTATACATATACATATATGTGTGTATTTATATACATACATATACATAATGTTCCTTTAATAAGTTTTTATAATCAAGTTCAATCCTTAGATTTTTTTCCTCATTTTTTGCAGTCTACTTCTTGATTTTGAACTTTATGTTAAAGTTAGCTTCTGTTCATCTTGGGGTGGAGAGTCAGTCTCAAGCTTCAGGTTTTGGGTTGGTTTTTTTTTTGCATTGCAGGTTTTTTTCAAGTTTTAAAATTTATTTTAAACTTAAATAGAAAATAAGAAAAGGGGGAAAAGTGCCATGTACACAGCAGAACGTAAGAGAGAATTCAATGTAAAATAATAAATTACCATTTCAAGAAAATGCATACAATAAATACAACATGTCATTTTCAAAGCTGTCCATCTTTGCTTCCTTGTAGATTTTTTTTCATGTGCTATGTACGTATTGCTTTATTTTTCCCTTCCTCACTCCCAAAGAAGTAACCATACCATATACCATAAGATATACACAATTAAGCACATATATACACATGTATATATATACATATACATAGATATCCATAAACATACAAATATACATACACACATATGCACTCAAACACATATATGTAAGACCTATTAAGCTTATTTCCACTTCTCATCTGTTTCTCTGAAGATTGACAGAATCTTTCTTCATAGGCCCAAGTCTTTCCATATCTTTCTAAATTCTGGTCATAGCTTTCAGGTAGTATAGTTATTCTCCTTGATCTCTTCTCCAGACCAGCTCTTATAAGATGTTTCAAATTGTTTTGTTTTTTTTTCATTCTTCATAGTTTGTCTTATTATTTATTTGTTGACCTCTTAAAACTTCACTGGCTTTCCCTTGTAATTTTCAAAAAGAAAGATCATGGGATCTTTCTTTGGACCTTCTCCAATTGTCTCAGGAGGACTACTATTCTGCCCCAATTCATATTTATTCTTGTCTCTCTACATTTACCCCAATGCACCATTTTGTCTTGTTTGTGAAGGAAATCAAGAGAGCTTGGAATTTTCTGACCTACCACTCCATCTTCCCAGAATCCTTTCTACATTGAAACTTTGAGAGTTAGTACTAGGTGTCAGTAGGTTTTGTGTGCTTCCAAGCTGATGTTATTCTGGGAGAGGTATGGCTACTGCTCTCCTGGTTGGCACTCTGGTCTTTATCCAGGAAAAGTCTCTGCTCTCCTGCAGCCACAATGATTCATGCTCCTCTTGACCCAGTAACTGTGACCAGGACCCCTGCTCCCTTATGACTGAGCACAAGCTCTCCTCTCCATCCTGGAACTGTGACTCAGAACTGTGAATGAGTAATCAAACAGCACCCAGTCATTCACCCAGTGTCAGTCCAGAGTCCCCTTTAATTTCTTTCTTGCCAGTTGTCCAATCCCTTTACTGTCTCTGGGTTGAGAGTTTCTGAAGCTGCTGCTGTTGCCACAGCTGCCTCCAACACCTATTACTGTCGTGGCTGCTGCATATACTCCAGATGATTACCCTCCATAGTGTTTCAGACTTCTCCTTTTTTTCTTTTTGGAGGGGGGAAGGCAGTGCAATTGGGGTTAAGTGACTTGCCCAAGGTCACAGTCTAGTATGTGGGTCTGTATAAGGCTGGATTTGAACTCAGCTCCTCCTGGCTCCAGGGTTGGTACTCCATTCACTTTGCCACCTAGCCATTCCCAGACTTCTGACCTCCAAAGATTTTTTTGTCTCAAAAACTGCCTCACCCCAGTCTTTGGTTGGCTATACCGCTCCAGAATTCAATTTTATGAGTTTTTTAAAGTTATTTGGAAGGGAATGTTGGTAGACTTCAGATGCATTTCTGCCTACACTTTGTCATATTGCCTCTGCCCAGCATCGTTCCTAACATGGAGTTTCACTCTGCAGCCCTACTTCCAGAGCTGGGACTGTGACCTCCAGTTTTTGTCTCTTGAGTCAGTCAATAATGTCTGCCAAATACCTGCTACGTGCCAGTTACTGTGCTAAGTGCTGAGCACACAAATAGAGGAAAAAAGAGATGATGGAAAAGGATTCCTGTAGAAGACAGGATTTTAGTCGACTTAAAGAAGACAAGGAAAACAGTAGGCAGAAATAAATATGAAAACTCTTCCCCTAGAGGAGAATCATTGTAGAAAATTCCTGGAGGCAGAAAGACATAATGTTGTATTGATGGAGCAGTACAGATGATAGAGCAGTGTCATTGATAAAAGAGTTAATGATGGGGAGCAAGGTGTGAGAAGATTGGAAAGATAAGAGATGATTCGGTTATTAATGGTTTTGAATGACTGAAGGAAGTTTTTTTAAATTTACATATACATATGTACAGATATAGATATAGATAGATAGAAATAATTTTGTATTTGATACTGGAGACAATAGGGTACCACTGGAGTTTATTAAGTAAGGGGGTAGAATGCTCAGACCTGTAATTTAGGGAAAACACTTTGATTATTGAAGAGAATAAATTGGAGTGGATGAAGACCCCAGGAAACTGACCCACAAGAAGGCTGTTGCAATAGTCCAAGTATGAGGTGCTAAGAGTGGCAGCAACGTCAGAGGAAAGAAGGGGGCATGTCTGAGAGATGGTGCTAAGTTGAAATTGAAAGGCCTTGGCAGCAACTTAGATATGGGAGGTGAGAGACAGTGAGAAGATGAGGATGACTGAGAGCTGGGAGGGTGGTGCTGCAGTCTATAGAAATAGGGAACTTACTCTGAGGTTAGGGTTTAAGGGAAAAGATAATGAGATGCATTTTGGAGGTTAAGACATCTGCTGACATCTAGTTCAAGATATCTGAGAGAGAATTGGAGGGGCAAGATTGGAGGTAAACAGAGAGATGAGGGCAGGATCAGGGGATAAGAGGATCATCAGTATAAAAAAATAGTAATTAAATCCAAAAGAGCTGATGAAGTCACCAAGTGAAGTGGTGTAAAGTTCCCTGTACTCCCTCAAAACCTCCCCATGGCTTCCATTCTGAGTGACTGGATATGACCCTGGGATTCTTCTTTCTCTCCAAGTCTACCTTCACTAATCCCATTCCTTGTGCCCTGCTATCAATTGACCTACTGTTCTATGTCCCTGTGAATCTAACTTCCTCTTCCCCAAGTCACTGTTACAATTTACCCACATCACCCACCAGGCGTAGAAGATCAACTCAATGAACCTCTTCAGGACATGTCAATTGACAGTAAATCACCTGCAGCTCTCCAGTGCCTCCCCCACATACAGTACACTTTGCCCTGCAGAAGGAAAAGTCTCATGGTAAAAATTTTTGGATTCCTGGTTAAATCTAATCATATACATCTCTTATTTTTACATGACTTACATTTCCCAATTTATTCCTGCCCCAAGGATCAGCAAAATTAAACAAGATATTTTCAAAAGTATGACATTATATTCACTATTCACAGGTCCCCACCTTTTCAAAGAATCCGGTTGAGCTACCGTCACACACCTATTTGGAACCAGCTTGGTTGTTATAATTTAGAGCATTTATTTTACTTGTTGTTCTTTCCATTTATATTGTTATAGTCATTGTGTTTCTTGCTTGACTAGTTAACGAAGGTATTTTGTATGTCTGTAGCTGTGTTGAAACAAAGAGAAGTCAGTGACCAGTGGCTATAGGAAGTGATTTGAAAGATTTGAGAGAGAAAACTCAAATCCAGCTGTAAAAATTCAGTTTAGACATTCACTTGAACATTTACTAGGCTGACAGTGATCCTTCACTACCCACATTTCTGTGGGGTTTTGTCTGTATTCCTTGTTGACACTATTCACATTTTCCCCAGCACCATACTCATTTGTGTCTATGTTTTTTTATTCCTTTGATTTGGCATTCTTGAAGATCAAGGTCTATGTAATATTTACCATAGTATCCCCAGTGTAGAGGACAGAACCTCACACAGAGTAGATGCTTCATAAGATTAACATTGTGCTTGACACATAGTAGGTGCTTAATAAATATTGATTAATAAGTAGAAATTGAACTGATTTGTAAATTATACTTCTCAGCATTATCTTGAGCATGTTGTTTTTTCTTTGTATACAATAACCATGTAACCAATATTTGTCATCCTGATTTATCACGAGTTCTCCAATTATTTCAAGAGCTATTACAAAATTAGTTGAAATTTCTGAAAGAATATTGCTTTCCTCTGAAAAAAAATTGAAAATCCTCCCACCTCCTCTCCTCTCCTCTCCTCCCCTTTTCTTCTCTTACTCCTCTTTTCTCCTCTCCATTTTACAATCTTATCATCAGTTTCCCACTGTCCCTTTCTTTTTGTGTGTCATATAGAGTTTCATCGAAGCAACTGGATCTTTGGGTTGATGTAACATTGTGTTATGTTATTCTTTTTTTTCTTTTACAATTGCATACTTATTCTCTTTGACTGATAAATCTCTTAATTTTTAAGCAAGTACCCAATAGGTTTCTTTGTTTCCCTGAGCACCCTTCCTTTTCCCTTCTATTTTTTTTATCATTTCCCTTATGATTCTTGAAATTTTGTTCTTCCAGATGACTTCCATTATGATTTTTTAAAGTCTATAATGCAGCTATTTGTAGTTTGACTGGTATGGCGCTAAATAAATAAATTAATTTAAGTGGTAGAGTTGGCATGGTCAAGCCTTGAATAATTTATGTTCTAAAATTACTTAGGTCTTTTTTAATTTCTATAAATAGTATTTTTTGTTTTATTCTTATTTTTTTGTGTGTTGTCTTGGTAGGTAATCGTTAAAATAGTTCGTAATTCTGTAGCTGTTTTGAATGAACTTTCTTTTTCTGTCCCTTGATAAGCTTTATTGATAATATACAGAATTAGTATAGTTTACATATATTTATTTTATATCTTTCAACTGTACTGAATTCGTTGATTTGCTTCAATTGATTTTTATTTGATTCGTTTGTGTTCTCTAGGCAGACCATAATAATATTTACAAAAATTAATAGGTTTTTTGTTTACTCTCTACATATGTTCTCAGTTTCAATTTCTTGTCATTACTGTGACAAACCTTTCTAGTACCATAAGAAATAATATTGATGATAATGGAAATCTTTGCTTTACTTTCATTTTATTTGAAAGACTTCTGATCATTGCATAAACTGCTGATTCTATATTTCCTTATTAAATTAAAACATATTTATTTGTTCTTTTATTTCCTACTATATATGTGTTTATGAATCTATATATACACATATGTACATATGCACAAAAATGTGGTTTTGTCAGCATTTTGATACAATCTTTTATATGATTTTCTTTAATATTTCCTATTGTATTGGTTTTTTCCCTTATATTGAAACAATACCTCGTTGTGGTGAAAACCTGGTTAAAATATGTAATCTTATGTTGTTATGCTATAAAATCATTATTTAATATCTTGTAGTTAATCTTCTTTAAGGATATTTGTCCATTTGTCTACCTTTCTCTGCTTTGTCTCTTGTATGAAAATAATATTAATGTCATAGAAAGCATTTGATAGATCCCCTTCCCCTGTAAATCAATCTTGCAAACAGTCTATTAATAATGTAATTGGTTACTCTTTAAATGTCTTGATGGAATTCATGCATGAATCCTTGGATCCCACTTTCCCCTCCTCAGAGCCGATTTATGGTTTGTTTAAATTTTTTTTTCTGACACTGGGTTATATGAATAATCTATTTTTGTCTTTATCTTAGCATTTTATTTTTAAGTATTCAACCATTTATCTAAGTTATCAGTTTTAAAGTTTTCTTTAATCTTCAGTTGTTATGAACTCCTTTCTTCATACTTTAATACTAACAATTTGATTTTTCCGTCTCCTTTTTAGAAATAATATGAGCAAACTGTACTTTATTAGCTTTTTCCCCTCAAAAATAACTCCTAGTTTTATTTATCAATTCAAAATGTGTATATTTTTGCTTTCTATTTTGTTAAGCTTTACTTAGATTTTTAAGAATACCTAACTTATTGTTTAATTGGAGTTTTTTCATTGAATGCTTTTCTAATTTTCCTAGTTGCATGCCCAATTTAAGGATCTGTGGATTTATCTCTAGTTTGTGAGGCATCTAGGTGGTATTTTAGATACCACCATGGAGTTAGACTCAGAAAGACCTAAATTCAAATCCTGCTTCAGATACATAAGAACTCAATGTCTCTAAGCAAATTATTTAACTTATCTTAAAGGCCTTAGTTTTTTCATACCTAAAAATTGATATGCCAATAATAGCACCTACCTGAGGGTTATTGTAAAGATGATGGGTTAACGTATGCAAAGCACTTTGAAAACTTTAAAACACTATAAGATATTATCCTTACTATCATGATGATGATGATGATAAATGTGTTTAGAGATATAAATTTTCTTTAAAGAATGGTTTAGTTGTATCCCAAAACTGTCTTTATTTTGCCTCATTTCTATAATTTTTAATAAAATTACCTATTTAAAAAATTTTTTATTTGATTTGATCTCAAGGATTAAATCACATAGTATTTTATTAACTTTAATCCTATAACCAGAGACACTTTATGAAATACAATCATTATTACATTGTGATCAGTAAAAAGAGATTTGTATTTCTTCTCTGCTGAATGTTTTTATGAGTTAATTATTCCCTAATAAATGGTCAGTTTTTGTAAAGATGTCATGCCAACTAAGAAATATGAAAACTCTTTTCATTTCCTGTTTAGTGAAGAGCTCTTCCTCAAAGATATCTAACTTTTCTAATATTCTCTTTAACTTCTTTTATGTTTGTCTTTTGTTTAGATTTTTGTCTAGAGCAGAAAGGGGTCCACCACTACTATTGTTTTATTATCTAGTTCTTTTTGTATATCCATTTACTTTTTCTTTAAATATTTAGATTTTATATCCTTTGGTACATACATGTAGGTCTGTGAATGGAAACTATTGTACACCTAAGACTTTGCCCTGGATCCCTAAAGCAGAGAGAACTAAGAGTTGTTTTTTTTTAATGGACAGGTACAACAAACAGTAATTTGAGACACTGGTTAAAAAATGTAAAAGATGTAGTCATGACAGTAAGATGATTCATAGTATAATACATTGCTGGACGCAAAAGAGGAGGTAGATAGAACTTCAAGCAAAAATCTCCTTCCAAAGGTCCTCAGCAAATATATATACATATATATATATATGTATATATATAATACAATCACAAATTCCCTTACCACAAAACAGATTAAAACACTACAGCCATGCAAGGAAAGCCTGACCAAGAGCTAAATCCCAAACATGCCCATTTTCACCTCTTTTTTCCATGTTTTTTTATATTCTTTATCTCTTGCATTCCTATTATGTGAAATAGAAAATTCTCATCAATCTTTGTTCCTTGATTTGCTGACATATTCCTTTTTTTCTTCTCTCTTTATGATTAAAATATAACAAAAGCAATCCCAGGTGATCTGCTTGTTGTATTTAACTACCTCTATCATCTTGAAGAAGGTTTTTGAAGGGACTCTTGCTTTTTCTCCTATTAGAATGTAAGCACGTAATTATTGTATAGCTCCTTCCAAATATCCAAATGTATTTACCTTTCTAGTTTTCTCTTGTCTTCTGTGGTTTTATTTCAAAGCTTCTACTCAGCTCTAGTCTTTTTTTTTTAATAAGGAATGCCTAGAAGTCTGCTACTAAAAGTCTATTCATCTTTTGTCTTTTGGAATATGACTTTCCAAGATTTCTTCTGTATTAAGGTGGTAACTGTTAAGTCTTGTGTGTTCCTGATTATGGTTTCTTTGGTTCCTTTTCATTTCGAGCTTTTTCTGGCTGTTTTACACACATACACACACATGTATATATGTATGTATATCTTGATCTGGAACCTCTGGATTTGAGCTCTGACATTCCTTGGGCTTCTTCTCATTTTGGTGTTTCTTTTACAAGGTGATCACTCAATTCTAGTTTAACTTTGTTCTCTGGTTCCAGTAGATCTGAGCAATATTTGTTTATTGTTTCTTAAAATACGATATTAGGCTTTGGGTGGCAGGGTTTGGGGAAACATCATTTTCGTGTAAACTGATGATCTTTAGGTTATTTCTCCTTGACCCGCTTTCTAGGTTAGGTATTATTTTGTCTTTATTAATTTGTTTGTTTACTTTTAGTTTACAAGATTCAGTTCCACATTCCCTTGAGTTTCAAATTTTCTCCCCGTCTCTGTCCTCCGCACCCCCACTATGGTGGCAAGCAATCAAGTATAGGATCTGCAAATACTTTCACATTAGACATTAGTCAGATTGTAAAGAAAGATTGTAACCAATGGAATGAACAATGTGAAAGAGGAAAGAAAACCAAACAAGAAAAAGAAAGAGCAGGTAGTTTGCTTCAGTCTGCATTCAAACTCTGTTCTTTCTAGTTCTTTCTCTGAATGTAGACAACTCTTTCCCTCAGGAGTCTTTTGGATTTGTCTTATATAGGCTAGGTATTTTTATATATTTTTATAGTACATACCTTATGCTTTCTTCTGTTTTCTTTTCAATCTTTTGGTTTTGTCTTATTTTTTATTATTATCTCAAGGAGTCATTGCATTTTGTTTGAATCATTCTAATTATAATGAAATCCAATTTGGGGGTAAAGTTTACTACTTTCTACTCTAAGCTATTGATTTTCCTTCCTTTTTTTTTCCTCCACATCTCTCATTTCATTTTAACATTATATTTTATTTATATCTTGCTTAATTTTTTCCAAATGAATTCACAGTCCTTTTGGCTAGGTCATTCTTTTATCTGATGATCTTCTTGACCATGTGGAATTGTATCATCTTGGGGGATTAACCTTAAGGCTTGTGTTCAGCATTTTCTTCTTTTTGCTCCTATTTCTAACTCACTTTCTTGATTGGAACTTTGTGTTTGGTTGGACGCCTCTCCCTTCTAATATTTTGTATGGTGAATATAGGGTTTTTTTTGGTCTTGGATATAGGGCTAAAACTAGGCCCTAACTCTTAAAAGATAAAAATTCACAGGTTTTGTGTTAGTTTCATCATTGCTCAACTTAGGCTTTGTCTTCAGTTGTTTTGCTGTTCCCTTCTCTTTGCACAATTTTCAGACCAGGAATTTGTTCTGTTATTTGCTATGACTACAACAAACATCAATATGACGTAATTAATTGCAAAAGCAATTTATTTTCTGAAAAACTTGGAGTGCTTTGCTTTCTAGCAGATTCCCTGCCCCCTTTCCCTTCTGTTTCTGCTATTGTGGCTCAGGTCTGTGTTGCCCAAGTGCTGGCCTGCTCTGACACTACTCCAGTCCTGTATTTTGCTGTTGTTTGTGAGTGAACCAACAGTGCTCTGTATAAAGCATTGCCTTCCTGGATGAGTGCTGCTAGTCAGTCCACATTGTCTACCATAACTTTGATGATGCTACCTGGGCAATGTACTACGTTGGGGCCATGCTACATGGGTGCTGCCCCACAGCTATCTCCTATTGTGGGGCAAGGCTGTTTGCACACTCTGAGCCTTCCAGAGGTTTCTAGAAATATTCTTGTGTATTCCTGCTCTTGCTGGAGAAGTCTTTATCCAAGGGAATTGCCTCACTCCTCTATTTTGATTATTATTCCTTCTAGTGCATTTTTAGAGCTTTCTTGGGGTGTTTGTGGGAATTGGGGCTCATTTAGGTTCTAACTGGGCACTATTTTTAGCTACAAGTCTCAAGGTTTTTCTTTTACAGGAGCCCTAGCAAATATATAATTTTGTAAAAAGTAAAAAAACAAAAACAAAATAAATAAACTGGCAAAAACCTAGCAACCAATCCCACAAACCCTATTCCTTTATATTCGTTGAAAATGTAAAAGAAAGAAAAGCCATTATTTGCCTAGTAAAAAAGGTGGGGAAGATTGGAGTATGGACTAATATATCCTGGTCACCCCAAAAAAGCACACTAAATTGAGAAGCATCATTACTTCTTCCTTTTGAAAAACCACCACCTTGCTTTCACTCAAACTCTTAATGACACAATTATACCCCAGGACTAATTTTTTATCCTGTGCTAGTAATCAAGACCATTAATGAAAATAAAACCTATTTTGAAATAGTTCAGAGCCCTCAACTTTTACCCTATGTGAATCTATCTACAAAGGGTTTGTGATAAATCAAAACTGTAAAATAAATAAAAGAAAAGAAAAAAGGAGATCAGGGAATGAAACATGTGATGCTAGAAAGGAAGGGGCCCACTCTAATGACTAATCTTTGTCCTCAGTGCTGAGGTTCTTTTTAGTAGAATAATAAATCATGAAATAGACCTCAGAGAGAGAAGGTCCCGTCCGATGCTATTATGTTACAAAATTGAAAACTGCGTCTTCAAAAGATGGAAGTGACTAGTTTAGGGGCAAACACCTAATTAGCAACAGAGCTAAGACTAGTTTCCTTACTCTCACCTAGTTTTCCTCCTGACACCTACATATACCTTGAATCTGAGTTATAAGCACAGCAGCACCACTTTAGCTTTCAAATGGACAATAGACAATTATCTCATTGTATGTTAAAATAATTTAAATGTCATAGTGAATAGCATTGGTAATAATTTATCTATTGCTCAACCTGCAAAGATATTGCTGAAGTATTTGATTTCTAGTTTATTTTCTAAGGGTAAAAAGTATACCTAAATTCAGTCTTCAAAATTACCATGTCACATTGTGTGTGAGGGGAGGAGGGAGGGTTTATTTTTAACTTCTTTTAAACACTATAAATGAATTTTTAAAACCCCTGAATTTTATTTTTAAAATACATCTGTGTATGCAGTGTTTTCTCACATTAATCTGTGAGTGTTTAGCCTGATATACCTTATACTATGCATATATTATAATGTATATAGTATGCATTTATATATTATACATATTCATATAATATATAGTATACTATATATAATTTATATACTATGTGTATAGTATAATATATAAGTACAAAATATTTGTATATTACATATATAAGTATACACATATTTTATACTTACCAATGACCGAGAATCAATGTCACCTCCATGTTATATTGAAAAAATAACTATAGTGAGCCCTTAATGAAGGACAGTCAGTTAGCTTTATCCATTAGATTGTTTGTTTCTTCCAGTAGCATTCCAGCTGACTGGTTAGGTCAGAATAATTTTGAGTCCAACCAATCATAATGATGGGAGTGATAAACATGTAATCCAAGACGCACAGATAAGGTGTACAATAACACAACATAGGTGACCTCCCCTGAAGGAAGAATTAATGATGTTTGACCTGAGTTCAGATGAAGGAATTTCATCAAACTGGATCAGAACAATGTAGGAAATATTGGTATTTTAGGTCCATTCATGGGAAAAATAGTGCAATATAAGACCAATATAAATTGATCTGCCAGTGGTGAAAGTGCAATATAAACAGGGACTATTTTTCATTTTTTCTTTGTATCCCTAGTGAGCAAACAACATAGTGTAGCATACAGAGTTTGAAAAACTTATATTCAAGTAGTGACTCCAACACACAGGCTATTTGTATGACCCTGTGAATGACATTTGACCTCTCAGTGTCTTGGGCTACTCTATGATCCTATAAACAGAAAAGATGACACAAAAATCGGAACATTCAATGTTGGAAGGGTTGGAAGGGTTCCTCTAACACCTTGTTAGAGGAAGTGTAATAGGTACAATAACTCTGGAAAGCAATTTGGAATTATGCAAATAAAATGATTAAAATATGCATATCCACCAACCCAAAGATTCCCATTTTGTTAGGCCAAGAGTCAATAAAAAGAAATCCCCATACCCTCCAAAATATTTATGGCAAAACTTTTTTGTAATAACAAAGCACTGGAGACAAAGTAGATTCATTTTGTTTAGAGAATGAGTAGACAGACTGTAGCATATGAATATAATAGAACATTACTGTTCTGTACAAAAATATGATCACAGAGAACCTTGGAAAATCTCATGCGAGCTGATGCAAAGTAAAGTAAGCAGTTCCAGGAATGGACACAATGATACAGCGATATCAGTAGAAAGAACAGTATCTACAAAACCATTAAAATTGTACATTGCAAAATCACTTAATAAAAAATAAATAAAAAGTTTGGCCCCAAATGAGAGAAAAGAGAAGAAACCTGCTTCCTTGTAGAGATCTGAGTCTATATTTGTGGAATGTTACATATAACATCAGATATTTTTTATATGTTGATGTTTCATTCACTTTTTTTCTCTTTTTCTTTCTTTTTTGAAAAAAAAACGATCATAGGTGATGACTCTGAGAGGGGGAAGAGAATGATACAAGAGGAAATTTGATGATATAAAAACAAAAAATATCAATAAAAATCTATTTTTAAAGAAGCCATAAGCAGAAAAGGTGTAGCTTTACATTGTTATGTTGTCATCATCCAGGAACCTCATGTACCAATGAAATCAGACCTATCCCCAATCTCTAGCATTTAGTACAGTGTCCTATACGTAGTGAGCATTTAAATAGTGCATTTTTGATTGGTTGATTTTGTTGATTATAATGGCTTTTGCAATCTACAAATAAGTATAATCTATTACTTCATGTTGGAGTTTATTGTAATTCTTATTGTATCAATTGAAATAAATCGTTGCAGTGGAAAATTATATTTATTCAATGTCCAGTGAAGCTATAGGGGACCCCAGAATGATACCTTAATAATCTGAGATAGATAGATGTCTATTTTTAAAAAGATTTTCCTAAGGATCATTCTAGGGCCCAAAACATTCTCATTCTCAGGATTTCTCTTAGGTTAACCACTGAATGTTCAAATAAGTGATCTGGAACTCCTACACTATCAATTGCAATTAAACAATTAAACAAAATTAAAATTTTGACCTCCTTTCCCCCAGATTAAATAATACTTACTGTCCTTAGTCTTTAAAATAAGTAAATCCTATTACTTACTCTTCTGAATGCTAATGTCTCTATACTATTTATTTTTGATCAATAGACTCCTGAGGTCAATTCAGTATTTTAACGAAGGTCAATCTAGGGATAAGTACAATAGAATGGTTATTACCTTGTGACTGTTAAAATGTTAGATAGGAAGTGCTAAGTTTCCTTTAAATACTTTTTTTTGCCCAGAGATTTATACCACTATAAGAATGTTAATTTAAATATTTTGTTTCATGTACATCATCCAAAGAGTTTTTTCTGAAATGATTTGTGTAGGGTATAAATAAAGCCTGGAATAGTGGAAAGAATATTGACTTTGGGATCAGAAGACCTGGACTGGGATCCCAGCTCAGTTTCTAATTTCCGGTGTGACATTTGGCAAGTCCCTTCATCTTTACGGACTCCATTTCCTCATGTATAAATGAGAAAATTGAACTAAATGATCTTTAAGTTGGATTCCATCTCTCATCCTATATTCCTAAGATTCCAACATTTATGTCAGTGAAACTCTAGGATCTAAATGCATACACTTGGCCACAAATGAGTTTGGCACCCAGTTCCCAAAGATGGCACAAGAAGGTGATTGGCTTTTAAGTCACTACTACCTCAGCATGTCATATTTTGAAGTGTAGAGCTTGATAGAAAATTGTTGTTATATTTCTGGAGTTCCTTCCTCTGATCTGTACTAAGAGTAGTGATCAGCTTAGATATTGGCTTGGAAGGAAGATATAATATTTTGGTCTTTCAAATTTTAACCCATATAAAACTTACAAGTAAGAGCATCAGGTTTTAATTTATCAGTCTCATTGAGTTGACTGGAGTCGAAAAGGCCTTAGTGGCCATCTAATCCACCTCTCCTCCATCATTTTACAGATGAGAAAACCAAAGCCTACAAATTTGAAGTGATTTGCTCAGGGTTATAAAGTCAGAAAGTCACAAAGCTGGTATTTGAAGACTGTTTTCTGATGTTTTCGTGAACGGGTTAAATTTTAGATAAATCCCATTGTAGTTTCACAGGGAATCTCCATTCATGCCTTCAATAGGTATATCTTGAATACCTATTGGGTGCAAAATAGTTCATGTGCTTGACAATGTTGGGGATGTGAAGAGGAAGTTCCAGTCCCTGACTTTAAGAAGCTTGCAGTCTACCAGTGATGCATGACATGGACAAGGTCAAATGAATTAAGTGGCATAAAGGAGTCAAATAAATAAAATCCTAGGAAAGTTTAAGATGATTGGTCTACAACTTTGATAAACTGGAGTCTTCTCAGCAATGCACAGGTATAAAACAACTCTACCAGTCTCAGGATGGAAGGAGATACCTACATTCAGAGAAAGATCTAGAAAGACCAAAGTTTAAATGGAGACTGAAGCAACACATGCTATCATTCTTTTTCATGTTTGGTTTTCTTTCTTTTTTTCCCATTGTTTACTCCATTGGTTACAAACCTTATACACAACCAGACTATTGTACAGTGTGATCCTACTGCAGATCCTATATTGCAGATACTATACTTGATTGCATGCCAACATGGGGGGGAGGGGGAAGTTAGGGGAGAAAAATTGAAACTCAAGTGATTGTGGAACTGAATCTTGTAAACTAAAAGTAAATAAACAAGTCAATGGAAAGAAAAGGAAAACAAGAAAGATTCAACAATTAAAAAAAAAAAGATGATAGGTCTCAGGATTATGGACTTTGACCTAGAGTAACTTAGAGGTCAGCTTTGATTTTACATATGAGGAAATTGAGGTCTGTGGATTTTGTGACTTGCACAGTATAAAACATGCATTGTTGTTCAGTCATTCAGTGTTATGCAGCTCTTTGTCACCCCATGGACCATAGCACACCAATACTGTTCATAGGGTTTTCTTGGCAAAGATACTAGAATGATTTGCCATTTCCTTCTCCAACAGATTAAGACAAAGATTAAGTGACTTGCCCAGGGTTCCCCAAACAGTAAGCGTCTGAGACCAGATTTGAACTTGGGTCTTCCTGCCCCCAGATCCAGCACTCAGTCCACTAAGCCACCCAACTGCCTCCGAACACAGGCAGTAAGTGGTAAAATCAGGACTGAAATCTGAGGCCTCTAAGTTTACATCTAGTGATTTTTGTCATTTCAGTGACTATCTCTTTGGAAACACTGATGGTAAGTGCTAACCAAGAAGTTTTTGTTCAGCACATTTGACCTGGTCTTAAGACTTACATTTTTGGTGAGGAGTCAGTCTGGGTAGGAAGAATTTCAAGATTTTCTACCTGAACATAAGCATTAAAATGGATCATTTGCAGTTGAAAGAGCAGAAAGCTTCAGAGAGACGGTGGCATTTGAGCTCGGTTTTTAAGGTTCAGTAGGATTTCAACAAGATGCAATGAAGGAGTTTATGGAAGGAATGACATAATAACTGACATTTACATAAGTGATATAAAAGGTTTACAATGCACTACATCATCTCATTTCCTCATAAAACCTCTGTGAAGTAGATACTGTAGGTTTTATTGTTGCCATTTGAGAAGATTGAGGCTCAGCAAGCTTAAGTGGCTTGCCCATAGTCATATACCTAAAAAATGTCAGAGGCAAGATAAGAACCTATGTTTTTCCCGACTCAGCGTCCAGAATTCTGCATGAGCCAAGGTAAAAAGGTCAGGAATATTCAGTATCTAGTCTGTCTGGAGTATGAGGTACCTATATGTAGGAGAGTAGCAGGAGATATGACTGGAAAAAGAGATTTAGTCTGATTGTGAATAGCCTTAGAAACCTGACTAAGGAGATAAGATTTCATTCTGTAAAGCCATAATAAGCCATGGACATTTTGGGAGTTTGGACAGGCATGGTTAGAGCTGTGCTTTAGGGAGATGAACTTTTTCTCCTTCAGTTCTTGCAACCCTTGGCTAGAAACTCTTTGATGCAATTGCCTCTACTGTTTCATATTATTGTAAATGTGCCTTATTCCTCAAATAAAAAGGCTGTAAGCTCTAGGAAACCAGGGACTTGGTTATATTTAACTCTATAGCTTATGTAGCTCCTATGCTTAACAACCAATAGCCCCTAAATATTTGCTGACTTTGAAATCCAGTTGATTTGCTATCAGTGTGTAGAATGAACCAGGGATAAGCAAGAATAGAGGTGGAAATACCACTTAGGAAGATAAGATAACCCAGATAATAAATCCTGACCCTCTGGATTAGGGTAGAGGCAATCAAGATGGAAAGAAGAGAATAGACATGAGAGGTATTGGGGAGTTAAAATTAAGTCTTGGCTGTAGGGTTAAAATTCTGTTTAAATTGTGATCTTTCATCCCAAGGTCTAAATGATGACTGTATTGGCCCATTTCACAATACTAATAATTAATTAGAATTCTCTACCTTAAATTGAAATCAACCCTTAGCGACTCTCTTTTTCAATGGCTCCACGTTCTTTGACCTTTTAGAATTACTTGGACATGTATGGTGATTTTCGAAAGATTCCTACCCATTTTCACCTTTATTTCACTAGAAGTTATTCTGAAGTGCAATGGAACAAAATATTAATGAGGAATCCCTTTTTATAGTACACCTGGGAAATACAAACACTATACATACAAACTGCATTTACTAAGTGCCCGTGTGTAAGTTGGGGATCATTTTACCTACACCTGAGGAAACTTAGACATGAACTACACCATAAATATATTTTGAGTCTTTCCTAAAGTATTCTAACTGAGGACAAGCCAAAGAGAGAACCTCCCCCCCCTTTTTGGATCAGTTACCCAGAATTGAAATTGTGTGATCCTAAGGTCATAGAATCAAGGATTTAGAGCTGAAAGACACCTTAAAATTCTAATAGCACTGCCCTCATATTTTATAGATGTGGAAACTGAAGCAGAGTTTTAAGTATCTTGCCAAAAGCTCTGCAAGTAATGAACAACAAAGTCATAATTTGAACCCAAGTTCTCAGATTCCAAATCCAGCACTGTTTCCAATGTACTATACGGTCCTGGGGACCCTAGAAGGTTACACTACCTTCCGTCTAATTAATGATCTATACACAAAGTGAACAGGATGAAAGTGAGAACTCTACTCAAGATAAAGAGCAGAGTGGCTTCTAGCCAGTAGTCAGTGCCTTGTTTCACTAAAAGTCCCTGCCCACTGAATCTACTCTATTTTTCCTCGCTCTAGACAGGACAGATTTTTCTATTACATTGAAAAAGCTAGATAGTGTCAGAAATAGATATTTAGGAGATATAGAAAAAAATGTTGGGAAAAAAGATAATTTAATAGTGGACTAAGAGTGTAAAGAAAGGAGAAGATATAAAAGCACACTTGAAAACCAAGAAGGCTACCTACAATAAACTCCTGATTATTCATATCAATAGAAAAGAAGAGCAGCCCTATGGATAACTCCAAACTGAACACAATTTAAAAGTGATTCTGTTTTATTTCAAAATGTTTTTGGATCAAATTTACAGAAGACCCAGATTCAGATCTCAGCTCTAACCCTTACTAGCTGTGTGCCCCTAGTCAGTCAACTTTTCTCTGCAACAATTTCTCCATCTGTAAAATGGGGATAATCGTAGTGATCAGTGAACAGGATTGTTTTAATAAAAGCACTGTGTGAAAAATGAAGGACAATGTGACTTGGAGCTATTAATCATTAACCATAATGACTTATGTAAGACAAAATTAAATTTTATTGATTTATATCTCTTGAATACACAGCAACTACTGATTAAGCAATGTCATAAAATCACCAAGAAGAGAGCATTCAAGAGAAAAAGGATAATCAACTGCATTAAATGCTGTAGGGAGGTCAAGAAAGGTGAGCTTGGATAAAGGCATATTAGATGTTAGTATTTGCAGAGAGAATATTAGATCAGAAACAGTCTGCAGTTTGGTTAAAAGAGAGTGAGAAAAGAACTAGAAGCAATGAATGGAAACAGCTTTTTTATTGAATTTAACTGAAAAAGGAAGAAGACCTAGGGTCATATTTGAGGAGGGGGTATGTAGCAGTGTCTAGTGATGGTTTTTTAAACTATATAGGATATTTGGGTAATTTCTGTGGGCAGCATGAAAGAAGCCAGTAATTTGTACACAATAATGAACTCAGTAAGATATGTCTTAAGAGATTCAGAAATAACAAGACTTGGGAAGAGGAAGATTCAATGCAGAAAGGTCCTCCAAGGAGGAAATGGTATCTTCACAGATAGAAATTGAATCTTTAGGATTAAAAGAAACTTTTAAAGAGAGCAAGTCACTTAAACTCTCAAAACCTCATTTTCTTCATTTATAAAGTTGATATATCTCATTTATAATTCTAGATCATTCAGGATTGCTTAGAAGATATAAAAGCAGAAATAACTCCATTTAATTACCCTTTGATAATAACCATCAGGCAGGGGAAGGAAGGGAGCCTAGAAACACCAGATCTCAAATTAAACTACGATGCTGTAAGCATCAAAATAATTTGGTACTGGGTAAGAGCATGTAGGATCAGTAGAACAGTTCAGATACACAGTATACAGAAGAAAAGAGTATTATAGCCTAGCATTTGATAAATGCACTTGAAAATTTTGAACTACTACATAAATATACATTAATTACCCTTTAAATTTCATTGCCGAGCACAGTGCCTTGCATGTATAGATACATGCACGCACGCACACACACACACACACACACACACAATTGTCATTGTTGTTGTTTTGTTGTTCAGTCATGTCCAATTCTTTGTGACCCCATTTAGGGTTTTCTTGGCAAAGACACTGGAGTAATTTGCCATTTTCTTCTCCAGTTCATTTGATAGATGAGGAAACTGAGGCAAACAGGGTTAAGTGACATGTCCAGATATTACGCATATACACACATATGTATGCATGCATGTATATTATACATACATATAAACACATAAATACATGTGTATATGTGTGTGGTGTTTGTCTCATATATACATATATGTATATGCTGATACATACATGCACATTTATTTGATAATTTTCGAAACATTCAAATGAATTGAATACCCAATAGTTCATAATACCAGGAATAATTAATAGGACATCAAAGGATCTATAACTATTCTCTATTAAATGTAGACCATAACAATTATGTACTTAGAATTTAAGGGAACTGGAAATCACAAGGAAACTTCCTTGTTATAGTTATAAAGAATAGATTGTACAAAAGATTTTTATTCAGCCATGGGGTTGCACTGGATCACCTATGACAGTGGTCCTCAACCTTCCTAATGCCACAACCCTTTAATACTCATATGTGGGCGTTATCTGTGTGTAGGCAGGCCCGTCTGGAGAGGGATAGAGGAGCAGTGTCTTGGTTCCTAAGACCATCGGAAATATTTGTTTTCTGATGGTTTTAGGTGACCCATATGAAAGGGTCATTAAACCCCCAAAGGGGTCGCGACCCACAGATTGAGACCTGCTGACCTATGAGAGGTCCCTTTCATTTCTAAAATTCTGTGAGGACTTAGCCTATACATCTGAGTTTCAAATCCAGATTCCTTACCCTTTACAAGGGAAAGAATTCACAGGATGGTTTAGAAATAAGCAAGAACCTCCTTAATGTGTGTTTTTAGATAATAGAAATGGGTTAACAAGGGATTGAAATATAGTCAAGAGATTATTACAAAAGCAGAAGAGATTGCCCTCACTTCAGCATCTTGGTGATATTATCTAAAGATAGAATGATAGACTACATGACCTGTGAAGATTTCTTCCAGCCTTGTGATTTTATTTTTTTTAAAAAAGGGTTTTATAGGTCTTTTAAAAAAGAGACATAGAAGTATTTGAAAACTTGTCAGAGGAGAAAAATATATGAGAAAACAACATTAAACCTGGTGTAGAATTGCATTCAGATAAGGGATTTGAGTGTGTGTGGGGAGGAAGGAGAGAGAGAGAGGGAGAAAGAGAAAAGCAGAACAAGAACAATTATTAACTTGCATCGTATAATTTACTGCTCAGCAATGAGATAATATCAAAGTAAGAAAAGTTCTGTGAAAGTATTTCATTCTTACATAAGACTCTTTGGTCCCAGATATGCACAAAACAAACCATTTTGGTAGCAATATCATTTCAAGACACAAAGGACATTGATGGGGAGGAAAGGATTGGAAGATGGAAGGTTGGAGCACTCCCAATAGGGAAGCTTACACAACATTAACTTCAGTAGTTCCTCCATCTCCCAATCCCCCATCCCCTCAACAGCTGCCTACCCTCTGTCATTCATGATTGTCCTACTATATGGACAACTTATGCACAAGATTCACATCTGTGTTTCCAATCATTTGAAATATGCTTTGAATCCACATTGCCTTACCAGAAAGTTAGGGGGAGGGGAGTAATGGGGGAGGATGTAAGAGAGAACAGATTGGTGGAAGGGGTAAACAGTAGGCTTTCTATTTGGGGGTGGGGTAGGGGAAAGATGGGGAGAAAAATTGTAACTCAAAATTTTGTGGAAATGAAGTTGAAAAATAAAAATAAATAAATTTATTTAATTAAAATTTTTTTTGACTCTTCAGCACGTTAAAATCTTTTGACAGTCACTGGGCATTATTTGACCTGATCAGGGTGAGGAAATGCTTCATTAGTTTTTTCATTTTTTTCTCATACTATTCCTCTTCCTTTAGGCACTAAGCCAACCAGGATGGGTAAAGCAATACAAAAGGAAGGTAAGCTTCCTTAATACGTTCATTGGAAAACTTGGAACTTAGAGGTAGGGGAAGACCCCCATGAAATTTTTAGTCATTGCTTCCTGCATCCACCTAGGTTTGATCTCTGCTGTTGTCTCTAAGGAGAAGATCTCCCTGCTCTTCCCTCCACCAACATGCGAAACGCATAACCATCTCACTAAGTAAAGTCAAGTAAAACTATTACTACAGGGTGGTGGTCTCCCAAATGTCCACTGTATGGATACCTCTCTAGATGAGCAAATCTGAAAATACTTCAACCACTTATTTGTTTTTTGCTCACCCAGAATCACAGCTAGTCAGGGAATCATTCGCAGAATATTTTGCAACATGCATTTCCAGTGTGCAAACCAATGTCAGGTGACAGAATTGGTTCCTCGTTGCCTGAGGATACATTCATCTGGAAGCCACCATTACCACTGGAGCTTATTTTGGCCCTTTGTCCACAACGGGAGCCAAATGTGGCGATGAGGGAGCAGCTTCAAAAGGATACTTCTTTCTAACCCCCCTATACTCGAGCATGCTTCAGTCACTCAGCAAGCATATATGAAATGCTCTCTATATGCCCAAGCCTGTACTGTGTCTGATTTATGCAGCAGTTAGTACAGTTAGCCACTCTGCCCAGAGAAAATACCTTCGTATTATTCGATTTCAGGTGACTTCTACTGATGGCCTTGGATCATGTCGTACAGACCACAGCACTCCTGTCATGTTTTGTTTTGTTTTGTTTTGTTTGAAGTGTGACAGTATGAGAAAGTGATTGCCCAAAGAGTGAGTGAAAAGATAATTTCTAATATCAGATATAAGTTTCTTTAGGAATGTCTGATCATCAGAGAACCACAATCAGCTTCATGAAAGCTAGGAGGGACCTCTGAGATCAGCAACTCCTATTCCTTCATTTTACAAACAGAGAAACTGAGGCACACAGCAGGGAAGTGTTTCTCCTAAAGTCAGATAGATAATTAGCAGCAGAGCTGTTATGTAGAATCCAGGTTTCTTGACTCCCAGGCCAATGTTTTTATTTACTTGTTGTGGGGGCTGGGTGCAATAGCTGTGGAGAATCCCATATGAATTTTCTTGCAAGAAACTACACTCAGGAAGAATTCCCCATCACCAAATATCAAACGAGTTCCATTTTGTTTAGTGGTTTTTCAGCATTATTTTTCCTAGAGGATTGGAACACTTGTTACCAGTTAACAGCAAGCTTCCCTTTGTCCTAGATTCCTTTATATCTTGTTCTCCCCTGCTTCTTGAAACCTGGCTCTGTCTAATGACAAAGAGCCTCTCATCCCTGGCCAACTTCTCCAGTATAGCTGGCTTCCCTTCTTCTGCACCCTCACCAATCCTGACCAGGAGGAAGTGCCAAATGTCTGCTCATTTGCCGTTGTCACATCCAGATCTGTTCTTTCCATCACTCTGTCCCCTTGCTGTCTCTGGGATCCATCCTACCTGACCATATTATCCTGTGTAAATGCTTATTTATGCTTACATGTTAGCCTCTAGGTCAAATCCCCATTCCTTCCTTCATTTCTTTCTTTAAAAAAAATGTACTGATATATTTTGTTCTGACACAACAGTCCCTTCCCCAAAAATGTAGTCAGTCATTCGATAAACATCTATTAAATGTCTCCTATCTGCCAGACATTGTGCTAAGCACTGGGGAACACAAAGCAAGGCCATGACAACAACAACAACAAAACGGTGTTTGCTTTCAAGGGGCTTACAATCTAATTATGTTCAGACAAGCTACATACAGGATAAATAAGAAATAATCAACAGAGTGAAAGCCTTTGGAGTGAGGTGGATCAAGAAAGAACATCCCGTGGAAAATGGGATTTTACCTGGGGTTTGAAGAAAGACGGGGCAGTTGGGAAGTGATGAAGATGGAGAGAATTCCATTCTGTGAATAAGGGGGATCCAATAAAGAGGGTCCTCAGTCGGGAGATAGAGAATCTTGTTCCAGGAAAAAGGAAGCCAGTGTCACTAGGTAGGACAGCATTTTGGGAGGAGGAGGGTTTAAGAAGACCTCAGAGGTGAGGGAGGACAGATAACGAAGGACTTTGAAGGATCCTGACACAGGATTTTACATTTGATCCTGGAGCAAAGAGGGAGCTACTGGAGCTTATTTCTTAGGGTGGTACCACGGTTAAGTAGCATTGTACTGCAATCTAGGAAGATCCCTTTGACAGCTGAGTGCAAAATGGATTAGAGCGGGGAGAGGCAGCAGGAAGTCCAACCAGCAGGTATCCATACAAACCACTTTACTAAGTACCACCCCTAAAATACTTTGGCAGAACTGTCTCTGCAACTTTGTAATTTACCCATTTTTAACAGAATGGAAGGTTGGCTTTAACTTCAGTCATGGTACCAGAGTGAAAGTGTTGGCTAGTGGCTAGAAAGCTCATCTCTGAACCAAAAAGACCTGGGTTCAAGTTCTCATTTCTGACAATGTTGGTTGCAATTAAGTCACTTAACCTCTCAGTGCCCAGGCAATCCTGTATGACCGAACTGTTCAATAGTTGCTCAGTGGTAACTGTTGGCGGCAAGAGGGTATTTCAGTGAGGGTTCCAGGTCTGGACTAATATTTTACCTGTATCCATAGAACTCTAACCTGGGAGGAAATTAATGGAACTTTGCCCTGGGGTGAAACCTTATCCCTAAGGAGCGTTGTCTCTGTGCTGATTATAATAAAGAGCCATGGACAGAAATTACAGTCCTCTAAGGGAAAAGACAGGAGTGAAATTTGGTGGGGGATGGGATAGAGATGGGGGTGGGTATAGGGGAGAAGGGAGGAAGCAGTGATAGGAAAAGGAGGGGAAGCCTGGAGTAGACTCAACCCCAACTCGATCTCATAGAGTTAAGGGTGGGTGGTGTTCCTCAGGCAAGGGAACTTAGAGAACAGAGGCTACAGCTGGTCAGACCTGAGTTGTGACCCATCTTAGAAGTAGGGAAGGAAGTCCAGTACTGACCACAGCCAAGGGAGTCAGCCCCCTCAGTAGCAATAGCCCAGTTACCCTAAGGAGAAAAATGGAGATAAGCGTTTCCCTAGTAATATACTTACAGTTTCCCAAGGTCTCCATAAACAGTGACCTGAATCTTGGGGTCTCTGTCTTCCATCATGAGAGGACCATGTCCTCACCTCCCATGAAAGGGTGCTTCCTGAGCCACTGGCCCTGGGTACAGTTTCTTATGTTTACCCAGATTCCTAGTTATGGCTATCCCAAAATTGCAAGTGATCTAAGTTTTGCTCTCCTTATTGTCTTCTCTTACATTGTTTTTTCTTGAACTTGTAAGATCTTCAAGTTTCTATTTGCATGGATAGATGAGTGGCCCAGATTTCAGTTAGTTGGCCTCTCAGAGCCCAGAGTTCTTAGATTTCTTGGGGCCCATGGCATAGGATAAGAAAAAAAAAATCTGTCTTTATCTTCACTAACCTCCAAGAGAAATTTGGCATTTACTAAAATTATTTGAAAACATTATTCTGAGTTCATAAACTTTACCAGATTGCCAAAAGGGTCCCTAACAATATGGAAAAGTAGTATAGTAAGAACATGTGCTTAAAAATATTCCCTCATTAGTTTGTGACAAAAAAGTCTCTCCCAAAAGCGTATAGAGAATCCAGAGGAAAGTAGGCTCAGTTTACAGCACACAAGGCAAAAGTTATTCATAGAGAATGAAATCTTTTTATTGAAATACTCACAATATTATTCTTGAAAATGGTAGTTTGGGATAGCTAGGGGGTGCAGTGGATAGAGCACTGGCCTTGAAGTCAGGAGAACTTGAGTTCAAATCCAGCCTCAGACACTTGACATTGAACTATATGTATGTATGTTCTTGGGCAAGTCACCTAACCCTAATTGCCTTGCCTTCCCCCCTCAAAAGAAAATGGTAGTTTTTCAAGTGATTTTGGAACTGAATCTTGTAAACTAAAAGTAAACAAACAAGTCAATTAAAAAAAAAGTTTTTAAAAAAAGTCTTCAAGCAGAGGAAGGATACCTACTTGTACACCTTAAAGCAGAGACTGCTTTTCCATATGGATTGGTTTAAATGTCTGATGAGGTTCCTTCCAATTCATATCTTCTTTCACTTTGTGATAATGACAAAAATGGTTAATGATGATAAACTGTGTCTCTGTCAGATGCTGAGTTGACTTCCAGAAGAGCATCTTTCTCTATTGGTAAAAACTAATCAAAATCCTGAGTAAGGGAGGAGCATGTGAAATGCCAGGGGTACTTAAACCCAGTCTTGGACACCTTAACTTCTTGGACAGAGGGCTTCTTTGACATCAGCTTCTTTTTGGTGCTATATTCTTTTGTAGATTGAAACACAACAACAAAAACTGGTCTCCCTAAAAAAATGGTAGTTTTTGCTTTTTTTAGAGTTGCATCCTTTGTCCTTAACTCCTAGAACAGATATTAGCTTTTCTGTTGATGCCATTAAGACCACAACAGGAAGAGGGGATGTTGTCTGACTCCTTGAAGTTTACCAGGTCATCCGCTAGTCAGTGTGGGAGGTTGGGAGGAGAAGACTGAGGTCAAGATGAAGACCAAGGCGTGGGATTTGGCTGGAACACTCTGTCTTTTCCTCTGAAATCTTTATATTTCAAGTGTTTCTTATAATTCACATTTTGTTAATTCTGCTTTCTGAGCCATTCTGTTAGCCTTCTTTGCTTGATGGATGGGTTCATCCCACTCATATTCATGAATATGTTTGCCCCTTGCATTTCCCCTTATGTTATCCCCTGTCTTTGTTTCTCCCATTCCTTTACAAAGAGCAAGAACGTGGTAAAGGAAAATGAATGCGATTGATCAATACTAGCTCTCTTATGGCTGAAAAAGCCAGATTCTGTTCCTCTACCTACTCCTCTCTTCACTCAGCCCCAAGACTGAGCAAAGGTTTTTTCTCTTGCTTTCTCTCCTTTCTGACCCAGCCTCCAAAGCTGAAGTTTGTTTTGCTCCTGACCACTCTCTCACACTCCCTAGAAAGTGCCCTTCTCCCCCAAATTTTCCTGTCCCTGCCAATTTTCTTGTTGGATTTAATGGATTTTTTTTAAAAAAAATCTTTTTATGTTTGTTTTTAGCTCCCCTATCTCTGGGTCAGTTAAGAGCAAAGATTGTCACAAGGCCTTCTTCATGTCCTGCCTCCAGTTTTTGTATATTTTTTCCTCTTACACATTCTGATATGTGAAGTAGCCTTGGTGGTATCTGAAACCTTGTGATGCCATTTGGTTTGGTTCGTTTGGTTTGTTTTGTTTTGCTTTTTCCTTGGCAAAGATACTGGAGTGGTTTCTCCTTTACTTCTCCAGCTCATTTTACAGATGAGTAACTTGAGACAAACAGGATTGAGTGACTTGTCCAGGGTCACCCAGCTAGTGAGTGCTGGAGGCCAGATTTGAGTTTGGGCAGGCTGAGTCATCTTGGCTCCAGGTGCAGCACTCAACACACTATGGCGCCACCTAGCGCCCCACAGCTATGTGGCCTTGGACAAATCACATAACCTCCTTGGCCCTCAATTTCCTCACATGTAAAATAAAGGGATGGGATAAAATTGCTTTTCTGGTTTCTTTTCACTCTAATTCTATGATCCTATGAATACAAATAGTAGACATTTGATAACAGATATTTGGAAATGTGTCCAAATCATTAATGATCATAGAAATACAAAGGAAAACCACCCTCTGTTATTGCCACATATCCAGCTTATCTGCAAATTTGGGGACCGTTATTGGTAAAGAGCCCCAGAGAGGACAGCTGTTATACTTTAAATCTTTGAATTATGCAAGAAAAGTTGTTAAATTATGTGTGTTATTTGACCCAGGGATCCCATTATCAGCAAGCATTTTTAAGTTTCTATTATATTCCAAGAATAGTGCTGGGCTCTGGGAGAGAAACACAAAGAATGAGATCATTCATACTCTCGATGAACTTATGCTACTGTAAATATGGCCCAAGAGGGGTTATTGACAGTGAAAAAAATAAAAAAGAGAGAGACATATGTGTGCCAAATATTCAAAACAGGTAGGTAATGTAGTGGATAAAGTGCCAGACCTGGAGTCAGGAGGACCCGAGTTCAAATCCATCATCAGATATTTACTAGCTACGTGACTCTGGGCAAGTCATATAGCCCTGTTTGCCTCAGTTTCCTCATTTATAAAATGAATTGTAAAAGGAAATGAGAAACCACTTTAGAATTTTTGCCAAGAAAACCCTAAATGGGGCCATGATGAATCAGACACTCAATCAACAAAGCAGCAACAGTTATTTATGATAATTAAAAAAACTGGAAATAAAATATTAGATCAGTGATGATGGATGACTTAAAGAATTATGATATTTGAATGTAGCAAAATATTACAATTCTTCCTTCATGAAAAGAGAGGAGAACCTGCACCAGTCAATCAATCAATCAATTAATCATAGACTTTAGACAAAATGTGGAAAAAATACTTGGTTACCTGGCATGACTTTGCTCAAAGAGTTTTCAGATTGACTGAGGAAATAATGCCTTGCGAGGCCTTTACAAAACCAGGCAGGCAGTACAGATCCCAAAGATTTGAACAAGAGGGGAATCTTCACATAATCTACCAGATGGAGGATGAGGTATTTCTGACAATCCTCACAATTCTTCAACTTCTCCAAATAGGAGTTGTGTTCAAGAGATAAAGCAATTTCATCTGTTTCCATGGTATAGGATACCAAGAACACTAAAAAAGGTAAAACCAGATGAACTAACAGCTGAGAAGGTTAGTCTGAAACTTAACTGAGTTAGAAATCATTCAGCATCCTTTCTCCACCACTCATTGAATGCTGGCTGCCTACTGAACTCAGCACCACGGCTACCTCCTTTTCAGTGCCACAGAAAACCAAAAGGCACAAGCTTGCTCAGGCTATCTCAGTGTTCTGTACTACACCAGAGCTCAGTTAGATGACTCAGGAACAAAGGACACTGGGGCAGAACACCATTGCACATGGCTATGTGGCACTATACTAAGCATGAAGGAAAGAGACCAGAAGTTAGCTCAGGCTTGTTTTGTTGCCCCAGATATCACGTTGCTGATGAAATGCAAATTTCCAAGTATTTGAGGAATCTGAGCTATCTTGGAGCTCCAGACCTCAGGAAAAACAACCATCAAAGGGAAAGGAATCAGAAAGTGATCAAAGCAGAATGTAAGGGATAAAAGGACTGGAATTTTCCATCTCAGGATAAAGAAAACTCAGTAGAAGACTAAGCAGAAGAGGATAAAGCAATAAGAAAAAAATATTAATAACAAAAGAGATTATGGACTCCAGATTAGCTAAGAAAATCCAGGTATCTATGAATGAATTTTGCAATAAAAAGGAAAATGAATCAAGATCTGATGAGTCCAAGGAATCTGTAGGTTCCCAAAAAAGAGTGAGGAACTGCAGTCAGATGTTCCTGGATGCTTTAGCAGTGTTTCTCAACCTTCCTAATGCCGCGACCCTTTAATTCTTGTATATGTATGTGAGTGGACCCACCTGGAGATGGATGGTCTTAGGCTACCCCTGTGACCCCTGTGAAAGGGTCATTCAACCCCCAAAGGGGTAGCGACCCACAAGTTGAGAACTGCTGGTTTAAAGAGAAACAAGAATTATGAAAGCAGTTTATGACCTGCACAGCACAAATAATTGGCAGAGGGGTAGTAGAGCACCAGACCTAAAGTCAGGAGGACCTGAGTTCAAATGTGACCTCAGACGCTTAATACTTACTAGCCATGAGACCTTGGGCAAGTCACTTAACCCCAATTTCCCTCTAAAAAGCAAAAAATAAAATGGCAGAATAGAAATTTTTGACTCCATGGTGGCAAATCTGATGGCAAAGGAATATTTAAAAAATAACTTGGAATACAAATACACAAAGGTAAGGGGCAATCTGGAAGAAAAGAAGTAAAAAACAATAATGTCCAAAAAATACAATCTATATAAAGCAAAACATATTGATCTTGAAGACAGGATACATAGATACAATTTATGAATCACTGATATCCCAAAAGAACACAAGTCAAAACACCAGAAAGCTGCAATGTAAGAAATAATATAAGAAAACTGCCCAGAACTTCTGAACACAGAAAAAGTGCCAATGAAAAGAATCCATTGACTGCTTAGAGAATATTATACAAATTGACATGTCTTATAACTCAATTATTTTGCAATCTAATGTAAAAAGGCAGAAAGAGTAAACATCTGTTACGGACCTTAACAAAATAAAAATAGTAAGCAATTCAAGGAACATAAACAAAAGATAGAGCCCCAAATGGAAATTTAACAACGAAATCCCAAATAATGAGTGGATCAAAGAATAATTACATGAGATAAAATTATCATGAAAAAATATGTCAAAATCTTGGGGAGGTACCTAATGCAGTCCTGGGAGAGGGGGAGTCATATCCCTCAAAATATACATTAATAAAACAAAAAGAGTGTTAGTGAAATAAATACATTCAAAAATTAGAAATCCAACCAATAAACAAACTTAAAATATGATACAAAACATGAGGGATTAAAAATTAGAGTAGAAAATAATAACTTGGAAAACAAAATAACTTTAGAGATAACTAAAACTAAAAGTTAGTCTTTTGAAAATTAATAAAATAAGGGGTGGCTAGGTGGCATTATGAACAGAGCATGGGCCCTGGAGTCAGGAGGACCTGAGTTCAAATATGACCACAGACACTTAACACTTAACCATGTGACCTTGGGCAAGTCACTTAACACCAATTGTCCCTCCCCCCCCCAAAAAGCAGAAAAGCAATAAAATTGGGGAATCAATCTGATTAAAAACCTCAGCCAAATGGTTTAAAAAGAGCAGAGCAGAAATCAAATCAATAAAATAGCAAATGAACAAGATGAAATCAAAATAAAATCAGAAGAAATCAAAAGAATTGTCAGAACCTACAATTCACAGCTATATGCTATCCAAGTTGATCACACAAAAGAGATATAGGAACTCCTTCAAAAATAAAAATGCCCAAACCAACAGAATTAGTTGTAAAGGAATTCCCAATGGATTCACAAGAGAATTCTATTAAAAGAACATTAATAGCAGTATTACACAAACCATTCTCAAAAACTGAAAGATTCCTCTTAGGAAACAAATGCAGTCTTAAAAACTTAGCCAAGAAAGGATAAAACATGAAGGAAAATTATTTTTAAATGGTATTTTAATTTTTCACTTACATGTAAAGAGAATTTTTTACATTCATTTTTAGTGCTTTTTCTCTTTTGTCTTTTACAGTTTTTTTTTAATTTATGGAATAAAACAAGCATTTCCATAATATAGCATAATGAAAAGATGATTGCATATGATACTGCAAATCTATTACAGACAACTTGATAATCTTTTTAAATATCTAAAAAAATTATCATGTAAATTTATTTTTTTCTTTCCCCCTCTCCCTGACATGGTTACCATTAGATAGAAATGTGTGTGTGTGTGTGTGTGTGTGTGTGTGTGTGTGTGTGTAAAATCATTTTATATGTTCTTCTATTTATCAGTTCTTTCTCTGGATGAGGATGGTGTCTTCCTTCATATATCCTTTATACTTCATTTGGGTTATTTATAATAGTCAAAATGACTTAGTCACTCAAAGTTGTTCTTAAAACAATGTTTCTGGTTCTGTATACAACATTCTCTGATTCTGCTCATTTCACTCTTCATTATTTCATGCAAATCTATCCATGTTTTTCTAAGATCCTTGAGCTCTATCATTCTCTTATATCACAGTAGTATTCCATCACAATTATATCCTACAACTTGATCAGTCATTCTACAATTGATAGGCATCCCCTCAATTTCCAATTCTTTGCTACCACAAAAAATGAAGGAAAACTGTTGACCACATTCGTTAATTATATCAATTCAAAAAAATTTAATAAAATTCCCTCACACTACAATAATTTATACAAGAAATCATTCATGACCAAACTGGATTTATTCCATAGAAATAAAAGATTCACAGAGAGTTAAATTAGGGGATTGGATCAAAATATATTATGCATCAAGAGGCATAAACTTTTTTTTTAAGCAGGGGTGATAATCATTGTCTCAGAAAAGCAACAGTAATATGTGTGTGTGATTAAAAGAATCACAGAAAATTACATAATGTAAAATATGTAAAGGAATCATAAATAAAATATTATCAATATTTCATAAATACATGTAGAACTGAATAACATTTATGTACTTAAACGAAAAATGTCCACTCAAAATGATACAAACCAAATTAAAAGTCAAATTATTGCATTTAAACTATGCTCTCATTGATGTTTAACAATCTTTTCCTTCATCTCTGATGAAGTTCGTATCGTATATCCCAAAGTTTGTTTTCTAACCCTAATCTTATCTCATAAAATATTCAATGTTAACTCCATCTGTTTTCCCAGTCAATGCCCTTAACTGTTTCTGAGAAGACTGAGATGATCTGTCACAAGCTCTTGCATTTCCCATCCTCTCTACTACAAGATCCCTCTGCATTTTCATCTCTCCCTTCCTCCCTTCAGAGAATAACATAGTTATTTTTTCTTTACAAGGCTGACCCCTCTATTTGTTCCCATTGTCCCATTTCTTCCAGTTATCCTTCCCTTTCTCTCTAACATTCAGCTTCTCTCTATCATTGGATCCTTTCCTGATGCCTATACATTTGCCCTGGTCTCCCCATCTTTAGAAAGAATCAATTCATCCAAATATCCAAGCTAGTGACCTTACCTTACTTCATCCTTTCACTGATAAACTCCTAGAAAGTCTTAGAGTGTCTCAACTTCCTCCCCACTGTAATGGTAATCAATTTGTTTGATATTTAGGGCTAAGTAGATCAGATACTTAGGGTTAAGTAGATCCTAGTAACTTAGAGCTAAGTATAGAACTCAGTCCATTGGTGAAAAGGTGTGAATTACCCTGTTGACGCGGAAGAATGCTATTGGCTGAGACACTCCCCTGTTGACTTGGGAGAAG
>CM053594.1:297592297-297612547 GCA_028646575.1 Pseudocheirus occidentalis | reverse complement strand
AGGGTCTGGGGCAGGGATGCTAGAAGCACACACTTCAGTAAAGGGACAGGAACAGGGTAGAGAACTGAACAAGGTGGGGGGAGGGATAGGAAGGAGAGACAGATGATCACTGTCATAATATGTTCACTATGAAGATGTCATGTATAATTACACATCCATAGCCTGTATTTAATGGAGTGACCTTCCAGTGGGTGTGGGTGACAAGGGAGGAATCGAAAGAATCTAGAATTTAAAGTTCTCCAATACCTGCAACTAGGAATTAAGATATACAAGGTCTGGGATAGGGAGACCCTCCCTGCCCTACCAGAAAATAAGAGAGCAGAGCAGGGGAGGGGCTTTACAGTGGGATTGCTGTTTTAGGGTTGGGGAAGAGGCAAGACGGGGAGAAAAATGTGTAATTAAAAAATGTAATGAAAATGAATGATGTAAACAAGAAAACAAATAAAAAATAAATTAAAAAAATAATCTCAAGCATAGAGTTTGTGGTCTCTTTTTATAATAGTTGATGGGATGGTCTTGTTATTTTCTCTGTCCTCTCTTGTCACACACAGTGTCAACATGTCATTGTCAATAACCCTCCCCCCCAGGTTTTTCTATAACTCAGATAAAGGTTTACTTAAAAACATCCTTCTGCAGTTTTGAATCTTACCTAGAGTGGTTTTCATCTATATCAGGTTCTCCACTGATTAATCCTGATTAATAATTTCCCCAATGGATACTATCTCCCTTTTTTTTAACAATCTCTACTTTAACATTAGATGTGGCTTGCTAGAGGTTTGGTGAGGGGGGTGTCCTGGGGGTAGAGAATAAGAGGGCAGGGGAATGATAATATTCTAGCTATCTGAATGTCTGTGATTTTGTTTTTCCAATCAGAAAGGGTAATTTTCTCATGTAATGGAGAGAATCTCTGCTCCTCCACATATATACACACTCCCACTACCACCACCATTAAGTGTCCAATACAAACTACTTTTTGGTCAAGAGCTCTGAATTATAAATTCAAAGAATGCCAGAACATGGTTTTAGAGGACATTTTAAAGAAACTATAAACCTGTTTTAAACAAGATACATAAAGTGTTTTCTCCACACTGCTGTACAGACTTCCCCATGAGATTCTTCTAACAGGGTAGCTTGGTAACCAATGCTTTGAAGCATTGTGAATTCCAAATTATTGCCAGCTTCCCAAATGACCTTCAGTAAATCTCTGAACCTTGCTGTGCCTCAGCAACCTCTTTGTTTACTAGGACTTAAAGCACTAGTTTTCCTCTGAATTTTGTCAGGCAAAAGAATTAACTTGAAAGATTGTCTCAAAATGATGATAATACTGTCTAATAATAAATATATTTTTCTTCACTATCTACAATGTAAGTTCTATCCAAATCAGTTCCCTCTTCTAAGATTGTCAACTTTGTTTCACATTTGGCAGTTTTGTGGCATTGGAATATTCCACCTGAGGAAAAGTCGCGATAAGGAAAAAAAAATTAACCTCATTTTCAATGCAGGCTGTATTCATAATTTAATTTGTGAATTCAGATGATTTTAGGCAGATAATTGTGGGAGTAACAAAATAGCATCAACAAAGGTATGTACAAGTAGGATTCAGTAAAAGTCAGATTGAGGTCTAACTAGATCATCAGTAGCTCAATAAAATACAACAATATGCTTTTTCATCTATAATAGTAAATTAGATTTTACATTAATTTAATCCGAGAGAGATGAATAGTCTATTTTTTGGAGGGCAGAAGGCAGGGCAATTGGAGTTAAGTGACTTGCCCAAGGTCACACAGCTAATAAGTGTTATCTGAGGTAGGATTTGAACTCAGGTTCTCCTGACTCCAGAGCCACCTCAGTGCCCTGAGATGAATAGTCTTTAATTAAATGAGATTATCCCTAAAGCTCTTAGCATGATGCCTGGCCCATAGTAGGCACTTAAATGTTTCTCCCTTTCCCCTCTCCCTCCCTTTAGGATAAAGGTATAGTGAAGTTATCAAGCTACTCCTGAATCATTTAATTCCCTTGGCAAAGATCATTATGGGGAATTAATTTAGTAATTTGTCTAAGGGTGAATGTGCATTTAGGAAGCCAAAGTGTACACATATGTGTTGCATCAAAACAAATGATAATTCTTTTTTAATTTTCAATGTGGTGTGCATTTTACAGGATTGTGAGATGAATTCTCTGGATATAAAAGCCCTGAATAACCCGGCGCTTACCTACCTTCCAGGTCTTCCCATACCTTGCAACCTTCCACACACTTCATGATTCAGTGGTTCTGATTTCCTTACTCTGCTCTCACAAGAAATGCCTGCCTCTGCAATTTCACTGGCTGTCCCCCATGTCTGAAATTCTCTCCTTCCCCAAATACAGTTCCCCGTTGTTTCCCTGGATTCCTTCAAATCTCAGCTAAAATCCTTCTAAAGCTTTCCTTGCCCTCTATGTCTAATGTAATGTCTCCTTTCTGAGACTATCCTCATTTTTTCCTGTATATATCATGTGTGTGTTTGCATATCATCTTTCCCGATTACATTGTGAACTCCTTAATTTCTCTGTCCTCCCAGCACTCAGTCTAATGCATTCTGACTAATTCAACTTGATTAAGAGATAAGGACCATGATGCATTGTGGTAAGAATTCAACAGGGAAGTTTTGACTTAAAGCATTTACCAGCAATTCTGAGTCTTAAAATCCACCACACAAGTAAGCAAAGAGAGCAACATAGACAAGACACATTAAGAAACTTTTCTTTTCTCTCTAAAAACATAAATATTTAAACATTTATTTTCTCTCACTACTACCACAACCACCCTCCCAAAAGAGAAAAATGAAACCTTTATATGTATAACCAAGCAAAACAAATTCCAGCATTGATCATGTCCAAAAAATATATGTCCCATTCTGCATCTTGAGTCTATCACTTCTCTGTCAAGTGGAAAGCATGTTATCCCTTCCTAGTGGCCATGATTATTTGCCTCGATTGGTGTTCTTAAGTCTTTCAAAGTTGTTCATCTGTATGATGTTGGTGGTGTATGAGTTGTACTTGTTCCACTCACTTTAATTTATGTCAATTCATTAGAGTCTAAGATTTGCAGAGATATAATCCATTGTCTTATTTGTTATGCTATGAATAATATAATCTGTTACCAATAAATAAAAAAATGGTTTGCCACAGTATAAAACTTTGTGGAAAATAGCAGTTTGTATCTTTAGTCATACCATGATTATGGCATTTTTATAATTAGCTTGTAGTAATGATATAGATAATTACAGTGCAATATTCAATATGAACAAAACACTTAAAAATGAGAAAATTTTTGAACTAATATGTACCATGAGGCCTTCATATTGAGGCCAAAGAATATTTTGAGAGTTTGTTTTTGAAGATCTTGAAACTTGAAATGGGAAAATTAGGAGAACAGTGTTATTTTCTATCATTTTTATTGCCAGTGGTATTTAATGGTAACAACAAAAAAAAGGCAAATACTCCTGGTGAAACTAATTCTAATAAAATATTCCACCAGAAGGAAAATTAACCTTCTTAGGAGTCAATCTTGATTTGCTGGTGGTGTGAAAACAGCATGAAACAAAACTTATTGCACAGTAAATATTTTGCAGAACACTAGTGACCAGTAAGAGATGACTTCAGATAGAAACAGAAGTAAAAGATATTTTCTCATCATAATTATGTAGATATTCACCCTATTATACTTTCATGCTTTGCAAATTTAAGTAGGTCCTTTTTCAAGAAGATATTATCACCAGAATCATATTTAACTCATGACATTTGAAAGTCATGTTATTAAGCCTGCTCTTATTTCTAGGATTTAATGACAAAATGATCCCCTAAAATTTTTTTGGTCTAATTTTTAAATTAAAAATATTTCAGTTAACAACATTTATTTTATCTCCCTTCTACCTTCCTCCATTGGGGAAAAAAAACAGAAAATGAAACCTTCATAAAAAAATGTGCATAGTGAAACAAAACAAATTCCTACATTGATCCTATCAAAAAACGTGTGTCTTATTCTGCATCATGAGTATATTATGTCACTGTCAGGAGGTGTATAACATGTTCCATCAACACATGGGAATCATGCTTGTTCGTTGCATTAACCAGAGTTCTTAAATCTTTCCAAGTTGTTTCTTTTTTATAATGCTGTTAGTATACACATTTTTCTCTGGGTTGTGCTTACTTCATTCTTTATCAGTTCAGAGAAGTCTTCCCAGGTCTTCCTTCTCTTCTAATTTATGATGTGACCTTGAAAATGCAAGTCATATATGCCCTTGGTGCTTAGTGTTGGTAAATAGTGTTAAGTGTTGGTTTAAATTTATCTCCTGCTAGATCAGTGGTTCTCAACCTTCCTAATGCCGTGACCCTTTAATACAGTTCCTTGTGTTGGGGTGACCCCCAACCATAAAATTATTTTCACTGCTACTTCATAAATGTAATTTTGCTACTATTATGAATCATAATATAAATATCTGATATGCAAGATGTATTTTCTTGGTTACAAATTGAATATAACCCACAGATTCAGAACCACTATTCTAGATCATTGTCCAATTTTCCAAGCAATTTCTGTCAAATACTATGTAATTCTAGTAGCTAGAATTTTAGGGTTTATTGAATACCAATCTATTAAGTCTACTTGCTTCTGTATGTTTTATAACAGAACTGCTTCACCAATTGATCTCTATATTCCTTAACCAGTACCATATTATTTTGATGATTATGTTTTGTGGAATAGTTTGAGAAGTAGCACTGCTATCATTTCTGTTCGTTGTGTTTGAAATAATTTCCTTTGAAATTGTACTTGTAGATGAATTACATTATTATTTTTCTAGCTCTCCTAAGTTATCCTTTAGTAGCTTGATTGACAAGGCTGTGAATAAGTAAATTAATGTAAGCAATATTATCATTTTCATGAAATTGTAGTGCAGCACCCATGAGTGATTCCTCCAATTACTTATGTCTGTTTTTATTTCCTTAAATAGAGTGTCATAACTATATTCACGTAGTATTTTAGTGAATCTTGGGAGATAAACTCTCAAATATTTTATGTATTCTATACCTGTTTTAAGTAGAATTCATTTATTTAGTCGCTCCCTGCAGGGTTTTGTTGATAATAAATAGAATCGTTAATGGTTTACGTGGATTTGTTTTATACTCTGAAACTTTAAGGTTATTAAAATTTTCAATTTATTTTTATGTGACTCTCTAGAATTCTCTAATCAAACCACAATATCATCTACAAAAGGATCATTTTATTTCCTCTCAGTTTACCCTGATTACTTTTATTTCTTGTTCTTATATTATTTCTGTAACTATCATTTCTAGCATTTTATTAATAATAGTGGCATTGGATATCATTATTTTGCCCCATATCTTACTGGAAAGGCCTCCGGTACATCACCACTACATAAAATGCTGGTTCTTGGTTTTAAATGCTTCTTATCCCATTAGGAAAAGGTTAACTAATGCTCATATTTTCTAGTGATATTTTTCCAACAGAAATTAGTATTAGATTTCATAAAAATCTCAACATTCATTGGTAAAATTACATTATTTTGTCATTTTTACATTATTAATATGATTTTGTTTTCAAATTTTACCTAATATAGAACAAACTCTATATTCATGGTATAAATACAACATGGTCTTAATTTTTTATATGTTGTTGTTTGTAAGTATTTTATTTTAAATTTTTGCATCAATATTGATTACAATTATTGGATGATAATTTTCTTTCTTTTGACTCTCTCTTCTTTAGGCCCCAACACCATAGTTCTATAATAGAAGAAATTTGGTAGAATCCTTTCTTTTATTATTTTTATAACCAGTTTAGATAATGTGGGGGTTATTTCTTTCTTGACTACTTGGAAAAGATTGTTTATACATTTATGTAAACTTGCGTTTATTTTTCTTTTGGGAGTTCATGCATAGCTTTTGTAATTTCTTTTTTTTATTGATATTGAGTTGAAATTACATTGCTTATTTCCTATTCTGCTCATCTGGCCATTTTCATATTTTTATAAATATCCATCTGTCTTATTTAAGTTGTAGATTTTATTGACAAATAGATTGAATCATTAATAATTTCTTTGGTTCTTTATGTCTAATGAATTTTCTTTTTCATTTTTTATATGAACAATTTTTAAAAAATTGTTTTTAAAATCAAATGAGTTAGATAGTTTGGTGGTATAAAGATACTAGACTAGACTCCTTGGTGTCCACCTGATATCCCTCAAGGAGAGCAGTTTTCCTTGAGTCAAGAACAGAACAGTGGTTAGTGTGAGAACTGTATTTCCAAACTTATCTCATTAGAAGTCAGTTTAATTTCTGAGCTAAATTTAGAAACAAAGAATCATGGCTTAGGCAAAAACAGGGCAAAATGAATTAACTGTAAATAAGATTAAAAAGACAGATGCAATCTGATCATTTTTACCAGGAAGTTCTAAAATTTGACTATGTCACAGGGGTCAGGAACTTGCAGCCTCAAGGCCACATGTGACTCTCTAGGTCATCAAGTGTGGTCTTTGTCAAAGGGCAGGTTCCCCACCCTGGGACTATGGGCATTTCTAGTGGTTTTCTTTTGGGGTTTTGTTCAGGAGGGGACAAATGGAATTTTTTCTAGCTCACTTTGTTCTATGGTTGTAAGAGATCTAGAAAAGCTGTTCTTGATTTCTTGATGTATAATATCCAGGCTCTTTTGAAAAAAAAAACATAGCAAAAAGTCTAGTGATTTTTTATATTAAATTTTATTTATTTTATTTTGAACTTAAGAAATAAAACATAACAATAGAATTTTATATTTGTTAATTGCTTCAACTAGTTTTTTAGTTGATTCTCTAAGAATACTATCATTTTGTATACAAAGAGTGATAGCTTTATTTCATCATTGCCTACTCTCATTCCTTCAATTTTTTTTCTTATTTCTAGAGGTAGAAGTTTTAGTATAATGTTGAATAATAGTGTTGAGAAGGATCGTATTTGCTTCACCTCTGATCTTACTGGGTTAAGCTTCCAGTTTATCCCCATTACAGATAGTGGTTTTTTCTTGGTTTTGGATAGATTGTACTTATTATTTTAAGAAAAAAAAACTTCACTTATTTTGGTATTATGTTTAATAAAAATTGGTGGTGTATTTTGTCAAAAGCTTTTCCTGTACCTATTGATGCATTCATATAATTTTTATAATTGTATGTACATCTCACACTGCTCTCTATTTCTTTTTTATTCCTAAATGGTTTGCCTATTGGTGATTCTGATAGGTGATATGTTCCATGTTCTTCAAATTTTCTTTTAACGTCTTTCTTCATATCTAGGTCATGTATTAATTTTGAACTTACCTTGGTAAAGGGTGTAAGATATTGGTCTATGCCAACTTTCTGTCCAACTGCTCTCCAGCTTTCCCAACAATTTTTTTTTTTACCAACTAATGAATTCTTAGCCACAAAACTTAAATCTTTAGACTTGCCATAGACAAGGTTACTATAGTCATTGGCTGCTATAAATTGCATGTCTTCCTATCTATTTCTTAGCCAACACCAGATAGTTTTGAAAATTACTGCTTTTAACATAGTTTAAGATCTGGTACTACTAAACCTCCTTCCTTTACATTCATTTTATTAGCTCCTTACATATTCTTGTCCTTTTGTTCTTTCAGATGAATTTCATTATTTTTTTCTAACTTAATAAACTTTTTTTTGCTTATTTAGTTGAAATGGCATTGAATATGTAAATTAGCTTAGGTAAAATTGTAACTTTCATTATATTGGTCCTGTCTACCCATGAACTTTTAAAAAATAATATTTTATTTTTTCCCAATTATATGTAAAGAAAGTTTTAAACATTCACTTTTATAAGATTTTGAATTCCAAACTTTTTCCCTTCCTCTTCCTTCCCCAAGGCAGGAAACAATCTAATATAGATTATATGTGTACAATTATATTAAACATATTACCACATTATTATGTTGTGAAAGAAGAATCAGAACTAAAGGGGGAAATCAAGAGAAAGAAGAACAACAAAAAGGTGAAAACAGTCCACTTCATTCTGCATTCAGACTCCATAGCTCTTTCTCTGGATGTGGATAGTATTTCATGAATACCCAAGAACATTTAATGTTTCACCAATTATTTAAATCAGATTATGTCTGTACAAATTTTTTATACTTTTGTTCACATAGTTCTTGGGGTTTTTTTGATAAATATATTCCCACATATTTTATATGGTCTAGATTTATTTTAAATGGGATCTCTTACTATCTCTTGCAGGGTTTTGTTTGTGATATATAGGAATGCTGATGATTTGTGTGGATTTAATTTATATGATGCTACTTTGCTAAAAATTATTAATTGTTTCAACTAACTTGAGTTGAGTCTTTGGAATTTTCCAAGTATATCATCTTATCATCTGCAAAAGCGATAGTTTTATTACTTCATTTCCTATTCTGATTCCTTCTATTTCTTTTTCTTTTCTTGTTGCTATGTCTAGGACTGCCCAGTCGAAAGACTTGAGCCAAAATCTCTCTGAGCCTCATTTAACTCATTTGCAAGATAGGACTGATCATTCTTGTACTGCTCATCTTTGGTGTCATTTTGAGGAAAGTGCTTTGTTGAATGTAATGTGCTGTTTTAATGTGGGCTTGCCATGGCCTGAGTTACCAGTCAAGTAGAAAAAAGGTATGCTTGGAGTCCATGCTAAAAACTCTGGCAGAGAAGTCCATCTGGAAGAGAAGGAACAGGAGAAATTTCTGTCCGAGCAGGTCTTGAGTGATGAAAACAACCTGTTTTCTTACAGAACCCAATCAGGATCCAGGGTATCCTGAGAAATCAGTGGTTAGGTAAGAAGAGGGCTTTTGCAAAGTGTACAACAGCTGAAAGATGCTGCACTCAGTGCTCCATAGCAAGCCACGTGCTTTTAAACATCCCATATGCCATCCCAATGGCAATGCTCTATGGAAGAATTATAGAAGAACCAATTATTTTGATAGAGCAATGACTATTACTGTAGGACTCATATTTTCTTCTAATTCTTTCTATGCATTGACACATAGTAAGTCCTTAATACATGCTTGTTCATTCATTGATAACTAACCTTTATCTAGTTTTTTTTTTAAGGCTCATGAAACACTTTCCTCATAGCAATCATGAGAGGGAATTCAAGCATTATTAGTCCCATTTTCCAGATAAGGAAACAGAGTTTCAGAGAATTTTGGCTTGCTCATAGATAATCAGTTAGCTAATATAAGAGCTGGGATTTGAACCCATTATCTCTCCTGGTTCCATACATTCTTTCCCCCACATTGTGATGCATTTGTACCCAAGACCTATAAGTATGTTTGGAAACATTTCCCTTTTGGGAATGCTAGACCCTTTCAGAAAGACCCCTCTCCAGCAATTACTTACACTTTTGTATTCCTGTTGTTTCCTGTTAAGTTCTAAAATACCATTAATACAGAACTGATGTGTAAAATCTCCCCACTACTCCACATGTTCCCATGGGTCAAATAAAAGTCTGCCTTCCTTTCTGAAATTTGTATCAGAATTTATGACTTATTCTGTAGGAAAATCCTAAAGATTCCAGATCTCTGAATTGCCCATACTCAAAGTCATCCTGAAACTTAATGAAAGAAAAATAATAATGTTTGGATATGGAAATAGTTCTGCTTCCACAGCAATCCTCTGTAACTTGTCATTCTTGAATTCTATTAGAGATTAGAAAGTTGATTATAAAAGCTGTGTCTAGACCACACCTGAGCACTCAGAGGTTCAGATGGGCCTCTGAGCTCATGGAATCTGACAAGAACTTCAGGGGTAGCAGCTTCCCGCCTCTAGCCATGAATGGGACTCAGCTAAGCAACTGCTAGACAGACTGACTTTCTATAGCTCGAGGCCAAAGGGTATTGAATTGTCTGCTTTACCTGAGGGGCTGCAGTAGTGAACTGGAAATAAGAACCCTCCAGCCTTCTGTCTGGTTTGTTTACTTCAGAGAAAGTGAGTAACTTCCTGCTTCTAAGAAAAAGAAATCTCTTGAGAGTGGTATGGAAGACCTCCTTGACATCAAAAGACTCTTCCAAGAAACTATTTCAACAAAGTTTAGTGCAAAAAGTATCACAACCCCACAAAATGTTTTAACTTAGCAGGAAAGACTCTTTAGGAAGTTTTAAATGTTGGCAAATCAAATTCCAGACATTTGAAGGATTTTTTAAAAAATATTTTATTTTTCCCCCAATTATATGTCAAGACAATATTTAAGAATTCATTTTTATGAGATTTTTGAGTTCCAAATTTTTCTCCTTCCCTCCCCTTTCAATGTCCTCCAAATGGTAGGCAGTTTGATATAGGTTATACATGTATTATCATGTAAAACATATATCCATATTAGTCACAGTTGTGAAAAAATAGATCAAAAGAAAAAAATGAAAAAAAATAGAGTAAGTGAAAAAAGTATGCTTCTGTCTGAATTCAGAGTCCATCAGTTCTTTTTCTGAATGTGGATAGCATTTTCCTTCACAGGGCCTTTGTATTTGTCTTAGATCATTGTGTTGCTGAGAAGATCTGAGGTGTTCATAGTTGATCTCAATGTCTTTGATGCTGCGTACAATGTATTCCTGGTTCTGCTTGTTTCACTTTGCCTCAATCTGTACAAGTCTTTCCAGGTTTTTCTGAGAATTGCCTGTTCATATTTCTTATTGCACAACAGTATCCCATTACATTCATACTCCACAGCTTGTTCAGTCATTCCCTAACTGATGGGAATCCTCTCCATTTCCAACATTTTGCCACCACAAAAAGGGAAGCTATAAATATTTTGATATATGTGGGTTCTTCCCCCTTTTAAAATTATCTCTTTGTTATACAGTGCTAGTAGTGGCAAGGTGGATGAAAGGGTATCTATTCAGAGTTTGGTTGCCTCTTCGGCATAGTCCCAAATTGCTCTCCAGAATGTTTGGATCAGTTCACAACTCCACCAATATTGCATTAGTGTCCCCATTTTACCACATCCTCTCCAACATTTATCATTTTCCTTTTTTGTCACATTAGCCCATCTGATAGGTGTGAGGCGGTACCTTAGAATTGTTTTAATTTGCATTTCTCTAATCAAAAGCGATTTAGAGCACTCTTTGTATGTCTACAAATAGCTTTAATTTCTTTGTCTTAAAACTGCCTATTCGTATCCTTTGATTTATTAATTTTATCAGTTGAGGAATGACTAGTATTCTTGTATATTTGACTCAGTTCTCTATATATTTGAGAAATAAAACCTTTACCAGAGACACTAGCTGTAAAGACTGTTTCCATCTTTCTGCCTTCCTCTAATCTTGGTTACATTGGTTTTGTTTGTGTGAAAACTTTTTAATTTAATATAACCAAAACTATCTGTTTAACATTTTGTAATGCTCTCTATCTCTTGTTTGGTCATGAACCTGTAACTCATGTGATGCCTCTTTTAAGAATTTGGATGCTATACCACTTGGTGCATGCATGTTTAGTATTAATATTACTTCATTGTCTATGGTACCTTTTAGAAAGACATAGTTTCTTTCCTTATCTCTTTTAATTAGGTCTATTTTTGCTTTTCCTTTGTCTGAGATCAGGGTTGCTATCCTTCCTTTTTTTTACTTCATCTGAAGCATAGTAGATTCCGCTCAAGCCTTTACCTTTACTCTGTGTATGTCTCTCCTCTTCAAGTGTATATCTTGCAAACATTGTATAGTAGGATTCTGGTTTTTGATCCTCTCTGCTAGCTACTTCTATTTTATAGGAGAGTTCATCCTTTTAACGTTCATAATTATGATTACTACTTACATATTTCCCTTCATCCTATTCTTCCTCCTGTTAGTCCTCTCTCTCCTTTCACCCTTTCCCTCCCCACCATTGTTTTGCTTCTGCCTCCTTTCCCCTTCCTTCCCCACCCCCTTCCTCCCTCCTTTTCCTCTCTTCTGTAAGTCCCTCCCCTCCCTTTACTTATTCTCCTTCCCTCCTACTTTCCTGTAATATAGATTTCTGTTCAACTGATCATCTATATTATTCCCTCTTTGAGCCAATATTGATGAGAGTAGGGTTCAAGTGATGGCCATTCCCCACTCCTCCCATCTTTCCCTCAACTGTGGAATTTTTTTTGGTACCTCTTCATGTGAAATAATTTACCCTACTCTACCTCTTCCTTCTGCATCCCATGTACTTTTCTTTCTCATCCCTTAGTTGTTTTTTGTCATTCCCTCAAATTTACTTTTTACTTGTAGCCTCTGTCTATGCATATTTCTTCTGGCTGTACTTGGTGGTGCAGTTTGAAAGTATCTTCAATCTTCCCATGTTGTGATATAAACAGTTTAGCTCCACTGAATGTCTTGTATTTTCTTTTTAGGTTTCTCTTGGGTCTTGATTTTGGAGATTTTTTTTTGTTCAATTCTGATCTTCTTACGAAAAATTCAAATCCTTCTATTTTTAATGAATGGCCATTTTTGTCCTTGAAGGATTATGCTTACTTCTGCTGGGTAGGTGATTCTTGGTTGTAGTCCTACCTCCTTCGTCTTCCTGGAATATCATGATCCATGACCTCTGATCCTTTAATGTTGCAGCTATGAATTACGCATATATGTATAATATATCATATGTATATATTACTATATAATGAAATTATGAAATTGCAAGAGAGAAAAGATGAATAGTAACTAGAGATTTTGAATATAATATATGCAATTGATAGAAGTTGAATTCTATTACAAATAAGTTATTTGAGAAATTCCTGATTTCCAGCCTTAATGACCGATTAATTTCTCTGAAGCTAGAAGTAATGTGGAGGGCTATTAACTTGAATTTACTTCTAACCAACAAGGAACTGATTGGCAATGTGGACATGTCCAGAGACTTGAAAGAAAGTCATTATGTTCTTTTAGAATTTCTTTCTTTCTTGTCTTTTCCAGTCAACTTCCTCCTCAATCATCCCTCACCTCTTTCTTTATTGATTCCTTTCCCAACTATCTTTATATATGATCTATCTCCCCCATCCTAAAACAAAACAAAAACCTTCACTGTATTCTGCCATCCCTTAAATTATCAACCCGAATTTCTTTTCACCTCAAAATTCTAGAAAAAGCCTTTTACACTCATTGTCTCTATTTCCTCTCCTTTAACTATCCTCAGTCCTCTGAAGTCTGACTTCTGACTTTGTCGCTCAACTGAAATCACTCTCTCCAAAGCCATCAGTGACTCCTCTTGCCAAATCTGATTGTCTCAGTTTCCTTCTTCTTGTGCCTATATGCTGCATTTGACCCTGGGGAAGACCTTCTTCTGGACACTTCTTTGGCTCTGGGTTTTCATGGCACAGTAATCTCTAAGTTCTCCTCTTACTTGTCTGACAATTTCTTCAAAATCTCCTCCAGTGGCAGAACATCCCAGTTCTGCTCTCCAGTTATGGGTGTTCCCTGAGGCTTTGCCCCCCCCCACCCCATCTCTGTCTTTCTCTGTCTCTATGTCTCTGTCTCTGTCTCTGTCTCTCTGCCTCTGTCTCTGTCTCTGTCTCTGTCTCTTTCTCTCTCTCTCTCTCTCTCTCTCTCTCTCTCTCTCTCTCTCTCTCTCTCTCTCGCTCTGTTTGTCTCTGTCTTTCTGTTTTTGTCTCCATCTCTGTTTCTCCCTCTTTGTCCATGTCTCCCCCATTGAGCACAGATCATCATAACAAATATAATAATAATAACAATGAAAAAGCTTGAAATAGGGCAAGAATTACCAAAATATGATATAGATATATGATTGGAAAAATGGCACCCATAGACTCACTTGATGCAAGGTTGCCACAAACCTTAAATTGATTTTTTTTAATGCAATATTTTGGGTGGCTAGGTGGTACAGTGAGTAGAGCACCAGCCTTGGAGTCAGGAGGACCTGAGTTCAAATCAGGCCTCAGACACTTAACACTTACTAGCCGTGTGACCTTGGGCAAGTCACTTAACTCCAATTGCCCTGCCCTCCGCCCTCCAAAAAGCAAAAAAAAAAAATACAATATTTGTAAAGCACAATAAAAAGAGGTATTACTGTAATAGTTAAACTGTTTGCATCTGTTACCCTCTTTGTACTTCTTTTCAGTATATTTAACTGAGATTTGTTGCTGTTTCTGTTGATACTATTTATATAGCGGTAGTCAATCACGTATATTGTTCTTTTATTTCTACTTTCTTCATAGCTTTACAGAGAACTTAAAAGTTGTCTCCTACTTTCCTGGTGTATAAAATGAAGCCCAAAGAGATTAAGTGACTGAACTAAGGTCATACCAGCAAATGAAAGATTCAAATCCACATCCCTGGATACTTCTTTTTGCGATAACTCCCTTCGCTTGGCATCACTTGCCATTCTATTTCATTGTGAATTCTTATTTCTTATGCACAATATTTCCTTATATTAACATAGCATAACTTAGTCATTCTCTAATAATTCAACACATCCAGAATCTTGTTATTACACATAGGGCTTATTGGAATATTTTTGTAAGGATAGGTACGTGTATATGTTTTTCTGGTTTATATATATTTTATTTTTTGGAGGGCAATTGGGGTTAAGTGACTTGCCCAAGGTCACATGGTTAGTTTTTTTGGGTAGAGTGGCCGGATTTGAACTCAGGTCCTTCTGACTCCAAGGCCGGTGCTCTATTGACTGCGCCACCTAGCCACCCCCTGGTTTATATATTTTTTAAGGTATAATCCTAGTAGTAAGATAATTGAGCCAAAAGGTACTTGGGAAAACAATAAGAATTTTTGTGTTATTTTACATCCTTCTTTTGGAAAAGGTTGAACTAGTCTTCAGATCTACCAGTAACTTGTGAGTGTTCTTGTTCTTGCACATTATTTTACAGCTGTCCCAGCATTGAATTTTATTGATTTTTACTGTTCTTACCAGCTTAACTGTTTTGCATTGATATACCAGAATTATTCTAATTTCCATATCTTTAAATATTAGTGAATTCAGAAATTTTTCATAGTGTTATTGATAATTTCTATTTATTCTTTCATATAAATAAGAGAATGACTATAATTCATGAATTTGTGATAGTTTGTTGCAGTTTTTGGATCAGAGTTTTACCAGAACTATTTATTGAAAAGATTCCACTACCTCAGTTTCTTTCTTTTTTATTCCAGATATATGACGGTGGTGGGTTGTGGTTGTTGTGACAAAGCTTTTGTATAGTCAGCTTTGTACATTTTGTGTCATGATTATGAAAGATAGAAAACTTATTAGTATTTTTATTTGGATCTTTAATCCATTTGAAATATGTGATATATAATATGGTATCTAGGTCTAGCCTCATTTTTTGCCAAACTACTACTGAATTTTCCCAAGGGTTTTTAAAAAGTGGGTTTTTCCCTCTGGGGTGTTATGATTTTGATTTATCTAACACTTATCTACTGTATATATTTAACTATATATCGGTATTATCTAATCTATTTCACTGCTCTATTTTTTCTCCTTTTTCATTCAGTAGAAGTTTATTTTTAATACTCACTACTCTGTAGTATGATTTTAAATTTGGCGATGCAAGTTTCCTTTCCTTTTGTTTTTCACAGTTCCCACAGTTCTTGACATTTTGTTCTTTCATATTAATTTTGTTACTATTTTAGCAATTCTATAATCCATCCTCTTGGTGTTTTTGCTCATTATTGTATTAATTAAATAGGTTAATTTGGATAGTATTGTCATCTTTATATTTTCATCATCGAACTATGCATACCAAATAGCTCTCCAATTGTTATTTTGCCTTTATTTCTTTAAAAACTGTTTCATTGTTCTTTTCACACTAGTCTTTGGTGTGTCTTGGTAGATTAATTCCTAAATATTTAAAACTTTTTTTGTTATTTGAAATATGATTTGTTGTATTATTTTAGAGAAAGATGTAGAGAATATTTAGTGTTTATCTTGCCTACACTATGGTATAGTACAAAAAAACTGTCCTCAGAGTGAGAAAAACTTGAGTTCAAATCTGATCTCTAAGTAATGACTACATCATGTTGAGCAAGTCACTTAAAATCTTAATAATCTAGGCTACTCTATAGTCCTATACAATGAAAAAATGTTGCTGATCTACATTGTGAGAAGTTTACTCTCTGTCTCTATCTCTGATGCTGTCTCTCTCCACATCTATGTACATATGTAATCTCTCAACATATATAATACTATGTCTATTTAATAAATACATATTTACATGTTATATGTGTGTGTATAAAATATTTTCCAGGGCAAGACTATCATCTATTCTATCTTATTCATTCTTTTTTTTTTCTTTTTGGAGGGGGGAAGGCAGGGCAATTGGGGTTAAGTGACTTGCCCAAGGTCACAAGGCTAGTTAAGTGTTTGGGGCTGGATTTGAACTCAGATCCTCCTGACTCCAGGGCTGGTGCTCTATTCACTGTGCCACCCAGCCACCCTGATAGCTATTATCTTAATCAATATTGTTGTTGTTGTGGCTGAGTCCTTGGGGTCCACAAGGCAACAAAAATCATTCTTTTCCATTGTTATTTTTTTCTTTTTCTGCCACACCATTTTAGGTTTTTTTAGTTCCATTTTTGTTTCCTCAGGCTGCACATCAGGGACTGAGATATTAGAATGCAATTGTCAAAAAAAAATGCAATTGTCCTTCCATTGTCCTTGATGGAGGGATTGATTTGTTAAAGAATTGGATGGAACTATTCAATCTTTTGCTGTTCTCTCTCAGTTTCAACCTTAAATACTCTTGGAATAATCTGTCTCTGCTGCCAAGCTCTCTATAAACCAGTTTTCCTATCTACCTCTTCTAGCTATTTCATTAAATAGCAAAAAAAACTTCAGTATATTGGATGACCTCTCAGGGAAGATTAAAATGAGGGCATGCACGAGAGTACATAGGATGAAAAGCGTTGATGGATTGTACCATTGGAGGCTGTGCCCACAGCAATGAGGTCACAGATTCATCAAATATTAAAGAAGTCACTAGCTATTGTTAACATTTCTAGAATGTTGTTGAATAATAATAAGGAAAATAGACCAGCTTTTTAAATTCTTGTTCTTAGTGAAAAAACTTCTAATGTTTCATTACCTATAATAGTAAATTTTGTGTTCAGATAAATACTTTAAATCATGTTAAATAAATATCCTTATATTCCATAGGTGCTTTTTGGTGTTTTAATATAAATTAATATATTTCATCAAAGAACTTTCTGCATATATTGATATATATTATTTTGTGTTATTATTGATATGACATTATAGTTATTATTTTCCTAATTCTGAATTATTCTTAAATATAGTTATAGATATTCATCTAACTTGCTTATGATAGATTTTTTTATTTACTAGTATTTTATTTAATATTTTTGTATCAAATTAATGACATGAAGAAAGTATAGTGTTGTCTATAGATTTCTGGTTTCAGGATCAGGATAGCTTCGGTTGGAGTAAATCTCACCTTCAAAAAATACTGGCCATGTGGCCCTGGACAAGTCACTTAACAAGGGCATTGAGCAACTTTCTAACATTATTAGTTATAGAGAAAGTTTTGATCTGCTATGAGACAAGAAATCATTTTTAATAGAATGCTATATACCAGAGGTATCAAACATAAAGTCCAAAAACAAGTGGCCATGGACACCATTCCTGAACGGGTTCAAACAGAATGAAATGGGATTTGAAAATATTTAAAATAAATAAAGATACAAGAAAACATAAAATTACATTCTAAAAATATGGTTAAATGCTGCAGGAAGGGAGGATTAGTGGCCCAGGTTTCTATCTGAGTTTGACACCCCAGCTGTATATTGATAAAACCAAAAATCCTACAAAAATTGTGTTAATTTATTTATACCTAAACATATATTGTGTACATCTGTACAAATTAATCTTTTATCTACACATGTGTATATGTATATATGTACTTATATGCATACATTTTCTCTTCCTATGAATTAGACTTCTTTGGTTTGGGAACCAGCATACAATTTGTCTTATTGAAAGAATTGACAGAATAGCATTTTCCTCTAAATGTGAAGATTATAGATAGTAAAAGAATTATGTGTTATAAATGTTTGATAGAAATTGTCTATAAAGCTATTTGGTGCTGGTTGTTTCTGTGGGGATGAGGTAGAGAGCAGGTCATTAAAGGTTTGAATAGATATATGTGTGTATATACTAAGTATAGATAGATATACGCACACACACACACATATGTACACATATCATAATATATAACATGATAACTAGTATTAAACAATATATTACATATTTATATAAAAATAAATTATATATGTAAATAGATCTATATATAAAATACACATATTGGGTGTTCCAAAAGTCTCAGTGCTGTTACGAGATATTTATATATACACATATGCACATATACATGTGCATATGTGTGCGTGTTATGCTTTCTCCTCCCGCCTGTCCCCCATGTGTTCAATTCTTTCCCCAGACCTCTGTTCCCTAACTCCCTTCAAGTCTCAGCAAAATTCTCACTTTTTGCAAAAGGTCTTCCCTAGTTTTCTTTTATGTTCGTTTCTCTTCCATACATCTTACTTGTACATAGTTACCTGCACGCCATCTCTCCCCTAGATTGCAAGTTCCTTAAGGGCAGGGACTGCTTTTACCTTTTTTTTTTTCTATCGTCAATGCTTAGCACAGTGCCTGGCACATAGCAAATAATTATTGACTTGAAGACTTGTATATTTTCTCTTTCTGTTATTGGTTAGAAACTATCTGATGCAGTTCAAATCTCCTTTCTTTAATATCCTTTTGGTTCATCTCTATGCCTCTAGTCTCTGCCTCTTCCAATCTATCTTCCGGTCAGCAGCAGAAGTCCAACTATGTCACTGCCACTAGCCTCTTAATGACCTCTCCACGATCTAACATGGACTCCTCTGCTTGGTATTTAAAGCCCTTCACAACCTGCCCTCTTTTTATCTTTCTATTTTCTTATACTTAATTCCCCAAAATGCAGTCTTTGATACAGTCAAATTGATCTTCTTGCTATTCCTCACATAAGACACTCCATTTCCCAAGTGGGTTGAGTTTGTGCTGTCTCACTTGCTCAAAATGCCCTCCCTCCTCCCTTCTGACTCTGGGCTTCCCAGACTTTGTTCAAGACTCACTTCAAATTGCATGTTCTTCAGGACTCTCCATATTCCCAGTAGCAATATGACCCCCTTATCACTTTCAGTTTTAGAAATAAGGTTCCCACAAAAATATTTATAGCAGTCCTTTTTGTGATGGCAAAGAATTGGAAATCAAGGGGATGCCCATCAATTGGGGAATGGCTAAACAAGATGTGGTATATGAATGTAAGGGATTACTCTTGCACTTTAATGAGGAGCAGACGAACTTCATAATAATCTGGAGAGACTTAAATAAATTGATGCTGAGTGAGGAGAGTAGAATCAGGAAAATGTTGTACACAATTACAGGCACATTGTATGTGTGATGACTAACTTTGATAGACCGGACTCCTCTCAGCAATGTAGACTCATGATGGAAAAGGATATCCATATTCAGAGAAAGAATTAGGAATCTGAATGCAGATTGAAGTAAACTACTTGCTCTCTTTCTTTTTTGTTTTGTTTTGTTTCTTCTTTTATGTTGTTCATTCCATGGGTTATAATTCTTTACAATCTGACTAATGTTTAATGTGAAGGTATACATAGAACCTATATAGAATTGCATGCTGGCATGGGGGGTGAAGTGGGAGGAGAGGAAAGGGGAGAAAATTTGAAACTCAAGGGACTGTGGAACTGAATGCTGCAAACCAAAAGTAAATAAATACATTTTTAAAAAAGAAAAAGAAAAGCTATTTCCAGGGAGATAGTTGGAACTTACATATCATACCTACCTGAAGCCACTGTCAAGAAAGCTTTTATAATAATTTGTTAGTAGCATCTTTGGAAGCTTTTCTCTGTTTATAATTCTAAACCCTGAGTTTCTATGATATAGTAAAAATATTTAAAACATAAATAACCTTCACTTAAAAAAAACAAGGTTCCCCTTCACTTTAAAAAAATAGTCTAGCAAATAGTTTTTTTTATTTTAAATATTTTTCTGAATTAATAAAATGTACTTTTGTGGGGGTGTAATGGTAATCAATTTGTTTGATATTTAGGGCTAAGTGGATAGGATACTTAGGGCTAAGTAGATCAGATACTTAGGGCTAAATAGATCATATACTTAGGGTTAAGTAGATTCTAATAACTTAGGGCTAAGTATAGAACTCTGTCCATTGGTGAAAAGGTGTGAATTCCCC